>CANJKZ010001012.1:1200000-1569630 GCA_947471745.1 Closterium sp. Naga37s-1
CGTGCTGCACTGGCATAAGCGCAACACCTCTATTCTCCTCGCTGCTGACGTGGCAACCACTGGTTGGATCGGCATGGGCTGGTCCAAGGACGGCAAGATGGCCGGCAGCGCGGCAGCCATTGGGAACCTGCCACGTGGCACCATAAAGACCGGGGCGGCAGTGGGGCCGTACGCGATGACGGGGTATAACAAGGCTGACGTGGCACCCAGCGGACAATTTGAATTGATCAACGATGCGGTTGGGACTTCGTCAAATGGCCGGACTGTGATGAGGTAGGCGGCGGTTCAGTGCGGTGAAGGTGGGTCAGGTGAGGTGGGTCAGGGTGAGGTCGTGGCACCCAGCGGGCAGTTTGAATTGATCAACGTCGTTGTTGGGACTTCCTCAAACGGACGAACTGTGATGAGGTGAGCCGGTGAAGGTGGTTCAGGTGGGGTGGGGATAGGTTAGGTTGGGTTGGGGTGAGGAGTGGTGAAGGAGGGTAAGGTTGGGTGGTGGTTGGTTGAGGGGCATGACCTGCTACTCTTCCTGTCTCTTCAACCACTGGCACATTTCCCCCTCATCCCTTCCTTCCCTCTCCTCACGCTGCCCTAGGCTCGAGCACACCCTCCTGCCAAGTGAGATGCCATTCAGTGGCAACGAGGTGCCCATAATCCTCCTCTGGGTGGGCTGCCCTCCGTCCTTCCTCCGCTCCCAAAGCCTCTCTCTTGTCTTTTGTAGGTTCGAGCAAGATGCCGTTCAGTGGCAGCAGAGTGGCAAGAATCCTTTGGGCGTAACTTAATCCCACAGCACTCAAGGGCCCTCTGTCCTTCCCTCTATGTTGAAATCGCTTTTGAGAATCCCCAAAAGCGATTTCATCCTTCGGGCCTACTCTCAGAGCACTAAGGGCCCTCCGTCCTTCCTCCCCTCCCAACGCCCCGTTCCCTCCGCTCTCGATATGGAAAGGTAGTTTCGACCCAGATCTAGCAGATCTATCTCAGTCTAGTCTCCTCTGGGCTGAGCTTAGGCTAGTAGGGATTGAGTAGGTAAGAAAAATGTCATTCAAATCTGAGCGTACGCGCGTTCCTTCCTCCCCTCCCAACGCCCCGTTCCCTCCGCTCTCCAGGTTCGAGAGAGGTCTGCTACCCGGCCAGATGCCATTCAGTAACAACTTGAAGGCCGTCATCCTCTGGGCCTACTCTCGAGACAACACGCAGGAGCTGGCGTTCCACGGAGATAACATGTGAGTGAAGGGGGGCCGAGAGGTGTGGTTCTGTGTGTGTGCCCACCTGGTTCACTGCGGGGTGGCCACCATCCTCTGGGCCTACTCTCGAGACAGCACACAGGAGCTGGCATTCCATGGAGACAACATGTGAGTGAAGGGGGGCCGAGAGGTGTGGTTCTGTGTGTGTGTGTGCACCTGGTTCACTGCGGGGTGGCGACCGTCCTCTGGGCCTACTCTCGAGACAACTCTCAGGAGCTGGCGTTCCACGGAGACAACATGTGAGTAGGCGAGGGTGAAGAGGCGACGGGGCTGGTAGAGGCTCACACAGCAACATGACCTTGGGCGCCTTTGAGGTGGCCACCATCCTCTCAGGCAGCATAGCAACCGTCCTCTAGGCCTACTCTCGAGACAACTCTCAGGAGCTGGCGTTCCATGGAGACAACATGTGAGCCAGCTCCTGAGAGTTATAGGGTGAGGGGGCTCCATGGAACGCCAGCTCCTGAGAGTTGTCACGAGTTTGCGAGGGTGAGGGGGCTGGCGGGTTTGGAGGATTGGAGTGAGGGAGGGTGAGAGGGCGATGGGGGTGTGGTAATGTGTGTGTGGACCTGGTTCAGTGGCAGCTTGGTGGCGATCATCCTCTGGGCTTACTCTCGTGACATCTCTCAGGAGCTCGCTTCCCATGGAGACAACATGTGAGCTTGTTTCGTTTCTTTTCTTGTGGTTCTTGCTTATTTGTTTGTTTGTTTGTTTGTTTGTTTCTAGCATGGTTTGGGTTTCCAGTCTTTGGGCTGTGTTGAGCAGCTTCGTACTTATCCCACTCGCTGTCCTCCCACCCCTTTCCCTCTCTTCTCTTTTCTCTTCTCTCCTCTTCTCTTTCTCTTCCCTTTTCCTCCACACACAGGGGATCAGTCAGAGTCGACTTCTCCTCTGGAGGTTCCTCCCCCTCCACCTCCCCTGCTCATGCCCTCGGCAATCCTCATCGCCAGTCTCTTCTCTTCTCTTTCTCCTCCCCTTTCTTCCACACAGGGGATCAGTTACAATCGACTTCTCCTCGGGAAAAGCCTCCCCCTCCTCCTCCCCTGCTCTCATCGCCCACGCGGTCTTCCTCGCTCTCGCCTTCTTCCTCCTCATGCCCTCCGCTATCCTCATCGCCCGTCTCTTCCTCGCAACTCCCTCCTCCCTCTCCTCCACTCCACTCCACCTCTCAGACGCCAATAGCACAGACTCCCATCCCCCCTCCTCCTCCTCCTCTTTCTCCTCTTCTGCTCCCCATGCTGACGACGCGATGTCAAATGACCCGCGTAGATTGTTCTGGTTCACATGGCATAAGTACCTGCAACTGGCCGCGCTCGTCTGCATCTGCGTCGGGTGCATCACGGCGTTTGTCTCATCTGGGTCTCAAGGGTTCCATTATGCCCATGCCTGGATCGGTGTTTTCCTTCTCGTTCTCCTCGTCGCCATCCAGCCTCTTGTTGTCTTCTTCCGCCCATCCTCCCGCCCGTCTTCTTCCGATTCGTCGGACTCTGCCGGCCAATGGCATTACGCCAGCTGGACTCGTGGGAGGTGGCGAGTGGTGCATTGGGTGGTGGGCGTGGTGGGAGTGGTGTTTGGTTGGTTCAACTGCTTCCTCGGGCTCACTCTCTACAGTAAAAAGTTTGCTGCTGGAGTCTTGGTAAGTTCCATTTCTCTGCGTTCTTTCGCGTTACATAAGACCATCGAAGTTTGAATCGCTGCGTGCACATTGGATGCGTTGCCGTCGTATTCACCATTTGTGTTCCACGCCTTTGGGTCATGTGTTGATGTGTCGCAGGGAGGATATGCAGTGTTCGGTATTCTCGCTATCATCATCGGCTTTCTTTATGGTGCTCTTATCGTGAGAGATGCAAAGAGGAAGAAGGATGCTAATGCTGCTGCTGCTGAATCCACTGGGTTTCAGATGCAGTCCAGGGCAGTTCCGTAGTGGAGTCTTCCGTGCTGAACAAAATGTGGTGCCCTTTTGTTTTATCCTCACATCTAGTTATATGCTTGTTTGATGGTTGTTAGGAGGATGTGATGGTGTTTTAACCCTCTTCAGGAATATTTTTTTTTGCTGTGCGTTTGCCATAGCGATCGAGTGTACTGTGTTTTGGCGTTTGAATATACATAATTTTCGATCCTACAGCCCTGAAAGTGATTGGTTCCTGCTCTGCTTGCTGCTTGGGGCAATGAACGACTCCAAAGATTGGCACTAACAGTCGTGCGAGCCCATCTGGTCTGTGGAAGCTAGTGGTAGTACAGCAGCATAAATCATCGGCCATTATCTCCGATACTCAGATTTTGCCTGAGCGCGTTCTCAGGTGTAATCAACCTGGAATTTCTCAACGTTGATTGGTCGTCGCTTCATAGTCACATTTCTCACACTGGTCGAACTCATTAGTAAGTGACAAAAACAGAAACATCCAGTTTACCCTCCTGACTTGGATATAAGAACGGAAATTTAGGTAGTAAGAGAATGAAGCCCATATAATTCACTTGGTAGTGCTCGGTAGCGCAACCGACCGCTAAACAAAGCTACCGAAAGCACTAGACGACGCTACCAAGAACTATTCGGGCATGGCAGAAAAAAAAACCCCTAGGGAACCTGGATGCATTTTCGAGAGGGGTCAACCCTAAACACGGGAATGGAAATTGTTTTTAGGTTTGATGCCTCCCGAGTCGCATCCCTTTCCGATTGGGTTTTTTTTTGTTTGTCAAGTGGGTTGCAATATGTTGTCCAAAATACTGGGCGGCTTTCGGTATTTAGGGTTGATCCTTCCCGGAAATCATATAGGTTCGCTACGGGTTATATATATATTTTTTGCAAGCGCTGCAATTTTTTTTGAGTGACTGTATACAATTATAAGACAGAAAATCTTCCTACTATATCGCAAAACCGTGTTTCTGTTGGTGATTACACCTGAGAACGCGCTCAGGAAAAATTTGAGTATTGGAGATAATGGCCGATAAATCATCGAGCGATGCCAAGCGAAACAGTCTGCGACTGATGCTGTCGTTCTACGGCTGGTTCTCCCTGATGCCATCGCGAATCGCGACAGCCTGGGCGATCCGAGAATTACCATTCCCCGCGCGTGGGTCACAATGTGCGGCTCGGAGACTTTGGTCAAATTTCAGTTGTCCAGCCAACTCCCAATTTCTGTGAAAGGCGCATGAGAAAATGAAATCCCTACTCCTTGAAATCCCTTCAAACATGCGGTACAAACTTTCAAACAAATAACGGACCGTACTGGAACGCTTTCTGTGAAATCCCGTGTGGTGTCTCCAGACAGGGCGAGATTTCTGAGCAGATGACGAGTCTTCTCTCCCTAGAATGAAACTCAGTTGTGCCTGTACTGGTCTTCGTCGCGCTTAGTGCTGTGCTGTGTAACAGATGCGGCCGCTCCAGCGTCTCCAATAGTTGGTACGTAGCATCACACATATCTTCTAGTGTTGAAGTCAGAGTCGCGATTGGCTTGTATCTCGGTTTCGTAGTTGTAGTGGTCGCAGTCTTTCCCCCCCACCTCTTCCTTTAGACTCGCCTCGAGTCTCGACTAGTGCTTGTAGTGCATCCTCGATAATGGCGTCCTCACGTGTTTCGATACTGCTGATTGCGCTACCACTTCTCCTGCTGCTGCTGCTCGCGGGATCTGCGGAAGGAGCCGGCTTTACGGATCAGATCTCGAAGAGCGTTCGCGATTTTTTCAGTCAATTCTCGAAAATGTGGAGCTCCGGCGGCGGCACGTCCGAGGTCCGTCTGCCAGAACTCCACGCTTCCCGGCTACACCTCATCTTTCCAGCTAACTGATGGGTAAGATTGTAGCACAAGCTTCGAGGCGGCCCGAAATATGGGTTTCGTGGCGAGTACGAATGAGTCTGTATTCTGTACCTTCTGCTTCTTGAGGCGCCTCAAAAAGCTTCGAGGTGCATTTTGAGGCGCCTCAAAAAGCTTCGAGGCGGCCCGAAATATGGGTTTCGTGGCGGGTACAAATGAGTCTGTACCTTCTGCTTCTTCATTTCCCTCCGCGGCGTGCCTCGTTACAAAGTTGGGATTTCGAAAATGGGGAGCACCGGCGGCGGCACGGCGCCGTGCAAACTTGGGATCTCGGCACCGTGCCGCCAGAATCGTGCAACAGAGTCGACTCAAAGCAGAGCCTCGGCGAGCTCCGGCGGCGGCACGTCCGAGGGGTATCCGTCCGACTGCCAAAACTCCACTCTTCCCGGCTACACGTCGTCTTTCCAGCTAACTGACGGGTAAAAGAGCTGGAACCGTATACATACAATCCTCGACGTGCCTCCACCTGGGGATTCAAAAACTGACTCCCTGGTTCCCTTCCCCAAGCCCCACCATATACTGGGTTCTCCGTCACCTTATTTGCCGCACATTCAAATGTAAAAATATATTTTTTGAGACGGCTCAAAAATAATCTTTCTACACCTAGTTCCCTCCCCCAAGCCCCACCATTTACTGGGTTCTCCATCACCTTATTTGCCGCACATTCAACTTACTGTCTCTCAGTCTGAACTCTTTTTAGACGCCTCAAAAGTCAGTCTACACTCTTCCTCCCCTCAACCCCTCTAACCTCCCTCCCCCTCCCCCTCCCGCTTCCCCATTCCCTCTCTCCCAAACAACTCCCTCCCTCTCCTCCCCGAGCCTCACCATCCGTTGGATTCCCACCAAAAACACGTCGGAGCTTCAAATTGCCGTCGAAGCACTTTTTGATTAGCTCAACCCTCCACCCCTTCTCTCCTCTCCCCCTCCCTCTCCTCCCCCAGCCTCACCATCCATTGGATTCCCACCAAAAACACGTCCTAGCTTCAACAATTGGATTCTATTCGTTGCCCCCCACTACCTCTTCACCCCCCCTTCCTCTCTTCCCCACCCTCCACCCCCTCTCAGCCTCACCATCCACTGGATCCCCGCCAAAAACACGTTGGAGCTTCAAATCGCAGTCGAAGCACTTCTTAAAGCTCGCGTCTCATATTTCTCCTTTCCAACCAAGTGTTAAACGCTTGGGATCCGGTAACAGCCAGTTTTGTCGCAAAGCACACAAAGGCAAGGGGTGGTTGGTAAGGTTGGTTGGGAAATCACGTCGCAAACTTCCCCGCGAAAACCAAGCGTTTACAATCTCGGAAATGAGACACCGAACTCTCTATCCGTCAGAAAGCGGGGCCAAACCTGTCCCCCAAGGCCCGTCTTCTACCCAAACCTGCACACCCTGGTTTGTTTTGGCCAAACCTGTTTGGGAGTTCGCTGTTTTTTTTTCACCCGCTCGTCACAAATTTCGTCATTCGTTACCCAATCAAGTAGTGGCAAACCCAACCAAGTGTTAAAACCCGCAGCCTGAATTACAAAATATGAGTCAACGCTTGGTTTGGTAGTTCTGAGGTTCGGGCAATATGAGGTGCGGAGAAATTGCGAAAGGTGGCAGGTTAGCGAAACCTGATGCGACTCTCCTGTGAGGCAAACAGTTCGCAGGCAACCCGCAGGTACCAACCTCCGAGAGCTGGATCAGAGTAAGAAAACTCGTCCGACAGAACAAGCTAAAATACTCATTCACTCGCGTTAGAATCCGACCATCGCACACCAGCTAGGTTTTAGAGTGAGCACTTTTTCAGACAACCGGAATTAGTAGGTGCAGCTTGTATACGCAATCGAAGCACGTAGAAATTAGCGCTTTGCCTACCTCGCGACCCTCGCGCATGCTTTCTCCGCCCACCGCCCTCGCCCCGCCCGTCGCCCTCGCCGCCTCGTCGCCCGTCGACCTCGGTTCCCTCGCCCATCGCTCCCGCTTCCCCCGCCCGTCGCTCTCGCTTTCCCCGCCTACACCCTCGCCTCGCCTGTCGGCCTCGCCGCTTCCCCGCCCGTCGCCCTCGCTTCCGCCCGTCGCCCTCCCTTCCGCCCGTCACCCTCCCTTCCGCCCGTCGCCCTCCCTTCCGCCCGCCGCCCTTCCTTCTCCTCGTCGCGCTCCCTTCCGCCCGTCGCCCTCCCTTCGTCTCGTAGCCCCTCCCCGTTGCCTTCCCTTCCGCCCGCCGCCCTTCCTTTCCTTCGTCGCGTCTTTCCGCCCGTTGCCCCCCTTCGTCTCGTCGCCCTCCTTCCCGCTCGTCCCCTCGCAATCTCCGTCTCTCTCTTCTCCCGTCGCCCTCCCATCCACTCCTCGTTGTCCTCGCCATCCCTCCCTTTTCCCTTCTCATCTCGCACACTTGTCACGGCCCCTTTTCACGTGCACCCCTTCCTTCCTGCTTCCCCCCATCCCCTTCCTGCTTCCCCCCATCCCCTTCCTGCTTCCCCCCATCCCCTTCCTGCTTCCCCCCATCCCCTTCCTGCTTCCCCCCATCCCCTTCCTGCTTCCCCCCATCCCCTTCCTGCTTCCCCCCATCCCCTTCCTGCTTCCCCCCATCCCCTTCCTGCTTCCCCCCATCCCCTTCCTGCTTCCCCCCATCCCCTTCCTGCTTCCCCCCATCCCCTTCCTGCTTCCCCCCATCCCCTTCCTGCTTCCCCCCATCCCCTTCCTGCTTCCCCCCATCCCCTTCCTGCTTCCCCCCATCCCCTTCCTGCTTCCCCCCATCCCCTTCCTGCTTCCCCCCATCCCCTTCCTGCTTCCCCCCATCCCCTTCCTGCTTCCCCCCATCCCCTTCCTGCTTCCCCCCATCCCCTTCCTGCTTCCCCCCATCCCCTTCCTGCTTCCCCCCATCCCCTTCCTGCTTCCCCCCATCCCCTTCCTGCTTCCCCCCATCCCCTTCCTGCTTCCCCCCATCCCCTTCCTGCTTCCCCCCATCCCCTTCCTGCTTCCCCCCATCCCCTTCCTGCTTCCCCCCATCCCCTTCCTGCTTCCCCCCATCCCCTTCCTGCTTCCCCCCATCCCCTTCCTGCTTCCCCCCATCCCCTTCCTGCTTCCCCCCATCCCCTTCCTGCTTCCCCCCATCCCCTTCCTGCTTCCCCCCATCCCCTTCCTGCTTCCCCCCATCCCCTTCCTGCTTCCCCCCATCCCCTTCCTGCTTCCCCCCATCCCCTTCCTGCTTCCCCCCATCCCCTTCCTGCTTCCCCCCATCCCCTTCCTGCTTCCCCCCATCCCCTTCCTGCTTCCCCCCATCCCCTTCCTGCTTCCCCCCATCCCCTTCCTGCTTCCCCCCATCCCCTTCCTGCTTCCCCCATCCCCTTCCTGCTTCCCCCCATCCCCTTCCTGCTTCCCCCCATCCCCTTCCTGCTTCCCCCCATCCCCTTCCTGCTTCCCCCATCCCCTTCCTGCTTCCCCCCATCCCCTTCCTGCTTCCCCCCATCCCCTTCCTGCTTCCCCCCATCCCCTTCCTGCTTCCCCCCATCCCCTTCCTGCTTCCCCCCATCCCCTTCCTGCTTCCCCCCATCCCCTTCCTGCTTCCCCCCATCCCCTTCCTGCTTCCCCCCATCCCCTTCCTGCTTCCCCCATCCCCTTCCTGCTTCCCCCCATCCCCTTCCTGCTTCCCCCCATCCCCTTCCTGCTTCCCCCCATCCCCTTCCTGCTTCCCCCCATCCCCTTCCTGCTTCCCCCCATCCCCTTCCTGCTTCCCCCCATCCCCTTCCTGCTTCCCCCCATCCCCTTCCTGCTTCCCCCATCCCCTTCCTGCTTCCCCCCATCCCCTTCCTGCTTCCCCCCATCCCCTTCCTGCTTCCCCCCATCCCCTTCCTGCTTCCCCCATCCCCTTCCTGCTTCCCCCCATCCCCTTCCTGCTTCCCCCCATCCCCTTCCTGCTTCCCCCCATCCCCTTCCTGCTTCCCCCCATCCCCTTCCTGCTTCCCCCCATCCCCTTCCTGCTTCCCCCCATCCCCTTCCTGCTTCCCCCCATCCCCTTCCTGCTTCCCCCCATCCCCTTCCTGCTTCCCCCCATCCCCTTCCTGCTTCCCCCCATCCCTTCCTGCTTCCCCCATCCCTTCCTGCTTCCCCCCATCCCCTTCCTGCTTCCCCCCATCCCCTTCCTGCTTCCCCCCATCCCCTTCCTGCTTCCCCCCATCCCCTTCCTGCTTCCCCCCATCCCCTTCCTGCTTCCCCCATCCCTTCCTGCTTCCCCCCATCCCCTTCCTGCTTCCCCCCATCCCCTTCCTGCTTCCCCCCATCCCCTTCCTGCTTCCCCCCATCCCCTTCCTGCTTCCCCCCATCCCCTTCCTGCTTCCCCCCATCCCCTTCCTGCTTCCCCCCATCCCCTTCCTGCTTCCCCCCATCCCCTTCCTGCTTCCCCCCATCCCCTTCCTGCTTCCCCCCATCCCCTTCCTGCTTCCCCCCATCCCCTTCCTGCTTCCCCCCATCCCCTTCCTGCTTCCCCCCATCCCCTTCCTGCTTCCCCCATCCCCTTCCTGCTTCCCCCCATCCCCTTCCTGCTTCCCCTCATCCCCTTCCTGCTTCCCCCCATCCCCTTCCTGCTTCCCCCCATCCCCTTCCTGCTTCCCCCCATCCCCTTCCTGCTTCCCCCCATCCCCTTCCTGCTTCCCCCCATCCCCTTCCTGCTTCCCCCCATCCCCTTCCTGCTTCCCCCCATCCCCTTCCTGCTTCCCCCCATCCCCTTCCTGCTTCCCCCCATCCCCTTCCTGCTTCCCCCCATCCCCTTCCTGCTTCCCCCCATCCCCTTCCTGCTTCCCCCCATCCCCTTCCTGCTTCCCCCCATCCCCTTCCTGCTTCCCCCCATCCCCTTCCGTGCTTCCTCCCGTCCCCTCCCCTGCTTCCCCCCATCCCCTTCCGTGCTTCCCCCCATCCCCTTCCTGCTTCCCCCCATCCCCTTCCTGCTTCCCCCCATCCCCTTCCTGCTTCCCCCCATCCCCTTCCTGCTTCCTCCCGTCCCCTCCCCTGCTTCCCCCCATCCCCTTCCGTGCTTCCCCCCGTCCCCTCCCCTGCTTCCCCCCATCCCCTTCCGTGCTTCCCCCCATCCCCTTCCCTGCTTCCTCCCGTCCCCTCCCCTGCTTCAGCCCATCCCCTTCCCTGCTTCCTCCCGTCCCCTCCCCTGCTTCCCCCCATCCCCTTCCGTGCTTCCCCCATCCCCTTCCGTGCTTCCCCCCATCCCCTTCCCTGCTTCAGCCCATCCCCTTCCCTGCTTCCTCCCGTCCCCTCCCCTGCTTCCCCCCATCCCCTCCCCTGCTTCCCCCCATCCCCTTCCTGCTTCCCCCCATCCCCTTCCTGCTTCCCCCCATCCCCTTCCTGCTTCCCCCCATCCCCTTCCTGCTTCCCCCCATCCCCTTCCTGCTTCCCCCATCCCCTTCCTGCTTCCCCCCATCCCCTTCCGTGCTTCAGCCCATCCCCTTCCCTGCTTCAGCCCATCCCCTTCCCTGCTTCCTCCCGTCCCCTCCCCTGCTTCCCCCCATCCCCTTCCGTGCTTCCCCCCATCCCCTTCCGTGCTTCCCCTCATATTTCCCATGCGCGACACCCTTGATCTCTGGGAAAATGCCCGTCGCAAGTGCGGGCGCTGCGCGTCGGCCAACCTTTCTCATTCTGTTCTGCCCACCCTCTCCCGTTCCGTTCTGCCTCCATCTCTCATTCCTTCGCACTTTCCCTCATTCCTTCCCACCCTCTCTCATTCCGTACCACCCTAACTCATTTCGTCCCACCCTCTCTCTTTCCTTCCCACCCTCTCATTCCTTCCCACCTTCTGACATTCCTTCCTACCCTCATGCTCCCATTCTTCCCTCTCCCTCCTCCCTCACTCTCTTTCTCTCCTTGCACCCGCACTCTCTCTCTCCTTCCTCTTGCACTCTCACTCTCCTTCCTCCTGCACTCTCACTCTCCTTCCTCCTGCACTCTCTCCCTCCGTCCTCTCGCACTCTCACTCTCCTTCCCACCACCCTCAGCCCTCCTTCCCCACCCTCTGCCCTGTTCCCACCTGCCCTCCCCATCCCTGCCTTTTCCTCTCTGCTCCGCCCTTTCCTTCCCCAGCCCTTCTCAACCCTTCCCTTCTTTTTCATGCCCTGCCCTTCCCCCTCACTCTTCGCCTTCCGTCCTCTAGTTCCCATGCATGTCCGCTTGTGTGGATTCCCCTGCCGTTGTTCCCTTGCACCTCACACCACCTCCCCCATGTTCCTTCACACGAATCGTTCTGCCTACCCCACTCCCCTATTTTTCAGTGGTGAAGCAGAGGAGCAAGCTGAGGTGCATCTAGTCGAAGCTTTGCACCATACCACCACCTGTTTCTTGTGTGTCGTATGCATGCATGATACTGTATTTTTGTTGATGAGATGGATCCTAAAGGCACAATACTGTAATGTACTTTTGTTTCTGCAGTGCAAGACATTTTTCCAAGACGCATGTACACTAAAGTGTCAGAAGGGTACAGAAAGGCAGGTGCACGATACTTTTAATTGTACCCTTTCCAAGTCCTCGAAAAAAACATGAGGGGAACTGTATTCTCTACGAGAATGGCATGGGATGATGGGCCTTTGAGCGAGTTGCAGTACCAGAAAAATCATCAGTGTAGTCACTGCAATAGCCAGGGAGAGGGAGAGAATACGAGCGATGGGAAGGGGAAAGCAGGGAAAGAGGGGGAAGAGGGAAGCAGGGGAGAAGGGAAAGGGGGAGATAGGACGATGTGAGAGGGAAAGGGGATAGGAAGAGGGACCCATGAAGTTACGAACAGAGGAAACGAAGGACGGATGAATGGAGGAACAGAAGAAGGGAAGGCCGGATGAATGGAGGAACAGAAGAACGGATGCAGGGAGGAAGAAGTTTAATCCGGAAAACGAAAAAGGGGGGAGGAGGGATAAGGAGAGGAGCGATGGGGAAAGGATGGATGGGAAGAGGAGCGGATGGGTATAGAGAGGGATGGATCGCGGAGGTGGTGAAGAACGAACCTTTTGGCGAGGCGGAAGAGGGGAAGAAGCAGGGAGGAGAGGGGAAGAAGCAGGGAGGAGAGGGGAAGAAGCAGGGAGGAGAGGGGTGGGGCGGAAAGGGGTGGGGCGGAATGGGGTTGGGCGGAATGGGGAGATGAGGGATGTGGAGATGAAGGATGGGGAGATGAGGGAATGGGAGATGAAGGAAGGGGAGATGAGGGAAGGGGAGATGAGGGATGGGGAGATGAGGATGGGGAGATGAGGTGAGGAGGAAATGGGGTGAGGAGGAAATGGGGTGAGGAGGAAATGGGGTGAGGAGGAAATGGGGTGAGGAGGAAATGGGGTGAGGAGGAGACGGGGTGAGGAGGAAATGGGGTGAGGAGGAGATGGGGTGAGGAGGAGATGGGTTGAGGAGGAGATGGGGTGAGGAGGAGATGGGGTGAGGAGGAGATGGGGTGAGGAGGAGATGGGGTGAGGAGGAGACGGGGTGAGGAGGAGACGGGGTGAGGAGGAGATGGGGTGAGGAGGAGATGGGGTGAGGAGGAGATGGGGTGAGGAGGAGATGGGGTGAGGAGATGGGGTGAGGAGGAGATGGGGTGAGGAGGAGATGGGGTGAGGAGGAGATGGGGTGAGGAGGAGATGGGGTGAGGAGGAGATGGGGTGAGGAGGAGATGGGGTGAGAAGGAGACTCGCGGCGCCTCCGACTCAGCTCGACGCTGAGCCCGTGACGGCGGTGTTGCGGCAGGTAGCAATCCCCCACGCCTCTGCCCCGCGTCAACCCCGTCCTGGTGGCGTGGGATGGGGTGGTGTTGACGGGGGAGAGGCGGGGATGGTGACACGGAGAGGGGGACACAGTGCGGGTTTCCGCCTCATTTACAGCAGCACGCAGGGATGGGGAGGAACGGGGTGGGGCGGAACGGGGTGGGGGTGAACGGGGTGGGGCGGAATGGGGTGAGGCGGAATGCGGCGGGAGGAAGAGAGCGTGGGCGGCGGAAGGAGAGTTGTCGCGCGCGACGAGAGAAAGTGCGTGCGGACGGAGCTGGGGCGAAGCGGAGATGGGTGAGGCGGAGATGGGTGAGGCGGAGATGGGTGAGGCGGAGATGGGTGAGGTAGTGTGCGACGGGAGGGAATAGGCCGTGTGCGACGAGCGGGGGGTCGCGTAGGATTGCGCATAGACGATGGAATGGGAGTGAGCGTAGGCGAAGGGATGGGGTGACCGTGGGCGACGGAAGTGACCGATCGTGGGCGACGGAAGTGACCGATCGTGGGCGACGGTACGATTGAGCGATAGCAATGGGGAGGGAGTGAGCGTGGGCGACGGGAAGCGTGGGCGACGGGAAGGGAGGGAGCGTGGGCGACGGGAGGGAGTGAGAGTGGGCGACGGGAGGGAGTGAGCGTGGGCGACCTGAGGGAGTGAGCGTGGGCGACCTGAGGGAGTGAGCGTGGGCGACGGAGGGGTGTGCGCGTATACGATGGAAGGGGAGTGAGTGTGGGCGACGGAAGGGAGTGAGCGCGCTTGTTCTAGGGGACTCCGCGTGGGCGACGGGAGGGACTAAGCGTTTGCGACGGAAGGGGAGTGAGTGCGGACGATGCAGTTTCCTCGCGATGCCGCTTTGTAAATTGAACAGAACTCAGCGACGCAAAACGCGATGGGATGGGCTGAGAGGGCGGCGCAGCTACGACCAGAAGCGATTCCGTCGCAGAGGGCGGTGACCCTAAGCTACGGGGTGAGCGTGGCCCGCGACGCGACCCAAAAGTTCGACTCAGGCTATCGGAAAGCTAGGGCGACGGGTCGTAACTCCGGGAGGAATAGAGGATGCGAAGAATGGTGGAAGCAAATTTCGCGGAAAAGCGATCACAGGTGGAGACATGTGAGGTGTGTAGCTTCTAAGCTATGGGCGTCACTACCAGTCCGCTAGGAACTATGCAAAGTTAGTCGACCTGAATTACAACTTTCAGAAAGGTGTGCACACTCGGGGCAAAAGTCCCCCAGGTTGGGTTGCCCAGACCCGAGCGATCCAAACCTGTGCTGCCTACGACCTCAGTACGTTGTGCGAGTGACACATGGTAACCAGAGAGGTTTGGGTCTGGTAAGTGTTGGCCCTCCCATGGTCGGGAAGAAAGCAAACCTGAGGTTCGGCTCCCGAGGTGTTAACACCTCCCAAGCGGTTTGTAATTCAGGCTGCGGGTTTTAAACGGTAGAAATTTTGAAACCAAGTGTTAACTCAACCCTCCACCCCTTCCCTCCTCTCCCCCTCCCCCTCCCTCTCAGCCTCACCATCCACTAGATCCCCGCCAAAAACACGTTGGAGCTTCAAATCGCCGTCGAAGCGCCATAGGAAATTCTCGAAAGTCACCTGTTGCCCTCGCCGCATTTCCACCCCCTCTCAGCCTCACCATCCACTGGATCCATCCCAAAATACGTCAGGACGAAGTTACCTGTGGATCCACTGGCAGGTCGAAACTGTTTTTCTATGAACCATCCCAAAACACGCCGAAACTTCAGATCGCCAAAAACACGTCGGAGCGTCGAATCGCCTGCTGAATCTGTTTTTTCGAGAATTCTCAAAAAACAGATTCGTCAAAAATCACCTGTTTCCCTTCCCCCTCTTCCCTCCTCTCCCCCCTACCCTCACCATCCACTGGATACCCGCCAAAAACACGTCGGAGCTTACAAAACTGTTTCCGCATTCCCCCCCTTCCCCCCCTTCCCCCACTCCACCCCCTTCCGCCCTCCCCGCTTCCACCCCCTTTCCCCAGCCTCACCATCCACTTGATCCCCGCCAAGAACACGTCCGAGCTTCAAATCGCCGTCGAAGCGCGGCGAATCGCCTCCTCGTCGCCGGAGAATTAGACGGCGACGTCGCAGGCGCTACCCGGGAAGGGCTGGTTCTCCGTGGGATGGTCGCAGAGCGGCGCGATGTATCCCGGCGACGCGGTGGTAGGCAATCAGCAGCGCGCTGCGGTCGCCGCGTACAGCATGACCGGCCACGACGCGAGCGCGGTTCGGCGGACGAACGATATCCAGCTGGGGAAGACGAGTCTGTCGCGCAGCAAGAGCTCCGTTATAATGAAGTGCGTGAAAATCTATAAGGCTGCTTTCTGTCAAAACAAGGGCATGTTATGTATAGATGTTTACTGTACTCTCCTGACTTCTACATGTTTTTTTTCATGTGTGGCAGCAGTGTATCATTCCAGAATGACGATTTCGTCTTCCTGTTGTCCCCCCCAGGTTCTCTCGTTTTGAGAACAACGGCGGAGTCGTGCCCTTCAGTATAAAGGGCTTCGGTATAGTCACGTGGGCGTACGCACCAGACGGCACCAGAGTCCTCGGATCCCACGACAGCAACAAGTAAGTTTTCCCGAACCTGTGCCCCGAACCTCTGTCCCGAACCTGTGCCCCGAACCTGCATCCCAAACCTGCGTCTCGATTCTCACATTCCGAACCTGTGTCCCAAACCTTGTGCTCCAGTCTAGTGCTTGCCGAGCATCAGCAAACGTTAATCCAGATTGATTTCACCTGTGACGCTGCTGCTCCCCCGCCCGCCCCGCACCCCTCCTCCCCTTCCTGGTCCTCTCCTGGCAGTGTATCGCGCATCTCCTTCCGAATCTCCTTCCGAATCTCCTTCCGAATCTCCTTCCGCATCCCCTTTCCTCCGCCCCTCCACCACCCCACGCCTCCCTGTTACCCCCCTCCCCACCCTCCTCCCCTTCCTGGCCCTCTCCTGGGAGTGTATCGCGCATCTCCTTCCGAATTCCCTTCCAGCCTCCCTTTCCTCCGCCCCTCCTACACCACCCCACGCCTCCCCCTCACCCCCCTCCTCCCCCTCCCGGCCCAAGCAGTGTATCACGCATCTCCTTCCGAATTCCTTTTCAGTCTCCCTTTCCCTCGTCCCTCCTACCCGTCCCCACGCCTCCCCAACCTCTTCCCTCCCACAGAGGGTCGGAACAAGTCGGTTTCTCCTGTGACGTTGCTGCTCCCTGCTCCCCTCCTCACGCACCCGCTTTCCTCCTGCCCCCCACTTCCCCGCCAGAGGTTCATCACAGACAGATATCTCATGCGACGCTGCTGACTTTTGAGTCGACTCAAAAGTCACCTCGTTTTCTCCTGCGACGCTGCTGCTCCCCCGCCCGGCCCTGAGCCTGACCTCCCTGCATTCTCCCGCCTGACCCTTTCTTCTCCACTCCCTCCCAATCCTTCCCCACCCAATCAAATCCCCCCACAGGATCATCACAGACAAATATCTCCTGCGACGCTGCTGCTCCCTCGCCCGCTGCTGACCTCCCTGCATACCCCCTCGTCACCCTTTCCTTCCCACCCCCTCCCTATCCTCCCCCACCTCTCCCCCCCCAGAGGATCATCACAGATCGATTTCTCGTGCGACGCTACTGCTCCCTGCTCCCCTCACACACGCGCTTTCCCCCTGCCCCCCACTTCCCCCCTGGCCACCTCTCCCCCCCCAGAGGATTATCACGGATCGATTTCTCGTGCGACGCTACTGCTCCCTGCTCCCCTCACACACGCGCTTTCCCCCTGCCCCCCACTTCCCCCCTGGCCACCTCTCCCCCCCCCAGAGGATCATCACAGATCGATTTCTCGTGCGACGCCACTGCTCCCCCACCCGCCTCCCGCCCCACCTCCTCCTCGTCGCCCGGCCAGAACTGCAAGAAGTCAGCCCTGGCAGGATACCAGTACCAGACGAGCCTGCAGGGCAGCAGGTGAGGCGTGATTGTAACGAAGCAGAGAGGTGTGCCTATAGGGAGGTAGTGCCCATCCCACCTCCTCCTCCTCGTCGCTCGGGCAGAACTGCAAGAAGTCAGCCCTGGCAGGATACCAGTACCAGACCAGCCAACAGGGCAGCAGGTGAGAAATTACCATGTCACATGTGACGGTGAGGAGGATGACGTTTGCCTACACAGCTGCTGCTCCCCCGCCCGCCCCCCGCCCCTAGCCCCCCGGGTCTCCTCCTCCTCTTCCTCGACCGGGCAGAACTGCAAGAAGTCAGCCCAGGCTGGATACTTTTGAGTCGACTCAAAAGTCACCCTGGCTGGATACCAGTACCAGACGAGCCTGCAGGGCAGCAGGTGAGAAATCATTTTGGCCTATGTGAATTCATGGAACGTTCAGGTGTGTGCTTACACAGGTAGTGCCCATCCCTCCTCCTCCTCCTCCTCCTCCTCCTCCTCCTCCTCCTCCTCCTCCTCCTCCTCCTCCTCCTCCTCCTCCTCCTCCTCCTCCTCCTCCTCCTCCTCGCCCTCGACCGGGCAGAACTGCAAGAAGTCAGTCCAGGCTGGAAACTTTTGAGTCGACTCAAAAGTCACCCTGGCAGGATACCAGTACCAGACGAGCCTGCAGGGCAGCAGGTGAGCTATCATTCTGTAATATGTGATTATATGGAGATGCTACTTGCCTGCAGGGCAGCAGGTGAGCTATCATTCTGTAATATGTGATTATACGGAGATGCTACTTGCCTGCTCGGATAGTGCGCACCCCTCCACCTCTTCCTCGCCCGGGCAGAACTGCAACAATGCCGTGTGTCATTGTAACAATGCAACAATGCCGCAACAATGCAATTGTAACGAGGTGACTTTTGAGCCGACTTAAAAGTCGAGTCGGCGTTTCAAGGATACCAGTACCAGTACCAGTACCAGTACCAGTACCAGTACCAGTACCAGGTGAGCGGTCACTAGATGATATATGAAACACCCTGTATGCAATGTGGTAATATAGGATGTGCTACTGCGAGGCGTGCAGCCTCATTTTTGAGAATTCTCAAAAACCAAAATGCGAGGCGTGCAGCCTCATCAAACATTCCCCTTACACTTCCCCCTTGAGAGAAACGGATAAATCTCCCTAACGTGGAAAAGCCCTATCCTAACTTCCTACCCCGCTCCTCCTGCTGCCCCCCGCCTGCCCTCTCCTCTCCCAGCCCGCTTCTACACTGGAGAGAAGCAGCAAGGAGATTTTTGAGACGTCTCAAAAATCTTCTTTCTACACGTGGTTTCCAAGCCCGCTTCTACACTGGAAAGAAGCCGCAAGGATGCGCTACTGCGAGGCGGGCAGCCTCATCAAGCATCCCCCCTACACTTCCCCCTTTGATGCAGTCATCGGGAACCTTTTCAAGTCGACTTTTGAGTCGACTCAATCAGCTTTTACGGCTGAATGGTGCCCACTGATGCAGTCATCGGGAACCTTTTCAACCACCTCCTCCCCCCGCTTCTTCCCCTGCCTTCCTCTCCCCTCGCCCTTTTGCAGTCTGCTGTTACACTGAACGGAAGCAGCAGGAAAGGCAGTAAGTAGACATGGCAGTGGAAGCCACGTCCGGCAGCCCAGCGAAAGACGGATGGATGTCCCTGGCCTGAAGGAACCCCATTCAACCCGTTTTCCTCCTGATTTTTTCCCTGCTCCCACCGCTGACCTGCTTCCCTCCGTCCAGCCTCCTCCTGCACTGGAAGGAGGCAGCAGGGAAGCAAGTGGAAATGGCAGTGGAAGCCAAGTCCGGCAGCCCAGCGAAAGACGGATGGATGTCCCTCGCCTGGAGCAACCCCAGTGGCCGAATGGTACCCTCAGACGCAGTCATTGGGAACCTTTACGGCGGGGAGATCTACGCGTACAAAGTGCCGGGGTATTCGAGTGACTCGCTGTCGCGAGACGGGTTTGACATCGGGAGTGGCGCAAGCACCAAGACCGAAGGAGGATCGATTATCATGAGGTGCGTTCCCAGAGAACGTTTTTCTATTGCATTCCTGATCTGGAGCCTTGCAGTTTTGGGTTGTCTCTGGGAACGTTCCCGGCGAGGGGGTATAAGGTGCGTATAAGGTGCCGGGGTATTCTCCTTTCTCACTCTCTCACTTGCTCTCGCATTCCCCCCCACCAGGTTCAGTCGCACGGACAACACGGGATGGTCGAACAAGTTCAAGCTATCGAAGAAGAACAGCCTCATCTGGGCTTATTCGTCCTCAGGATCCAACACGCTGGGGTCGCACGGACACAACTAGTAAGTGTAATGGGTGCGGTTATAACGAGTACGAATCTTGAGATATCCGGGACAAACAGCCTCATCTGGGCTTATTCGTCCTCAGGATCCAACACGCTGGGGTCGCACGGACGCAACTAGTAAGTGTAATGGGTGCGGTTATAACGAGTACGAGTCTTGAGATATCCGGGACAAACAGCCTCATCTGGGCTTATTCGTCCTCAGGATCCAACACGCTGGGGTCGCACGGACGCAACTAGTAAGTGTAATGGGTGCGGTTATAACGAGTACGAGTCTTGAGATATCCGGGACAAACAGCCTCATCTGGGCTTATTCGTCCTCAGGATCCAACACGCTGGGGTCGCACGGACGCAACTAGTAAGTGTAATGGGTGCGGTTATAACGAGTACGAGTCTTGAGATATTCGGGACAAACAGCCTCATCTGGACTTATTCGTCCTCGGGATCCAACACACTAGGGTCGCACGGACGCAACTAGTGAGTGTGCCAAAAAAAAAGGACTTTAACGAGTATAGGTCTAGAGCTATTGGGAACGAACAGCCTCATCTGTGCTTATTGGTCCTTGGGATCCAACATGCTGGGGTCGCACGGACGCAACTAGTGAGTGCGCTGGGTCTGCTGTTAACGAGGATAAAATCAAAGCAGTCTCGTCTGGGCATATTCCTAATCGGGATCCAGCACACTAGGGATGGTTGCATGGGCGCAAATAGTGAGTGCGCCTATAATGAGTACGAGTCTTGAGCTTTTGAGGAAGAACAGGCTCATCTGCGCTTATGGTAGTCGTCGTCGGGATACAACATGCTGGGTTCGCATAGAAGCAACTAATGAGTGTGCCGGGTGTGGTTATATCGAGTATGATTATCAAAACACTCCCAGTGGCCATTGAGCTGTTTGTTCTTTCTTCCCTTCTCCCCTCCCCCAGCGGCCGCCTCTCTGTTGATTTCTCCTGACACTTCCCCAATACTGCCCCGTTTCCCCCACACCACCCCCCTTCCCCAGTGGCCGCCTCTCTGTTGATTTCCCCTGACACTTCCCCAATACTGTTCCTGTTGCCCCTCCCCAAACCCCCCAACCCCCCCTCCAGTGGCCGCCTCTCTGTTGATTTCTCCTGACACTTCCCCTCTTCCCCCTCACCAACCCCCTCCCCCAGTGGCCGCCTCTCTGTTGATTTCTCCTGCCGCACAGCACCTGCTAAGTCCCGCCCCGGCTTCTCGTGGTGGCCCAGGCGGGGTGGGGGGGGAGGAGGAAGGGATGGGGATGATGATGATGATTAGGTACGAGGGATGGACGGTGGCACAGCAAGGAAGGCACTGGCTCACGTGTCACGTTCTGGTGGTGTGACCCACACGCATCAGGCTGGGAGGAGGAAGGGATGGGGATGATGATGATGATGATGATGATTAGGTACGAGGGATGGATGGTGGCACAGCAAGGAAGGCACTGGCTCACGTGTCACGTTCTGGTGGTGACCCAGACGCATCAGGCTGGGAGGAGGAGGAAGGGATGGGGATGATGATGTTTATGATTATGATTAGGTACAAGGGATGGACGGTGGCACAGCAAGGAAGGCGCTGGCTCACGTGTCACGTTCTGGTGGTGTGACCCAGGCGCATCAGGCTGGGAGGAGGAGGAAGGGATGGGGATGATGATGATTATGATTATGATTAGGAGGGATGGATGGACGGTGGCACAGCACAGCAAGGAAGGGGCTGGTTTATGTGTCACCTGTTACTAAGCCGTGCTCAGGCTTTTCTGGTGGTTAGGCAGATGGGGTGGGGAGGAGAGGAGGGGAGCAATGGGGATGGTGCTGACGATTAGAGGGAGAATGGGGAGAATGGTGTGCGTGAATTTGTAGGTTTGACTAGGTGTGACTTGGGTCGACCTGGGTTGGATGGACCTCTGAAAGTTGGCCCCTGGCCAACAAATGTTACGGTAACCCTCTTACGGTAATCTGAATGGTTGCTGTATTCTGCAGGTTATACAGCTAATATAGGGTCTAACTAAACCGTGACATACGATCACACCACGTGCAATCACACTTTTCTGAAGGTTTCTAAGCAAGTGCAATCAAGCCAAGTTGAAGAGATAATGTTGTTGCACTATGTGCCACAGCATGTAAAACTAGACATAGACCATGTACGGTAGGTACCTTAATTACAGAGCGGCTACAGAATGTGCAATGTGCACTATAGCTCTATTTGGTTATTCAGTCTGTCTAACAGGGACTGACAGTGCACTATAGCTCTATTTGGTAGCTGAGCGCTCGAGACGAGTGGCCCCGTGTGGACTGCATTATGACAATACCGAGGTACGTTGTAGCAAGGACTGCTACAGTGATTCCAAATAAGATGTTCCAAACCTGGACATGGAAGGGATTGGGGCAAAGAGTGAAGGACATGGTGCGGTAATTGAGGGGAGGTGGAATGGCTTCTGAGGCGTCTAAAAAGTCAAAAGCTGCAACTAAACCTGCTAGCGGGCAGCAGGAGGTTGGACAAGGAGTGGTGAGGCACAGAGCGGGTTGGATAAGGAAAGGCGAAATGTGAAGATAAGGTTTCGTGAAACCCATGCCCACCCATGCCCACCCACCCATGCCCACCCATGCCCACCCATGCCCACCCACCCATGCCCACCCATGCCCACCCATGCCCACCCATGCCCACCCCTGCCCACCCCCTGCCCACCCCCTGCCCACCCCCTGCCCACCCCCTGCCCACCCCATGCCCAGCACTGCCAGAACTAGCAGGCCATGTGCAAACCGCCATGACAGCCTGCTACTAGCTCCCTTGTCCCGCCGCAGAAACCCCAGCACCCCCAGAAACCTCTACAAAGCTCGCCCCTACACCCCTCCAGTTCCCTCACCAACACAACACTGACCTGAACAGACGAGAAGAAGATGATGCCGTAAAGCTTCAGGCCTGAGAAGGCGTTGGCCCACCCCATGCCCAGCACTGCCAGACCTAGCAGCCCATGCACAAACCTACAACCCCCCACACCCCCCAACAAACCCCACTGTTTTGACTACATAGTACATACCGTGACAGACGAGAAGAAGATGATGCCGTAGAGCTTCAGGCCTGAGAAGGCGTTGGCCCGCCCCATGCCCAGCACCGCCAAACCTAGCAGCCCATGCGCAAACCGCCATGACAGCCAACAACCCCCAACAAACCCCAGTGTTTTGACTACATATATAGTACATACCGTGACGAGTCGGTTTTTGAGTCGACTCAAAAACCGACTCACCCTACGTACATACCGTGACAGACGAGAAGAAGATGATGCCGTAGAGCTTTAGCCCTGAGAAGGCATTCGCCCATCCCATGCCCAGCACTGCCAGACCTAGCAGCCCATGCGCAAACCGCCATGACAGGCGGTTACTAGCTCCCTTGTCCGGCCGCAGAAACCCCAACACTGGCTGCACCAGCACCAGCAGCAGCACCACGAGGCCCATCTGACCGTGCGATTGGCTCAGGCCGTCCGATCCGACGGCTGCGAACGCGAGCGTGCAGCCGAGGAGGCAGCAGAGGAGGGCTGAGAGGTTGAGGTATTGATGGTAGGAGAAGGCGTGGAGTTGGAGGTTGGGGAGGAAGGAGAGAGAGGGGAGGAAGGGGTGCGGCTGGAGGAGGGATGCGCTGGTGGTGGGGGAGAGAGGGGGGGAGAGAGGAGGGGAGGCGTCAGGAGGAGCGGCGGGACGGAAGGAGGAGGAGGAGGAAGAGGAGGGGGCGTTGGTGGTGGAGGGGGAATCCCGCAGCTGCTGCTGCTGCTTTTGGATCAACCCAGACGCCATTTCGGACGATCCTTGAGAATCATCAAAACGTAGAGATGGGTCTGACCCGCTGGTTCCAGCATCAGGATCGTGCGAGTGAGATGAGTAGTGGGAGGAGGAGTGGAGGGAGGAGGAGTGGAGGAAGGGGAGCGAAGAGGGGCCTGAGAGGAAGAGGCGGGCAACGAGGATTGCGGAGGGTATGAGAAGGAAGAAGGCGAGAGAGAGGAAGACCGCGTGGGCTATCAGCGCGGAGGAGGTGGAGGAAGAGTAGGAGGAGGAAGAGGAGGAGAGAGGGGAAGATGAAAAAGAGGTGGAGGGTGAGGAGGAGGAAGGAGGGAAAGAGGAGGAAGAGGGTGAGGAAGGGGAGGTGGATAACGGAGGAGAGGTGGAGGGGGAGGAGGGGGAAGCAGGTGGGGAGGAGGTTGAGGAGTGTTTGGAGTCGCCTGTTATGATGTCAATTACGGTGGCGCCCCTGTTATGATAGGTGCAGAGCGGTGTAGTATAACGAAAGAAAGGAAGAAACATATGGAGAAACGAGAGGTTATGCAAAACGAGAGGTGAAGAAAGCAAGGGGGGAAGAAAGGACAATGGGAGGAGGAAAGGAGAAGAAAGAGGGGATGAGTGAAAAAGAGGGGCAAAGAAGCCTTTATGCACAAATGAGCACAAGTTTTTTCTTCCGGAGAATGGGTTAGTATGCATGCATATGTAAATGCATGAATATGTATATGTAGTCACATGCAGTGACACATGCAACACATGCAGTGACACATGCCCACACATGCAGACACAACACATGCAGACATGCAGATGTCACACATGCACCCACTTGTTCTGCATGTGGAATTCCATGTGATGTTGGCCAGCCCATTCTTTCACTAATATCCCTAAATATACAGTCACACATGCATTCACACATGCATGCGTGTGCACACTCACCAGTAATGCATGTGTGATTCCAGGTTCCAGATGTCACACATGCACATGTCATGTCACACACATGCACATGTCATGTCACACGTGCACATGTCATGTCACACGTGCACTTGTCATGTCACACACATGCAATCACACATTCTCTCACCGGTTCTGCATGTGGAATTCGAGGTTCTGCGACCCATCCCCCGCGTACGCCCATATGATGTTGGCTAGGCCATTCTCGTGCATCGGGTTTATGCCTGCTCCAAACACACGCTCAAACCTGAAGGAAAGACAGGCGGAGGGAGGATAGATCATAGAGACAGCAAATGCAGGAGCAGGAATCGCATGCAGGCCCATGTGATGTTGGCTGGACCATTCTCGTGCATCGAATTGATTTCAGGCCTGCTCCAAACACGCACTCGAAACAAGACATGTCGAACCAAACCACAAGGTGACAGCTGAGTCGACTGAAAAGACACCTCGACATGTCGAACCAAACCACAAGGTGACAGCTGAGTCGACTGAAAAGACACCTCGACATGTCGAACCAAACCACAAGGTGACAGCTGAGTCGACTGAAAAGACACCTCGACATGTCGAACCAAACCACAAGGTGACAGTTGAGTCGACTGAAAAGACACCTCGACATGTCGAACCAAACCACAAGGTGACAGTTGAGTCGACTGAAAAGACACCTCGACATGTCGAACCAAACCACAACGTACCAAATGAGGGTCCTGCCATTCACAGATGCGACGCCGCTTTTGGCGGCTCGAAACAACTCCGAGAGGCTGATCGACTCGCGGCTGTACCCCCCAATAGAGAACGCCCCCACTGCCGGCATGCCCATGCCCGTTGCCCCAATTCCCATGCTCAAGCCATTGATCCCCAGCGTACCAAATGAGTGTCCTGCCATTGACAGTGGCGACGCCGCTTTTGGCGGCTCGAAACAGCTCAGACAGGCTAATCGACTCTCGGCTGTACCCCCCGATAGAGAACGCCCCCACTGCCGGCATGCCCATGCCCGTTTCCCCCCATTCCCATGCTCAACCCATTGCCCGTTGCGCCAGCGTACCAAATGAGTGTCCGGCCATTGACAGTGGCGACGCCGCTTTTGGCAGCTCGGAAGAGCTCAGAGAGGCCGATGGACTCGCGGCTGTACCCCCTGATAGAGAACGCCCCCACTGCCGGCATGCCCAGGCCCGTTGCCCCGTACGGCAGGTTGCCTATGGCGGCATCGCTGCCGGCCATGCGGCCCATGCGGGACCACCCGAGGGCCACCCAGCCTGTTGTGGCTGCATCGGCTGCCAGAGAGACTGAGGCCTTGTTGACCCGCCAGTGCAGGATGAAACTGATAGGAGAGGGAGGGGTGGAGAGGAGTGGAGTGGATTGAGGTGGGACCAGCCGAGGGTCACCCAGCCCATCGTGGCTGCGTCGGCTGCGAGGGCGATTGATGCCTTGTTGACTCGCCAGTGCAAGATGAAACTGGGAGGGTGAGGGAGAGGGGTGTTGGGAACGGAGAGATGGGAATGGGTGAAAGAGAGGCGGTTATAGTGCGGGCAGGGCAGGGCAGGGCAGGGCAGCACAGCAGCAGATAACGGGTAGCAGGTTCCCTATGGCGGCGTTGCTGCCAGCCATGCGGCCGAGGCGGGACCAGCCGAGAGGGCCACCCAGCCTGTCGTGGCTGCATCGGCTGCGAGAGAGACTGGACCACCCGAGGGCGGGGGGGGGTGGAGAGGGGTGGAGAGTGGTGGAGTGGATTGAGACGGGACCAGCCGAGGGCCACCCAGCCTGTCGTGGCTGCATCGGCTGCGAGAGAGACTGGACCACCCGAGGGCGGGGAGGGGGGTGGAGAGGGGTGGAGAGCGGTGGAGTGAATTGAGACGGGACCAGCCGAGGGCTACCCAGCCTGTCGTGGCTGCATCGGCTGCGAGGGCGATTGATGCCTTGTTGACCCGCCAGTGCAGGATGAAGCTGGGAGGTGTGGAAAGGGGTGGAGAGGAGTGGAGAGTGGTGGAATGGTTTGAGTCAGCTGCGAGGGCTATTGATGCCTTGTTGACTCGCCAGTGCAGGATGAAACTGGGAGAGGTGGGGTGAGAGGGATGGGGGAAAGAAGTCGGAAGGGGAGAGGATGGAGAAAGGGAGAGTACCTTTCTATCCTTATAACGCTCCTCAATACAGAAAAGAGTAAACGAAAATAGGAAGGAACTCACTCAGCGCCTTGTAGTTGGCGCGAGCAGGTGTATCCCGGCAGGGGAGAGGGGTCACACGTGATGCCACGCAGCGATGGTCGGGCCACAGGGTTTCGGGTTTAGGGTGTTTTTGAGTCGACTCCAACAGTAAGGCAGGAGAGAGCGTTACTCACTCGCTGCCTCGTAGCTGCTTCGAGCAGGTGTATCCCGGCAGGGGAGAGGGGTCACAGGCAACGCCACGCAGTGTTGGTGGGGCCACTGGGGGCCGGCGAGGAGGGGAGGCGCAGGAGTAGTCCAGAAGCAATGCTCCTCTGGATGGAGATGGGGCAGATGAAACAGGACAAGGAGGGAGGGGAAAAGAATGGGGACACTGGGGGAGGGCGAGGTGGGAATGGGCAGGAGTAGTTCAGAAGCAATGGGCTTCTGAGGGGGGAGGAATGGAGAGGAATGGGGGGGAATCGGGGGGAGGAAGAGGGAGAAAGGAGAGGAGAAGGCAAGGAGAAAAGATGAGCCGGGAGAGTGACTAGCCCAGGGGGAGGGAGAGAGACGCAGGAGTAGTCCAGGAGCAATACGACTCTTGGGGGGGATGAATGGCTCAGCAGAAGGGGGAGAAAGGCGAGGGGAAGAGGGAAGAGACGGACACAAGGAGTGTGGGTGTGGAAGAGTGAGTGTGGGGCGGAGAGGGGACAATGAGGAGACGATGTGTGCTGTGCAGGAGTAGACATGGAGCACGGCCATGTGCTTGGTGGTGACCGGTGGGTGTCCTGACCGGTGGGTGTCCTGACCGGTGGGTGTCCTGACCGGTGGGTGTCCTGACCGGTGGGTGTCCTGTCCGGTGGGTGTCCTGTCCGGTGGGTGTCCTGTCCGGTGGGTGTCCTGTCCGGTGCTGAGAGTGGAGGGGAAAGGCCGAGGCAACTTTGAGTCGACTCAAAAGTTTGCTCGGTGCTGCCCGTGGGTGTCCTGTCCGGTGGATGTCCTGTCCGGTGGGTGTCCTGTCCGGTGCGTGCAAGTTGTCAGGGGAGTGCGCCCAGAGAATGGAAGCGAGGAGGGTGTGCTTGTGCCATGTACGCGTGTGTGTATGCGGGGCAGTGAGCAACACACCGGTGGGGCCCATGGTAGAGTGGCGTGTGCAAGTTGTCAGGGGAGTGCGCCCAGAGAATGACGTTGGAGGCATCTAGTGACAGAGGCACCGCTGCTACATCACCCACTGCCCGCGTGAACCTGAGGGTGAGAAAAGGAGAAGGGCGCAGGGGGGTGGAGGGGAGCAGAGAGAAGAGCAGGGAGCAGGTAGAGAATGACGTTGGAGGCATTTAGCGACAGAGGCACCGCTGCTACATCACCCACCGCCCTCGTGAAGCTGATGGGAGGGAGGGTGCACAGAGAGGGGAGGAGGGAGTGAAGCAGGGAGGAGGGGAAGAGGAATAGCAGTGGGGTTAGGAGTTAGTGGGAGGAAAAGAAGGATAATAGGAGGGGGATAGCAAGGGGGATCGCAGGGAGAGTGTTGTATGAGTGAACCTGAGAGATAGCTCCATCCTCTGGATCCCCACACCCATTCCCACCACCTACACCTTGTTCTACCTGGCAGCACACCCATGCCATCCGCACTTCGTCCTCCCCTCTCACCTCACTATAGTCGACCCCCTTGCATTCACAGACACGCTCCAGTTCGTCTTGCTGTATGAAAGCCCGCGCTCCATCCGCTGCATCCCCTCTACAGAGTAACCCGTTATATGCACTGCCATTAACGGCCCTGTAGCTTTCAACCCTCCCCCTGCCATGTTGGCTACTATCGCGTCGCTGCCTGCCATTCGTCCGTCCCACGACCAGCCAATCGCAAGCCAGCCTGCTTCCGCGCCGCTGCTCTGCTTGGCCTCCAGTGCCACGTGGATTGATGACGTGGCAGGGTGGACGGTCCAGTGGAGAAGGAGGCTGCGGAGGGAGGGATGTGGTGTGGAGCGTGTAGGAGAGAGTGGGAGAGTATGGGGGAGAGTGGGAGAGTGAGAGAATGAGAGTGTGAGAGAGTTGGGAGAGTTGAGAGTGTGTGGGAGTTGTGAGAGTGAGAGACTTGGGTGAGAGAGTGAGAGTGTGAGAGAGTAGGGAGAGTGTGAGTGTGAGAGAGTTGGGAGAGTGTGAGGGTGACAATTCGGGGGCGGCGAAGGAGTCGGGCGGGAGGACGATGAGGGCGAGCAGGAGGAGCAGGAGGAGCAGGAGCGAGCAGGAGGAGCAGGAGGAGCAGGAGCGAGCAGGAGGAGCAGGAGCAGAAGGAGGAGCAGGGGGGGCAGGAGGAGCAGGAGAGACAGAGGACAAAAAGAGGGAGGAAGAGGAACAAAACAACCTAAGAGCACCTACCACCTGGTGCTTACAAATCAATATGCCACGTGGCACTCACCCGTTGGCGGAGAGCTGCGTGGAGTGCGTGTACCCGCCCAACGTGGACGGTTGGCATCGCGCCACCTGTAACACGCTGCTGTCTGTCGCCCATTGGCTGGTTTCTTGCAGCATTCTCGAGTCGCCAGTGCTCTTCTCCCATTGGTCGCCGGCATTGTCTGGAAGCAGGCTCGACACGGCATCATGTTTCTCGAAGCTTCCAGGAAAGCTCCCTTTTCCGAGACCCTGTACGGTGCTGCTGCTCTCCTTAACCTGTCCCACGATAATATCGCTGTTCCCCCTCTTATCGTGGGACGCGGCGAATGCGCGTATAATATGTGAATGCGAGGTGATAAGGACGAGCAGCAGCTGAAATAGCGAGAGGAGAGGCAGTAAGATGCGTCGACGGCGAATGCGCTCGGAATGTGTGCGATTCGCCATGGCGAGGGTAAACGACAAACGGGCCGCCCAGCCTCGACCAGCAGCACCCGAAGCGAAAATCAGTAGTGGCATTTCACCGATTCCTGCAAACCGATTAAATGATCGCCGCTGCTTTAGCAGCATTCCCAGCTCAAAGATATCAGTGAAAGATTAGAAATGCCGTCCAGGAGATAAGATAGCACCGCAACATTACCTTGTCTGCTACAGTTCTTGGTGGTTGGGGGCAAATTGCCGACAATCCCAGGGGCTCGCGAAATGTTTCTTCCCTAACAACTGCTTCGCGACCAATCTTTAGATTGCTGGATGGTTATACTTAGAAAATAGGGGATGTTAATACAGAACAAAACATGTCAAACCAAATCAAAGGATGATATTATGCACTGCTAACATATGCACTGTACTGTGGCCCATTTACTTTGCCTTTTTCAAGCTGGTCGCGGCATACGAAGAGCATGTACACGATGACAAACACTGCCATGATGATGCCTAGAAATGCTTCTAGACCCTGCAATACATGTCAGATAGGAAACACGAATTCAATCAGAAATCATGGAACAAACAGGTAACGCAATAAAGAATATGCTATTAACAAAATGACAGCAGATGTTACAAAGGACTAGGTGCAACTTACAAATGGATCGCTTCCGATGAAGCTGAAGTAGAGGTTCATTCCAAGGAATATATTCGCCCATCCCATCACCACCGCCGCAATCCCAACCGCCCAGTGCACCCAGTGCCACGTGGTCTTTGTCCACATGGCAAACTGCGGTAGGTCGATGCTTCCATTCCCGTTGTTGTGCGGGCGGAGGAAAATGACGAGTGGTTGGCAGACGAGGAGGAGGATGAGGACAGCAATGCCGACCCACGCGTGGGCGTGACTGAAGCCGTGAGTCCCAGATGAGACAAACGCTGTGATGCACCCGATGAAGATACAGACAAGAGCAGCCACTTGCAGAAACTTGTGCCATCCAAACCAGAACGCTCGGCTCTGCTGCAGCTGTGAAATCATATCCCTCCCCTCCTGCCGCCGCAGCTGGGCTGCACGTGCTGACGTGGCACCCTGTGCACCAGCCACGTCAGCAGCTGACTCAGCATGGGCAAAACTAGCCATGCTGGCATCTAGCTGGGCGTTGGCTTCAGCAAGCCGAAGCGGGCCAGTGTGCGTGTCTCTACCCAACGTGACTGTAACGAGGCCACTACTGCTGCTGCTGCTGCTGCTCGTACGACAGTTTTCGTCGTTTCCAGGAAGGTTCACGAGGCAGATCCGGGCAAGGAGGATGGCGGAGGGCATGAGGATGAGGAGAGCAGTGATGAGGCAGATGGCATGGGCTATGATGGCTGGCTTGTTCAAGTGCGGAGGGGCGGAGGCGGAGGGGGAGGAGGGGGGTGGAGAGGCAGTGATCGATTCTCCTGTGACCAGGTTGATAGACACTGAACCCCTGTTGAGGGAGGAGAGAAGGGGGAGGGAAAGGCAAGCAAGACAAGGACCATTTGAGGGGAGAAGAAGAGTTTGCTCAGTTTCACAAGGGGCAGATGCGGGCAAGGAGGATGAGGAGGGCAGGAGGATGAGGAGGGCAGGAGGATGGAGGAGGGCAGTGATGAGGCAGATGGCTATGATGGCTACGAGGCATGGGCTATGATGGCTACGAGGCATGGGCTATGATGGCTATGAGGCATGGGCTATGATGGCTATGAGGCATGGGCTTTGATGGCTGACTGGTTGAATTGAAGTGAGGAGGGGGCGAGGTGGCGAAAGGGGAGTATGGGGAGGCGAGTTGATTCCATATCCGGTTGAGCCCATTTCCCCAATGCCACTCCCCAGGAGGCTTCTGGGAACCTCACCTGTTGTTTCCGTGAAAGGTGAGCTTCCTGGAACCTTCGTTGGAGTACGCCCAGATGATGGTTGCCACGTCAGCAGCGGAAAGCGGCAACTGTCCGTTCACTAGTGGCCGCTCGAACCTGCATGATGGGGGGGGGGAAATAGGGGGGAGAGGTGAGGTGGGGGGGCCATGCGGAAGAGAGGTGACTTGACAAGTCATACACTAATTTGACAAGAAAAGCCAGTGAAAAAAAACACTTTTAGAGCACGCAGACTCACTTCATCACAGTCCTTCCTCTGCTCGTTGTTGTCACACTCGCATTAGTCACAGTGACCTTCGGCGCCGGACGGATGGCGCTCCTCTCGTATCCACCAATCAGGAACGACCCCACAGCCTGTTCCTCCTTTCCTGCCACGTCAGCACCGCCTCCTGTCTTGATGGTGCCACGTGGCAGGTTCCCAATGGCTGCCTCGCTGCCGGCCATCTTGCCGTCCTTCGACCAGCCGAGAGCGATCCAACCGGTGGTTGCCACGTCAGCAGCGAGGAGTAGGGAGGAGGGGGTGAGATGCCAGTGGAGAGTGAAGCTGGAGAGGTGGGTGGGGGGATTGGGGGAGGAGGGGGGGGGGGGGACGATTGGGAAGAGAAGGGAGGGGGGTGAAAGAAAAGGAGGAGGGAGGAGGGGGTGAGTGCCTATGGAGGTTGAAACTGGGCAGTGGGCGGGTTGGGGGGATGGGCGGAGTGAACAAGAGAGGTGAAATAGGGGGTGTGCGGAGGAGGAGGAACGGAAGGATGGCAAGTCAACCGTGATGCAACACCCGTACAGCTCAAGCCATTCAGCTACAGCTGAAGGTAAGGCTGTAGGCAAGGCTGTAGCAGCGCTACAGGCAAGCCATTCTACAGCTACCTATAGCACTGCTACAGCCTCGCCTGTCGCCCTGCAGCTGTAACTGGGCAGGGAGACAGCTGGCAGGACTGCTACAGCTACAGCAACTATGTAGCATAGTTGGCACGAGTGCTGATAACCTTAGTGCGCGACAGTCGTGCGGCTACCGCCAAGTACCGCACTGCTACCGCCAAGTACCGCACTGCTACCGCCAAGTACCGCACTGCTACCGCCAAGTACCGCACTGCTACAGCCAAGTACCGCACTGCTACAGCCAAGTACCGCACTGCTACAGCCAAGTACCGCACTGCTACAGCCAAGTACCGCACTGCTACTGCCAAGTACCGCACTGCTACCGCCAAGTACCGCAATGCTACAGCCAAGTACTGCTACAGCGCCTCACCTGTCACCGTTCAGCTGTAGCATGCAGGTGTATCCCGGCAGTTTGGACGGCTGCTACAGCTGTGCAGCTACAGTACAGCTACCGATAGCACTCCTACAGCCTCCCCTGTCGCCCTGCAGCTGTAGCCAGGCAGGGAGGAGGACTTGCAGGCCAGCTACAGCTACCTACTAGCTACAGCTACCCAGTAGCTACAGGTACATACTAGCTACAGGTACCTACTAGCTACACGTACCTACTAGCTACAGCTACCTAGTAGCTACAGCTACCTACTAGCTACAGCTACCCAGTAGCTACAGGTACCTACTAGCTACAGCTACCCAGTAGCTACAGGTACATACTAGCTACAGCTACCTAGTAGCTACAGCTACCTACTAGCTACAGCTACCCAGTAGCTACAGGTACCTACTAGCTACAGCTACCCAGTAGCTACAGGTACATACTAGCTACAGGTACCGACTAGCTACACGTACCTACTAGCTACAGCTACCTAGTAGCTACAGCTACCTAGTAGCTACAGCTACCTACTAGCTACAGCTACCTACTTGCTACAGCTACCTAATAGCTACAGCTACCTACTTGCTACAGCTACCTACTTGCTACAGCTACCTACTAGCTACAGCTACCTAGTAGCTACAGGTACCTAGCAGCTACAGCTATTGCTGCAGCTGTTGCTACAGCTGTTGCTACAGCTATTGCTACAGCTGTTGCTACAGCTATTGCTACAGCTGTTGCTACAGATATTGCTACAGCTACTGCTACTGCTATTGCTGCAGCTATTGCTAAAGCTATTGCTACAGACTCACCTGTCGCCCTGTAGCTGTAGCATGCAGGTGTAGCCGGGCAGAGTTGACGGCTGGCAGGACTGCTGAGACCTGTGGCGTGCTACAGCAGTGCGGCTGCTTGTACTACTGCTACAGCGCCTCACCTGTTTCCCTGTAGCTGTAGCATGCAGGTGTAGCCGGGCAGAGTTGACGGCTGGCAGGACTGGCGGGCAGGCGAGGCGAGTAGGTCGCACATGTAATCCACAAAGGCGGAGCCCCTGGAGGGGGAGGAGTGAGGGGAGATGTTGTGAAGAAAGGACGGGGAGTAGCAAGGTGAGCGGGAAGGCAGGACTGCCTCGCGGGGCAGGCGAGCAGGTCGCACATGTAATCCTAAAGGCGGAGCCCCTGGGGGAGAGAGGGGGTGGTGAGGAGGTGAGTAAACGGCAAGAGAAGGCAGGTGAGCTGGTTTTTGAGAATTCTCGAAAACGGCAAGAGAAGGCAGGTGAGCAGGGAGGTAAGGGCAGGCGAGGCGAGCAGGTCGCACATGTAGTCCACAAAGGCGAGCCTCTGGGGGGTGGAGGAAAGGGTAGAGGGGGGTAGAGGGGGAGGTGAGGAGAGTGGAAAGGAGGGGGTGAACGACACAGTAAGGGCAGGCGAGGCGAGCAGGTCGCACATGTAATCCACAAAGGCGGAGCCTCTGGGGGGGGAAGGGAAGGGGGAAAACAGGGAGGTGGGCGCAGAAAAAGGAGGCGGTGAAGGGGAATAGGTGGAAGGCGAGGCGAGCAGGCCGCACATGTAGTCCACAAAGGCGGGTCCCCTGGGGAGGGGGGAGGAAGGGGGGGGGAGAAAGAGGGGTAAAACGGGTGGGAAGGGGAGTGGTTCGAGAGGCAGAAGAGTTGGCTTTTGAGTCGACTCAAAAGTCAACTTAAAGAGGGGCAAAACGGGTGCGAAGGGGAGGGAGGGGTTCGAGAGGCAGAAGAGAGGGAGGGAGAGTTGCAGGGCAGGTCGCTCATATATTCCACACAGGCGGAGCCCCTGGGGAGGGGAAGGGGGGGAGGGGAGGAGGAGAGGAGGAGGGCACGGGGAAAGGTGGCGGAATAGAGGGGAAATGAGACAGGCTAGGCGAACAGGTCGCACGTGTAAGCCACAAAGGCGGGTCCCCTGAGAGGGGGAGAGGAAGGTTGGGGGAGAAAGAGGGGCAAAATGGGTGCGAAGGGGAGGGGTTCGAGAGGCAGAAGAGTTGGCTTTTGAGTCGACTCAAAAGGTTAGGGGAGAAAGAGGGGTAAAACGGGTGGGAAGGAGGTGACTTTTGAGTCGACTCAAAAGTCACTCAAAAGGTTGGGGGAGAAAGAGGGGCAAAATGGGTGCGAAGGGGAGGGAGGGGTCCGAGAGGCAGAAGAGAGGGAGGGAGAGTTGCAGGGCAGGTCGCTCATGTATTCCACACAAGCGGAGCTTCTGGAGATACATGGGTGGGAGGGAGGCAGGGTGGGTGGGGTGGTGGGAGGGAGGCAGGGTGGGTGGGGTGGTGGATTGATGAGAGGGAGGGAGGAGAGGGATGCAGGAGAGGGATGCACATGTAGACCACACAGACGGAGCCTCTAGGGGAAGGGGGGGGAAGGGCGGGAGGGAGGGGGCAGGGAGGGGGTTTGGGTGGGTAGGGCCAGCTTACCTGGATGGCTCATGATGTACGTCAACTCACTCGGTGATTCACGTGCTTAAAACGGGTGTGCTTATAACGAAGATAAAACGCACCCACCTGTTCCTGCCATGGTATCGAAGCACGTCCTCTGGGCTGTTTGAGTACGCCCAGATCACGTGGTGGCTCATGCTGTACGTCGGCCCGTTTGAAGAACCACGTGCTTATAGCGAATGTGCTTGAAACGAGCGCCATAATTCCTGCCGTGGTATCGGAGCACGTAGTCTCGTCGATCTGAGTAGGCCCAGATCGCGTGGTGGCTCATGCTGTACGTGGGTTCACCACAGGGCGTTTCATGTGCTTGAAGGGGGTGTGAGTAGGCCCAGATCACGTGGTGACTCATGCTGTGCGTCGGCTCGCTCGAGGGGCTTCATGTTCTTTAACCGGATGTGCTTGTAACAAGGACACATACACCCACCTGTTCCTGCCGTGGTATGGAAGCACATCCTCTTGTCGGTCAGAGTAAGCCCAGATCACATCGTGGCTCATGCTGTACGTCGGCTCGCTGGAGGGGTAATTAATGTGCTTATAACGAGGCTATGTGTAACAACTCAACACACACCTGTTCTTGCCATGGTATCGAAGCACATCCTCTCGTCGATCCGAGTAGGCCCAGATCACATGGTGGCTCATGCTGTACGTCGGCTCGTTAGAGGGGGTTCCTCCCCCTGGTGTGCTTATAGCGGTTGTGCTTGTATTGAGGATGGGCGGGTTCGAGGCGAGGCTCCGGGAGAAGCTGGATGGGGGCAGCAGGGGGATGGGAGGAAAGGGACGCGAGAGCGGGGGAAAGAACGGACGGAAGGCAGGTGGAGGAGGGAGTGGGGGTGGAGGAGGGAGTGGGGGTGGAGGAGGGAGTGGGGGTGGTTTTGTTGGAAATTAACGAGAGGTAAAATTGGCTGAGAGAGAGGAGAGACAGAAAACGCAGGGAAGGGAGGAGAGGAGGGGAGTGGCGGGGAGGGGTAAGCGTGTGAAAGGGGGGTGAGGAGAGGTTAGGCTTTTAGAAATCTTAAGAAGCAGCTAGCGAGATGAACTAGGGGGCACAGCTAGAGAGAAGGAATAACAAAGTTGACCGTCACACGCCCCAGCTGACTCATCCACCACACCCGCTGACTCATCCCCCACACCAGCTGACTCATCCGCTACTACAGCTCACCGCATTACAGTCGACCCTCGAGCTGACGTGTAAATGCTCCACCCCTCCCCACCGCTCCCCACCTCCTCTCCTCCCCCGTTCCCCGTAGTTTCCACCAATCGCCGCACATCTTCCAGCTTATACCCGCTAATAGCATACGACGCCACGCCAGCCGCGCCGCCCAGAACACCCGCTTTGCCGCCCGAACCCATCCCCTTGCCGCCCGGTGCTTGGGCGGCAATGCCGGCCGGAGATCCCACGATCGCCATGCTCGGGACCATGCGACCGTCGTGCGACCATCCCACGGCGACCCACCCGTTCTCCGCGCCGCTTCCAAAGCGCGCCTCGAGCGCGAACTCGAGGAAGAGCAGGTTGCGGCGCACCCAGTGGAGGACGAGACTGGGGGAGGTGGGGGGCAGGGGAGGGAGATGGGGAGATTGGGGGGAAGCAAGCTTGTAGCGCTAACTCGAGGAAGAGCAGGTTGCGGCGCACCCAGTGCAGGATGAGACTGGGGGGGAGATGAAGGCGGGGAAACGGGGAGATAGGGGTAGAGTGGGCGGGAGTTGGCTTTTTGTTGACTTAAAGCGCGCCACGGGAGCGAACTGGAGGAAGCGGGTGTTGCGGCGCACCGAGTGGAGGATGCGACGGGGGGGGGGGATGAGGGGGAGGTAGGGGGAAAGACGGGGGAGATAAGGGGGAAATGGGCGGAAGTTGGGGGGAAAGGGAAGGGTGAACTATCGAGTTAATTCCAAGCGCGCCTTTCAGGCGAACTCGAGAAAGAGAAGTTTGGAGGCGCACCCAATGCAGAATGAGACTTTGCGGGGGGTGGATGAGGGGGGAAATGGGCGCAACAGTGGGGAAGTGGGCGGAAGTTGAGGGGGAGGAAGGGGATGGCTTGGGGGGGAGAGATGGGGGGAAAAATGAAGAAGAGGGCCCCTCAGATGCCGAAGCGCGCCTCGAGCGCGGACCGGAGGAAGAGTGCTCGTTTACGTCTCTTTCCCTTCGCTTCAGTCACACCCTTGCCTGAAAGCGCCGGCCCCTCATTTTAATCACCCCCTTCACAAGCACACACACCCTTACCTGGCCTTCGACAGAACCACCGAGTGGCTGAATCACGCCAGCCCCGACGGCAAGCACGACCCTCAGATCGCTTACGTCACCTTCTCTTCGCTTCAATCACCTCGTAACTCAGCACACATGCCTTACCCGGCTTCCGACAGAACCACCGAGTGGCTGAATCCCGCCAGCCCCGACGGCAAACACGGCGCGACGACCGCGGCACCCTCGCTACCGTCCAAATTCCCCAATGGGTCCCCGTGCCACCCGAAACTCGCCTCTACCGCCGCCACTTCCGCATCACCTGCCGCCGCCGCCGCACGTGTTCCGGCCGGAGGTGCTGCAGCTGCGAGTGGCGGCTGGAAAACGACGACGCAGATTAGCGTCCAAACACATAAAGCCGGGCATTTCAAGAACCATGTTCGAGCCGCGATGCGGGAAATACGCTTTTTGGATTCAATCATTAGTGCGGTGCGAACGGAGTCGGCCGATGGTAATTCGTCCGCTGAGCACGCAGCGCAACTTATGGGAGAATGGCGGGAATGTTCATCCAAACGTCTCTGAACCGACGGCGGAGTTGAGAAAGTCGAGGGAGTTACGGAAATCACGGTTTTAGTTCCCTCGAAGTTTAGGGCGGTGGTAGTTTCTAAACCGCGTAAAGGCGCTGATAGTTTCTTCCTTGACGGCGGATGGGGGATACGCGCTATTGAATGATGTGTTACAAGCGAGTCGCACTGTTGGGACATGACGTCTCGTGACGCGCCAACCGCCGCGCTAGCTGTGATAAGCAACTCTTAGTAGTGGCCTAATTGGTTCAAACGTCGGAAACCTGAAGTGAATCGCCTATCAAGCTCAGTTCTTTTGCTCTGTGTGATCTGCGTTGACGCTGCTCGCGGCGTTTCAATTTCGTACTGTAATGTGCTCGGAAGAGAGTTTCGATTCAATCTCTGAGCTTCCATTCCAAATTTGCCGTCACAGAAGTGCTTCAGCTCGGCACCGTAGCCATTGGTCGTCTCGCCTCCGAGCAGGGCAGGTTTGGTTGGATTGGGATGAGTGACCGTCGTTTCGGGGCTGCGGTGCGGAATAACGGGCCCAGGGTTGTTCAAACAGGGCAGGGGCCAGGGCAAGCCGCATGGCATGTGGAGCGGAAGGCAGGAGAAGGTGTTTAGTGGAGAAGGGGCAGCTGGTAGTACCTCTGCGGTCCAGAATACACCACAGTTGAGTGTGAGAGCGTGCATTGCCCCCTAGCGAGCAAAACAGGTTTCAGGGATCGTCAGTTCGTCGTCGTGCAATGTGCGACAGGAGGAGACTATGGAGGTCTGCGACGGGTCGTCGTGATTCCTGAATGTGGTGGAAATTCTATGGGCAGGTGCGTGGAGTCGGATAGGTTCGGTCGGGCTGGTCATAAATTTGTCGCGCAGCGCGATCCGTCATCAATCCTCCCACACAAGTTTACAAAGCATAAGTGTATTTTCCACTGGTATCTGTTTCGGACGCAATACTTGGGAAATGATTTCGTTTCGGGACATCAGGAGATGTGAGAGTTGGGTGTCAAGGTTGTTTTTGTGAGTGCGGGCAGCGGGAAGTGGAAATTACACTTGTGCTTTGTATCCGAGACGAGCCGCGGATTCGAAATTTGCAGCATGAAAATTCGGCAATACCCGCCGCCGACCCGAATCGTTGACTCCACGGAAATGTCATGTCCGTGACCAAGCCACGTCAGATGGGTGGACGCGCGGCGCGTCAATTGTGCTGGCTGGCATGGCTAGTTACCCGTTCAGGCTCGGAGAAAAGCAATAACCCTTCGTTGAGTACATCGATAATGCACTTCAGTCTATGCAGAGCAGCCACCTCTTCAGCAGTGCAAAGAAATCGCCAGAGAGCTTACAAGCCATGTCAACAAATGACTAAGTAATACTACTGCATCCCAACCTATGGCTTTCAAGAAGCACTCCGTCCCTTGGAATGGAACAGCATCTGCAAGGCGCCATTGCCACACCATAATCAGTAATGGAGCAACAAGTGTAGCTTATTCTAATGCCTTTTGCGCCTCTTATCATCATCGTCGTCGTCGTCGTCGTCATCATTATCATCGTCGTCCTCATCTCCATAATCCTCCTCCGCCTTGCTTGAGGGAGCATACCGGCACGAAAAATCCACCTTTGCGGTGCCACTGGGGGCATTACAGCAAAACAGAAGCAGCGCAGCAAGGGAAAGAAATTAGCAAATAAGAAATTAGTAAAAAAGAGAGAGACCTTCCATTTCAGGGGGGTATGAGGCCGCTTCTTCATGAACAGGAAAAAAGAGAAGGGCAAGCGAGAGGGATAAAAGCACTTACTAGCTGTTGCCGTGGAAAGAAAGCGAGGGAAAGCCCGGGCGGGAGAAGGCCCAGACCAGCTTAGATAGGCCAGCCATGGGGAATCGCATCACCACTCCCGTGTTCTTGGTGCGAGAGAAGCTGTTAGGAGATGGTTGGGGGGGAGTGGGGGAAGAGTGAGCGGGGGAAGGAGTAGACGAGCGTGGTAAGGCCAGCATCACCACTCCCGTGTTCTTGGTGCGAGAGAATAGGAGATGGTTGGGGGGGGTGGGAAGGGAGTGGGGAGAGGGGGGGGGTGGGTGGTGTGAGCGGGAGAAGGCACAGATGAGTTTGGTCATGCATGCCATCCAAGAAAAATCGCATTATCATCCCCGAGTTCTTGATGCAAGCGGTTAGGGGAGGCAGCAGGTGATAGGGGATGGGGAGTGAAGATGCATAGTCAAAGTGCTGTTGGTTGGAAGGAACTCCCATTCTGTACCCTGTATTAGCATACGTCAATGCAGCACCCTCATTGTGATAACAGTGTATAAAGTTTCGACCTGGATCCAGCAGGTGACTCGTCCTACTCCAACAGGTAACTTGTCCTAATGGCAGAGCTTAGGCTAGTAGGGATAGCATACGTCAATGCAGCACCCTCATTGTGATAACAGTGTCGTTGTCCGCAGCTCTCATCCTGTAGCCCTTATTAGCACACATACACCATCCTTATAACGCATCACCCACTCACGTGATAACAGTATCATTCGCCGCGGTCGTGACCGTCGCCGCGTTACTCCCGATCGAGAACGCCGAAGTTGGCTGAATCCTGCCCATGCTGTACCCCTTAATAACATACGGCATTACAAGCCCGCCAGCCAGGTTCCCGATAACAGAATCAGCGGGCGACATCTTTCCTTTGGGCGACCATCCCAGGGCGATCCAGCCATCCTTGGCCCTGCCTGCCGCCTTGGCCTCTATTGCCATGTCCACCTGTGTGGCTGACACTGGGGTCCAGTGGAGGAAGAGACTGGGGGGGGGAGAGGGAGGGGGGATATTTGGCGGGGAAGGGAGGGAGGGGACATGGAAAGGGAGGAGAAAGGGAGGAAAAGTATGAGTCGACTCAGAAGAGGGAAGAGGAGGGGGCGTGGGGGAGGGGGAGGAGGCGGGGGAAGGGGAACTTCCTTGGTAGAAAGCAGACATTTGCAGCAGAGAGAAGATGGAGCAGGGAGAGAGGAGGAAGCAGAGAGAGGAGGAAGCAGAGAGAGGAGGAAGCAGAGAGGAGGAAGCAGAGAGGAGGAAGCAGAGAGGAGGAAGCAGAGAGGAGGAAGCAGAGAGGAGGAAGCAGAGAGGAGGAAGCAGAGAGGAGGAAGCAGAGAGGAGGAAGCAGAGAGGAGGAAGCAGAGAGGAGGAAGCAGAGAGGAGGAAGCAGAGAGAGGAGGGAGCAGAGAGAGGAGGGAGCAGAGAGGGGAGGAAGCAGAGAGAGGAGGCCGCAGAGAGAGGAGGCCGCAGAGAGTCACATCGGGTGTTCTAACTTGGAAGAGGATTTGGAAGGGCGCAGGGCGACTTGGAAGGCGAATCCAGGGAGGGTGGATGCGGGGAGGGTGGATGCGGGGAGGGTGGATGCGGGGAGGGAGGAGGGAAATGGGGGCGGGAACCGGCATGCAGTGCATGTGAGGCCAGCACAAGGGGCATGACTGCAAGAGCAACGGACAGACACTCACTTGGGCGGGCGCAGGGCGACTTGGAAGGCGTATCCCGGGAGGGTGGATGCGGGGCAGGCTCTACCCGTGGCGAAGGAAGAAGGGGGGGGAGGCGGAGGGGCCGGGGCGCTGGTGGTGGGCGGAGGGGGGTTGGAGCCTGCCCCGCCAGCGGGGGGAGGCGGGGGGGTGCCTGTTCCGCCAGTAGGGGGAGGAGGGGGGGTGGTTGTTCCGCCAGTGGGGGGAGGGGGGTTGGTGGCGGGCGGAGGGGGAGGCGGGGGGGCGACGGGGGAGCCATTGCAGGAGAAATCGACTGTGAAGACTCCGCTGGGGGAGGGGGAGGGGGGGGGGATGGGGGAGGTGGGGGTGGGAAAGTGGGTGCGGGGGAAAGTTGGGGTGGAAGGGGAAAGAAATGTAAGCCGCAGTGGGAGGTAAGAAGGATTGTCGGAGGAGCGACAGGGGAGCCGTTGCAGGAGAGATGTCGACAGTAAGGGTTCCGCACAGCACAGCAAAGAACAGCACCGCACCGTACAGGACCACATGTACCTGCCGGCACCCACCTGCCCCTATCACTCACTAGTGCGAGCCGTGGTAAGCAATGGTCTTGGCGCCGCTCTTGGAATAAGCATACACCATCCTGTTGCTGCCCCTCACGTTCACCGGCGCCACCCCTCCGTCGCCCGTGCTGCGAGTGAACCTGACGAGACAAGAGACAAGAGCACCCAAGGAAGATACGGTATGAGGAGTGGTAAGAGAGTGCAAATGAGGATCAGGAAGGGTTGGTGTGTGATTCGAGCGTACACCATCCTGTTGCTTCCCCGCACGTTCACCGGCGCTACCCCGCCGTCTCCCGTGCTGCGAGTGAACCACGTTCACCGGCGCTACCCCGCCGTCTTCCGTTCATCTGGAGAGGCAGGAAGAGAAGGGCATGAGGTTTGGGATGGTGCTTGCAAGAGGTTCGGTATGAAGCTCGGGATGAGCGCGAGGCGGGAAACACACGAGCAGGTTGCTGCGTGTCGCGTTGACAGGAGCCACACCACCGACTTCAGTGCTGCGAATGAACCTGGAGAGGGAAAATCACACGAGCGTACGAGGTTCGGAAAGAGGGTTGACATGAGGTTCGGGCAACGCAAATCGGTTGCTTCCCTTTTCATTGACGGGAAAGAGGGTTGACATGAGGAACCACACAACCGCGCTGCTCTGGCCGCCGATGTCAGGGCTGCAAATGAACCTGGAGAGGCGAGAACACCCAAGGGTACGAGGTCCGGTAATTATTGTTAGGACGAGGTTCGGAATGAGGTTCGGTACGAGGTTCGACATGAGGTTCGGTATGAGGGCTTGGTATGAGGCTCTTTGAAGGACTCACTTCATCCTGGCCATCGTTCCGCCCATGAACGACCGGCTCCCCGGCCAAACGGAGAAGCTAATAACGGGTACAGCACATCGCCCCCCAACCCTCACTTCATAGTAGCCATTGTTCCGCCTGTAAACGACTGGCTCCCCGCGCCAAACGCGGTCGTGGCTTTCACCGTCGAGTAGGAAGTAACGGCGTACGTATTAACGGGGACGGGCGAGCCCTCCCTCTTCCACCCCCCCCCCCCCTCCCCGGCACTCACTTCATCGTGGCCGTCGTTCCGCCCGTGAAAGCCTTTCCGCCCGCGCCGAACGCGGTCGTGGCTTTCACCGTCGAGTAGGAAGTAACGGCGTACGTATTAACGGGGACGGGCGAGCCGCCCTGGTTCGCGATGACCGCGTCTGACGTCACCATGCCGCCGGACTTGGAAAACGCGACGCCGAACCAGCCGGTAGCGGCGGCGCCGGTGGCCGTCACTGCGAGCTCTAGCAGCGATCCGGTCGTGACTTTCCAATGGAGCTTCATGCTGGGGGGACGGAGGAGGGAGGGGAGGGAGGGGGGAGAGGAGAAAAGCGGGGGGATGGGAGTGGGGAACGCGACGCCGAACGCCGGCGAGCTCTAGGAGGGACCCGCTCGTCGTCGCTTTCCAATGGAGCTTCATGCTGGGGAGAAGGGAATGGCGGGGGAGTGGGGGAAGCGGAGGGGATAGAGAGGGGGGCGGGAAAGCGCGACGCTGAATTAGCATCGAGAAATTAAAGATTTGGACATTTTTGAAACGCTTTAGAAACGTCCCGCTAGCGTTTCTAAGTTGCTAAGTTGTCTCGGAAATCTAACATTATCACTCCGAACCGAAACCCTAGCCGGTAGAAAGAGGCGTACTTTGACCCGAGGGCGACAGCCTTTTGAGGCGACCCAGAAATAGTCTGAAAATAATAATAACAGTAAAAGAATGCGCCACAAAAGCCGGTAGAAAGAGGCGTACTTTGACCCGAGGGCGACTGACGATGTGAATCCCGCGAGCGACGACGGCGAGCACGTCGCCAGCGGTGTAACCAGATTCACCAGCACACGCCCGCGATCACGGGATTCGCCAAAGTTTTCGCCATCACTAATTTCCCCTTCGCCATCATTATGGGACGTCGCGGCTTTCGTCGCGACTGCGCTCGATGAAAATACTAGTACTAGTAGGAGCACGGCCATCGTTTGCAGACGACCGAGTCGGGGGGGGAGATTCGTCGCTGACGCGGGAGCCATCGGCCTATTATTCGCGAGAGTTTCTGGTAGCGGTTGTGACTCGCTGACGGAAAGCTTCGGTCGAAGTGACGGAGCGGTTCGAGCGGAAGGGACGGAGCGGATTGTGGGGGTGGCGGAGGGGGACGGAGCGGCACGACTGGAGGGGAGCGAGCGGCGATCGAAATGGACGGAGCGGAGCGTTTGATGGACGCACTAAGTGGCTGTGGTATTCACCATCCGTACTACTAGTAGTGCGGTAATATAAAGTAATCACTGCAAACAGGGAAAACCAACTGACCTAAAATGTCTAGTGACCAACCGACTGAGGAAAATGACGGAGCGATGGTGTGTGACTTTGCACGACGCGTCGTCGCGAATGATTTGCGACGGTGCTGCTTTCCGCAGTCAGGTCTACTCAGTTCACTCTTCGTGGCTCGGGACGGTTCCATGCGGTGAAAGTGGCATCTAAGATTCACCGTTTGAAACTTTTATAAACCGTTCTAGAACGTTCATAAACTGTACCCGTGACTTGCAAGCTCGATGAAATACCCTCTGCAGGAGGAGAAGGTTCAACCAACCAACCACCGACCATGTGGCGAGCGCGTGCTCCCTCCCTCCCTCCTCCCCATACTGTACCACCAGAGGAAATTCGCTGCAACGCCACGCCAGACGTGCACGCGCATCGAACAGTGCAGGCAGCAAAACTCCATCGAATCGCCGACACTCATTCCAGCTGTCATTTTTGTGAAGATAAGAAGAGCACGTGGCTGGGCCCAACCCACACACGATTACTGCGAGAGCCTCCCTCCGCATGCTTCGCTATGGTGTACGTCTCGGTTTGTGTCGCCAACACCTTTCAACATGTGCGAGTGTAGCGAATTCTTACATAGAAATCAACATCTCTGCATGCAATTTGCTCTGGTTTTTATGCATAATCGTCCATAGTCATTACGGTTGGGTCTTGCAATCCATTGGAATTGTATTCAGTATCAGGATCATACGGTGATTCTTAAACACCATCCGCAGCAGACAGAGGCCACTGAGGGTGGTTAAGAATCACCCGATCTCAACTCCTGCACTGCACCACTCACATAACCAATAACCAGCACCTGGATCCCCTCAAATGGTGCAACATCTACAAAGCCCCATAATACCACTGCCTCTAAAATCACCACTTCCGTAAGATATGGCCCGGTTGGATCCACCACACTAGGGTCTCGTTGAAATGTTTCTTCGCATGCTCCCATCCCATCCCTTCAGATATCCTAAGCCCTTTAGGAATGCTTTTGGCTCTTGCCCTTCTTGCCATTGCCTCGCCCGTTGCCGTTGCCTCGGCCGTTGCCATTGCCACGCCCCTTGCCCTTGTCATTGTGATCACCACCCTTCTTGTTATCATCATCGTCGTCGTCGTCATCATGACCCCTCCCTCCGCCACCGCTCCCCCCTCCAGACGATGCAGTCTTGCAAGAGAAGTCCACAGTAGTGCGACCACTGTGAAACGAAAGGTTAGGAGAAGGGGGGGGGGGTGCAGGCGAAGAGAAGGAGAGGAAACAGAAGGTTAGAAGGGTAGAGGAGGATGTTACGGAAGGATAGAGAAGGATACAGAAGGGATGAAAAGGTGGTGCCGAGGAAAATTGCAGCACGGCATCACACATCTCGCAACACTCAATATGAGCCATCAGTCACTATAAGCCGTCACTCTATACGGAGTATCCCACAACACTCTTGATGCGCCAACGTGGAAATGCAGGCGGTTGGCGCCTGACAGCAACTGACAACCTTAAGCACCTAGAAAATTATACCCCTTATAAACAGCCCCAGCACACTCACTATGCGCCGCCGTGGAAGCCGAGGCTTTTAGACCCCGACGGGGAGTAGGCCCACAGCAGGCTGTTGCTCCCTGCCACCTGCACCTTTGCTGCCGAACCTGTGCCCTGGGTTCGGGAGAACCTGAAAGAGAGGAGGTAGAGCAGGAGAGGAGGGAGGGATGGGCAGAAGAAAGATGGACATGTGAGCAGTTGAAGGGGAGATTGTGCAGTGTGCGTGGGAGGTGTACAGGAGATGTGTTGAAAGACACCCCATTTCTTATTACAGTTAAAGAGAGAGAGAGAGAGAGAGAGAGAGAGAGAGAGAGAGAGAGAGAGAGAGAGAGAGAGCACTCACTTGACCACTGTTGACCCGGAAGCAGTGGTGGTGGTGTTGGCTGTTCCGATGGAAAAAGCAGTGGTGCGCTGAATCGAGCCCATGGAGTATCCACCAATCTTATACGCCGCCACTCCGCCGCCCGCCATGTTGCCAAAGACCGCGTCAGAAGGAGCCATCTTGCCGCCCTTGGCCCATGCGAGGGCGATCCAGCCAGACTTGGCCGGAGCGGCAGTGGCTTCGATGGCTAGATCGAGCTGGGAAGCTGAAGCTGCTTTCCAGTGGAGCAGCAGGCTGTAAAAGGGGCAGGGGAGGAGAGAGGAGGGCAGAGAGGGATGCCTGTTAGGACAGCGTTGAAAGGGGTCAAACACTCCGCCACCTGTCATGTTGCCAAAGACGGCGTCAGAAGGAGCCATCTCGCCGCCCTTGGTCCTTGGGCGGGGCGGCTGTGGCTTCGATGGCTAGATCGAGCTGCGAGGCAGAAGGTGCTTTCCAGTGGAGCAGCAGGCTGAGGGGATTGGGGGAGGGGGAGCGGGAGAGCAAGAAGGGGGAAGGGGGAGTATGGTACTTTCAGCAAGTATGATTGGTATATCTGGGTAGAGGGTACGCGGGGCAGTTGAAAGTGTGGAGGGGGAAGAGGTGAGAGGAATGCCAAGGGGGTTTTGAGACGTCTCAAAACAAGAGAATCAGGAGGAAAGGAGTACACGCATGCTTTTCCTGAGCTGACTCTGGTAGGTGTATCCGGGGAGGGTGGACGCGGGGCAGTTGGAGCCTCCCCCAGAAGAGAGTAAGGGAGAAAAGAACACTTACGTGGTGCCCTTGAGCTGAGTCTGGTAGGTGTATCCGGGGAGGGTGGAAACATGTCAAGACTCAGATGTTTCCATGTTGAGACCCCCATGTTGGACATCTGAGACGTCTCAAAACAAGCAAGTATGGACGATGGAACCACTCACGTGCTGCCCTTACTCTGGTAGGTGTATCCGGGGAGGGTGGACGCGGGGCAGTTGGAGCCTCCCCCAGAAGAGAGTAAGGGAGAAAAGAACACTTACGTGGTGCCCTTGAGCTGAGTCTGGTAGGTGTATCCAGGGAGGGTGGATGCAGGGCAGTTGGAGCCTGCCCCAGAAGAAGACGGCGGAGGGGGAGGGGCGGAGGTGGTGGGCGGGGGAGGGGCGGAGGTGGCGGGCGGAGGGGTGGAGGTGGAGGGCGGGGGAGGGGCGGAGGTGGAGGGCGGAGGGGTGGAGGTGGCGGGCGGAGGGGGCGCGGGGGTGGCGGAAGCAGAGGCGTCACAGGAGAAGTCCACGTCAGCACTGCCACTGCGATTGGGGAGAAAGGAGGAAGGAAGCAAAGGGAAGAGGGGGGAAGCGGGGGGAAGAGGGGGGAAAGGGAGGGGCGGATCGGGGGAAAGGGAGGACGAAGGGGAGAGATGATGTGAGATAACGGGAAGGTGCCAGGGTGTCAGCTTGCTTCTATCCCATTGCTGGGTGGGTGCGTGCGCGGGGATGAATCCCTGGTATGCAATGCAGTTCCACGTCAGCACTGAGGAATGACAGAAAAGAAATCCACGTCAGCTCAGTCACGAGCTAGTGGCTGTTCGACATGTGACACGTTTAATGACGAACTAGTACTAGTAGCACTAAATAGTGGGTGCTATTAGAACATGTGCGTTTAATGACATGTGTTACGGTAGGCGACCGTGTTAGAACCACTGGCGGAGAAGGCCCAGATGAGCGAGTTGATTCCTGCAGCAGCAACACCCCCCCTTACAAGCACTACTATCACGTACTCGCAGTGCTCATATTGCCCACTAGCACTCACTAGTGGCCGTTGTGGTAGGCGACCGTCTTAGAACCACTGGCGGAGAAGGCCCAGATGAGCGAGTTAACGCCTGCCACGTCCACAGCGACCGATGAGCCGTCACTGGTTGACCGGGTGAACCTGGTGGGGGAGCAAGAGGGGGAGGAGGGAGGAGTGGGGGGGAAAGGTGGGGAAAGTGGGTAATAGGACACTGGCGGAGAAGGCCCAGATGAGCGAGTTGACGCCTGCCACGTCCACAGCCACAGCCGAGCCGTCACCCGTCTACCGGGTGAACCTGATGGGGAGAGGAGGGAAGGAAGGAAGGGCGGGGAGGCAAGTCAGTACTCTCAGTTTGGCCGAGAAGGCTCAGATGAGCGAGTTGACTCCTGCCACGTCCACAGCGACCGATGGGCCGTCACCCGTCGACCAGGTGAACCTGGTAGGGGGAGAGAGGGTGGGGGGGAGTCGGAAGGAGAAGGCTCAGATGAGCGAATTAACGCCTGCCACGTCCACAGCCGCAGACGAGCCGTCTCCCGTCGACCGGGTGAACCTGGTGGGGGAGAGGAGAGAGTTAGGAGAGGAGGACTCGAATCCAGCCCAGATGCGGGAGTTGATGTGAAAGCAACTGACTTGTACGACACGAATACCAGCCCCGATACAAGGCAACGCGATACTCACTTGGCGGTGGTGGTCGTCGTTCCCGCGGTCAGCGACACGCTCCCCGGAGTGAACGTGCTCGTCGCTGCGACGTTGCTCGCCGCGTATCCCGTGATTCTGTACGCTTTAATAGCCGGCGTGGTCGCGAGGTTGCACATCACCGCATCTGACGGCGCCATCGCGCCGGGCGACGACGCCCACGCCACGGCGAACCACCCCGTCCCCGCGCCGCTGGCGCGCGTCGCCTCGACGGCCAGCTGGATCGTCGACGTGGCGGTTACCGCCCAATGCAGGCGCAGACTGGGGGTAATTAGAGGAAGATTCGGGGGAGTGTGTGGACGGGTGGGAAGGGGACAGGGAAGGCCAATGCCAGGTTAGCGCGGGCGACTCGAAGGTCACCTCCGGTGTTTAGCCCCGGCCAATGCAGGCGTAGACAGAAACGGTCGGGGCGCGCGATCGCTATAACAGGAAACTACAGCGGATCGCCGAATTGTAACGAAGTAGGATTAACAGCTCTCGTGGCACGAACGCATCGTGTGCAAGCACCGCGCTTCACGGGCGGCGCATCAATCTGCAGATTGAACGATCTATTTTCCATACGCATCGACGACGCTCTTACCCACTCGCGAGCGCGATCGACGACGTGTAACCCGACAGCGACGACGGGTCGCACGTGCCAGTCGCAGCAGGTTTGACGCTACTAGTAGCAGACGCCGTCGTAGGCTGCGCGGTTTGAATTCCCGCGCGAAACGACGAGAAAATCTGCGACACGGCGGACGCGACATTCCATCCCCAGCCCGATCCTGCTGGTTGCGCCGCCAGCGCATTTTGCGGCAGAATCAGCGCGGCAAAAACCAGCGCTAAGAGGGGGAGCAAGCGTGTTGCGAGCGGGCGAGTAGTGGTCCTTCGTAACGGTTGGTGCGAGCAGCGTCGCGGAAAATGCGGAGCCATCGTTGAAAAAATACGTGATTAGGCTTGAAAGAAGCTGACGGCGGAATATGCGACGGCGAAGAAGATTAATGGCCGAGAAACACGCGCGGAAATGGCGATGGGTGCGGATGGATGGGCGGCGGGTGATTGGCGGTGGATTGTCGCTCCGCTCTGATTGACTCTCTCTCTCGCGCTCGGAGCTTCAAGCAGGAACAGCTGTCGAAGCCAGGTGTTGAAGCGGGGATAGAAAAGAAACCCCGATTCAGCTTGCTCTTCTACTAGCCAGATAATTCGTTCGGAATTCCATTCGGAAGTGCAATGGGGAAGAATGAGAGAAGGGGAAACTGATGCGGGAGTGGGGGGACAGAGTGGTGAGGGGGGAAGATCAAGTCGGGGAGAGCAGGGAAGAAAGGGGGATGTAGGGGGGAAAGGGGGATTTGGGCGCGACGCGACGCGATTGGGGAGTGGTGTCGGTGGCGCAGAAATTCAGATGGCGCGTGTCGCGCAGTTCCGTTCCCATCCATTCATTGCAAACGTGGCTTGCCAGGGAAGCCAGGTAAAAAGCACGGGCTGCCGCCAAGGGCATGATGAAGGAAGAAATATCGGTTCCGTGAACACTCAAACTGCGATTTTTATGGTATCCAAGTACCTTTTCAAGGTTTTAGAAGCAAATGTTTGACCAGTACACTATATTATTCTCATTAGAGGGCTGACGAGCACGTTGAGAAACTGCACCAAGTTTCAACGCGGAAATGACACTTGCGGTTGGTGTTTCGGTGGGTTTGGCGGGGGGAGGGCACGGGGGAGGCACCACCAGTGTTTTTGGCTGTTGTTGTAAGTTACAAATGTTCTCGATTAGAGTCCCCGTGAAAAACACGCGCGCTGCGGGCCTTTGTGGAAAACTCACAAACCCCGGGCAAAAGGGAACTTATAGTCCCGTATAAGGAAAATTGCATGAAGAGCGATTTACCTTCGCTACTATTCGTGTTTTTCTGTCACATACGTACATTCGGACTACGCTGTCTTCAACTTCTCGTCGCACGGTTTTCCGCGTTGATCAGTGTCGCAGGACAAACGGGCAGAAAAATACAAAATAAATTATGTTTATGGCCGAAATGAAGGACAACATTTTTTGTTTTACACTGTAAGCGAGACTAATGAGATGGCATTGTCGGAGCTCGCGGAGAATCGCGCGACAGAATTTAGACGCAATAGCGGTCAAGATAAACAGACAAACACAACTGCAAAAAGTAAATAGTAAAACAAAACTTCCTTTCGTTCTGTTTTCCCTGAATGTTCTGACAGGTTCGATTTGCGTCCTCTGATTGGCTGCGGAACTGATTCGTGCAATGATTCAGTCAAGATGCAAGATTTCCCGCCAAAAATGGGACTGTAGAGGAGGGGATACACCTAGGACTTATGTGAAAAATCTACTCGTTGGGGAAATGGGACTCTTTTAGGAAGGGCCTCTAAGCCAGAACATCTGTACGTCGGTGGTGCTGCTCGCTCAACTACACATATTGACTGCCAAGTTCACCAATCACAAGGCAGTTACATCACGAATTCGTTGACGGCAGTCAACATGACAGGGCTGGCCCAGCGGGAGGGGAAATGGTGCACACCGACCACGAGATTTCCACGAGCCAAGACGAGGCTGGAGTGGAGAGAGGGGTCTTGCTCCAGCGGTCAACAATATTCATACAGTACTACAGTACACGAAATAGTGCGTGGCGAACACAGAAAAAGAGTGTGTCGGAGCAATTTGGGACAAGGGAGGTCGGTCACAACGAAGTGTGAAGTGTAGAAAACGAGAACAAAATTCACTTACTACATCCGACAGTCTAAGGCTCATCTTTATCCTCAAAGACAACTTTAACATTATATGTATCATCATTCATAGTGAATGATCAGAGTGACTAACTAGAAAACAAATCCTTCCATTGTCCTCATGCACATTCATATTTTGTGTAGCCTCAATAATAAATTGTCAGTGGATGCTAATTGTACCTCCGTTTGAAATGAATCATTTGGGTTGAAATTGATTTTTAAACCCATTATTAACAAAACAAAAACGAGCTGTAAGTTGCTTCATGGGTACACTAGTTTTTTAGATCTCGATCAGTCCAGTGTAGTGCGGTACTCAATGTGGATCAGTGCACCATAGTGCGGAAGTCAATGTCGACAGCCTGGTACGCAAAGCAAGCTAAACCGTACATCCATCCCAGCTTCGGGTGTCAGATCGGGACGGGGTTTGGTTGGTAAGGCGGCGCACGCTCGGAGAACGTATCCCATGCCATCCCTGCCCGTGACGAGAAAAACTCACAGAAGCAGTGGTACACTACTTGGCTTCATTCACCAGCATCCTCCTATTGCTAATGCGAGACTAACATGTCTGGGCGAACCCAAGCTGGGCACCACACCTTTTTTTATCAAAACAAAAGTTTTTAAGCTGGTTACTTCCGAACCACCTGCACGCTTGACGCATGAGGTATGGCACTTTTCCCTGCAAATCACCAATTGCAAATCACCAACTTATGCAGGGTGTCATTTCCGAACCTTGATGCGCTGGTTCAAATCAACAGTGGAGCACCGCGGGTGATTGAGCTTGGTGTTTGGCTGTGCTCCAAGCCTCCATGAACGAACCGAACTCCAACTAACCCAAGCCTGAAGGCGCTAACTCAAGTGAACAGTGCTACCCTGGGCACCAAGGTCTGGGGGACAAGTTCCAGCGCGGCGCGCCACCGCTGCAAATCGGGGGTCCATTTGCCCAGCAGTGTCCCATTACCCACCCAGGTGCATCTGCCGCGCCGCGCTTGTCCTTTACTCAATCCACGCTGTCGCAATAGCTTCCGCGTAGCCTTCCGTTCCGACCAGTGGGAGAAGCCAAAAATGTCAAACCTGGCGCCCCATTTCCCCCCGGCCTTTTCCTTTCCCCCCTACGCCCCCAGCCTCCTCCACCCATTCATCCACCGCCCCGCGCGCAACATCAAACCACGCTTTCCCCATTTTTTACCCTCTGACCTAGGGGGAAGCGGGAGTTGGGGGGCACGCCGACAGACGGATTCCCGTCCCCTTTCCTCCCCCCCGCCCCCACCCAATGCATCCCGCGCGTTGCGCACACAGCAATTTTTTTCGCGCGCCTCCTCTCCATTTTGCCTTCCTCCCTCCGACCCATCCCTTTCCACTTCCCTTTCCGCCCCTCTTACCACTCGTCGAGTATTTCACGAGCACGACTCCAACCCGACAACACAGCAAGTCTTGGTTCCACACACACGCCTACTACTTCTCTTGTGAACTAATAAGCTTAGTCCTTTGTGGTGCTCTTCCCAACAACGTTTCAGTGGAGTCGCGTCGCGAGTTCTCTTCAACGGCTCGACCATCTCAGATCTGACGGCCCGAAGCGGTCAAATCTGACGACGTTGGAGGCCGCCTGTAATCAAGATCAGGATCGAAGCTGCGTCTGTTCGGCAATCTGACATTCCTTTCTCCGACGAGTCGGTCCTTCCAAGCGCTACCACGATGACCTGCCGAAGTTCGCGCGGCGCGCTTGCCGCAGCCACCGCCACTGAACCACGCGCGGACACGCGTCGCCGCTCAGGCGGAAGCGCTTGCCACAAGCGCGGCTCCCGCAGATCCGCGGCGTTCCTGGCGCTCCCGATCCTGCTCCTCCTCGTTCTCCTCCCGACAGTCGCGGCGCAGCTGACGTGGGGGGGTTTGTTCCAAGGAATAGTCGACTGGGCTAAAGGCCTCTTTAAGGGGGATGGCGACGACGATGACGATGGCGGTTCGTCGTCCTCGTCTTGTACCGCGTCGTCTCTTGCCGGATACACGTCATCAGTCAGTCTCGGAAGCGCGTGAGTGCTTGACCTGGTAGTTTCCTACTCGTGGAAATGCCGCTTTTCTTGAAAACGTCAACTTAAGCGCTATCCTCGGTGCTTCACCTTTTTCTCTATTATTTTCGTTTCTGTTATACCTCTTTGCCTTTTGCGTTTTCATGCATCGTGTACCTGAGAAGTTTTCCCAAGTCGGCGCCGCTCAGCTGTGTGGGTCGTCGTTTCACTCAACCGCCCGGTCCCTTCTTCTCCTTTTTCCCATCCATTCCCGTTACAGTCTTACCTTACATTGGACCGTGCCCGCTGGCGGCGCGAAGGTAAAATTCGCTCTGGAGGCGGACGGCGGCTCGAACGCCGCCAGCGGTTGGATGTCCGTCGGATTTTCATCGGACGGTGATATGGTGCCCGCCGACGCCGTGATCGGGAACATGGGCGGCACGGGGGTGTACGCGTATCGTATCTCGGGATACGATCGATCCGACGTGGCGCGTACCACTTCGTTCACGATCTACGCGCCGGGGTTAACTACCACGTCAGCGAAGACGATAATGACGTAAGCATTCCATCGTTTTGAGCCGTTTCCCCTTTTTAATCACTCTCTCGCTCTCGCTCTTTCGCTCTACCTCTCTCAATCTCTCTCTATCTCTCTCTATCAATTCCTGCTTCCAGTGAGTTATGTTTTCCTTCTCTTCCCTCCTTCCTATCCTCCGCCCCTTCCCCTGCTCCCTCCCGCCGCCCCTTCCCCTCCTACCTCCGCCGAACCTTCCGCGCAGCTTCACTCGGTCCACGTCAGACGGGAGCGTGAGCGTCAACCCGACTGGCTCGAACAAGCTCATCTGGGCCTTCTCCTCCTCGGGCTCCAAGACTCTCGCCTACCATGGCGGCAAGTAGTAAGCTCCTTCCCTCCCTCCCTCCCTCCCTCCTTTACTCACACGGATTGGTACAGTCACATCCCCCTCTCTCGGTCCCCTCTCACCTCCCCGTTTTGCCAGCGGAAGAACCACCGTTGTCTTCTCGTGGTCCTCTTCGTCATCTGTATTCGAGTGATTGAGAATTCTAATAACACCTTTTCCCTCTCCCCCCTTACCCTCTCACCTCCCCGTTTTGCCAGCGGAAGAACCACAGATGACTTTTCATGCTCGTCCCACGTCATTAGAGGCACCTCAAAGTCTCTCCCCCTCACTCCCTCCCCTTCCCCCCGTTCCCCTTCACCTCCTCCCTTTGTCAGTGGAAGAACCACAGTTGACTTTTCTTGCTCCTCCACGTCATCCGGCTCGGGATCAGGCTCGGGTTCAGGTTCGGGATCAGGCTCGGGATCAGGCTCGACGGGTAACGCCTGCGCCAAGTCGACCCTGACTGGATACTCCTACCAAACTCCGTTGAACGGCAATAGGTGTGTGGAGTGGTGAAGAGTGTTTGGGTGGCTAGTGGTAGGGAGGTGTGTGAAGGTGTGGAAAGGAGCGTGCGGTGGTGAAAAACATGCGCCGACCAATTTTAGGTGGCTGAATGGGGCCAGGTGTGTGAAGGGGTGTGGAGATGTATAATGCGGTGACGATGTTCTCCTGTGCCTGTGTGTCAAATGGACCTGTTCAACGGTCATTTAAGTTTAACTGGACCTCTTTTTTTTTTTTTTTTTTTTTTTTTTTGGGGCCTTGTTTTGTGCATCCTTTTTCACGCCCTCTACTGTGCGTTCAACCTGCTATCCTCTATATAGTCTGCTCCTGCATTGGAACAAGGAGCGCACCAACGGTGCAGTGACAATAGTAGTAGAAGCCAAGTCAGGAGCAGCCAATTCCGGATATTTTCCCCCTAACTTCCTATCCTCTATACAGTCTGCTCCTGCATTGGAATAAGGCGCGCAGCAACGGAGCAGTGACAATGGCAGTAAAAGCCAAATCAGGAGCAGCCAAACCCGGATATTTTTCTTCCGCCAAGACAGCTAATGCCAAACCCCCATACCCACTTGTTCACCCCTAACTTCCTATCCTCCATACAGTCTGCTCCTGCATTGGAACAAGGCGCGTGCCAACGGAGCAGTGACAATGGCAGTAGAGGCCAAGTCAGGATTAGCCAAGTCCGGATGGGTGTCCCTCGCCTGGACCAAGAGCGGCAAGATGGCTCCTGCTGACGCTGTTTTCGGGAATCTAGCGGGCAGCAAAGTGGGCGCGTACGAGATTAATGGGTACACTGTATCCTCGATACAGCCCGCCTCGTTTTGGATTGGGCAGACCCCGCAAACGATCACGTCTTCGAGTGGTTCGACTGTGGTCAAGTGAGTGTGAGGGAAGGTGTATGGGGGAGTGTGTATGGGGGAGTGTGAGGGAGTTTGGGCGGGGGTGCGGGCGTGTGGGACGGCTGGAGTGGGAGAGTGGGTTGATCGGGGAGTTGGGGAGTGGTAGAGGACATAGAAGATCAACGGGTACACTGTATCCTCGGTACAGTCCTCCTCGTTTTGGATTGGGCAGACCCCGCAAACGGTCACTTTAACCTCTGGGTCAACTGTGGTCAACTGTGGTCAAGTGAGTGGGGAAGAGTGTGAGGGAGTGCGGTCGGGGGAGGTGAAGCAAGGGAGTATGGAAGATTGAGGGGAGTGTGGGGGGGATATGGAAAAGTGCAGAAGTGTGGTGGAGTATGGGAGAGTGTAGATGTGTTGAAATGGGATTTTTTTAATGTGCCATCCTCTTTCCCCTTCCCCCTCCGTCCCCTCCATCCCTCCCCCCTTCACCCCCAGCCAAATGCTATCTCTCCTCTTTCCTCCTCCCTGTTTTTCTCCCATGAAATAAAAACAGCTTCCACCTGTTTTCCCCCTTTTCCGCTCTCCTGTTTATCCCCTTGCTCACTGTTCACACCACTCCTCCCACCACTCCCCACTCATGTGTTCCTACTCCCCACTCCACCGCTCCCAACCTTCCTCACCTTTCTCCACCGTTCATCCCCCTTGGTTGGCCTCATCCCCTCAGGTTCTCCTGCAAGCATGCCAACGGGAGCAGTGTCTCGCTTCCTGGCATACAACAAGAACAGCCTCCTGTGGGCCTACTCCCCCTCCCATCCACCGCACCCAACCGCTCCCCACCTCCCTGCACCATACTCGCTTTCCCTCCTCTCTGCCCCATCCCCTCAGGTTCTCTCGCAAGCATTCTACGGGATCAGTGTCGCGCTTTCTGGCATACAACAAAAACAGCCTCATGTGGGCCTACTCCCCCTCGGGCTCCAAGAGCATGGCCTACCATGGCGGCGCATAGTGAGTATCAAGGTTGCTTGTAAGGAGTATGCGTGGTTGTGTATTAGAGGGTGTGAATGGTGCTGGTCTGCATAGAAAACACCCCCATGTGGGCCTACTCCCCCTCGGGCTCCAAGAGCATGGGCTACCACGGCGGCGCATAGTGAGTGTACCAAGCTTGCTTATAACTAGTATGGTTGGTTGCTTGTAGGGGGGGGCACGGAGCGAACACGCCATGTGGGCCCACTCCCGCTCGGGCTCCAAGAGCCTGGGCTACCACGGTTGTGCATTGCGAGTGTTATTAAGGTTTGTTATTGGATATATCGGATTGTTTCTTATTGAGAGTACGTATTGTTGCTTGTAGGGGGTATGAATGGTGGTGGGATGAAAGAAAGCACCCTTATGTGAATATCTAGATGCTTATACGGTATGGTGTACAAATAGCGGTGGCTATTGTGTTGGTGTCTAACCTGTTTTCCCTCCTCCTTTTTCCCTCCTCCTTTTCCCTCCTCCTTTTTCCCTCCTTTTTCCCTCCTCCTTTTCCCTACTCCTTTTTCGCTCCTTTTTTTCTCCTCCTTTTTCCCTCCTTTTTCCCTCCTTATTCCCTCCTCCTTTTTCCTGCTTCTCTGGTTCTCCAGCAGACGAATCACTATGGATTTCTCCTGCAAGACTGCTGCTACAGGCGGCTGGAAAGGAGGCGATGACGATCGTGTTTATCCTTCTCCCCTCTTCCTCTTTCTTGCCCCCCCTCTTCCTTTTCCCTGTTTCTCCAGCGGACGAATTACTGTGGATTTCTCCTGCAAGACTGCTGCTACAGGCGGCGGGAAAGGAGGGGGTGATGATGACGACGACGACGACGACGACGACGACGATGATGATCGTGATCATGACAGGAAACGTCGCGACCGCGAGCGCCACCGCCGCTGGCACCAGGGGTAGCAGTGACAGTGGGTGGGGGCAAAGGAGGGGGCGACGAGACGACGACTTTCAAGGCACCTCGAAATCTGCCGCTGGCACCAGGGGTAGAAGTGACGGTGGGTGGGGCTAAAGGAGGGGGCGACGGCGATGGTGATGACGACGATGATCGTGACAAAGACCGTCGCGACCGTAGGCGCCATCGCCGCTGGCACCAGGGTTAGAACTTAGAAGCCACACAGTTGGGTTCACAAGTCATACCATTGGCGCTGGCAGCAGGGTTAGTAGAAGCCGTGCAGGGGGACTCGCAAGTCGTACTGTCGCCGCTGGGTCAGGGTTGAGTTTTGTTGGAGACAGGCTGTCTGGAGAGCACCGGGGCAGTTTGATTGCTGTGGAAGGCAGTATGGGTTTCCAGGATATGGAAATAAATGTCTCGGGAGCTGGTGGTGGTTTTGGGGAGGGGGTGAGGTACCTTTTTTCCTATAGTTCTTGGGACATCAGATGTGTATGAGGTGTACAACGTGGGGTTGTGAATTTGAGCCACGGTGATGGCATGGCATGGGATGTCGTGGTACCGTACTTTGTGCACCTTGCTAACAGTGGCTTTAGAATTTGGTGAATCGTTTGGTTGCCTTCTACGCAGCTGCTCATGTCGTAGGTCTTTACGTGCTATGATTATCGTATTTAGCTACATGCATGTTATATACAATATGGAAGGGCTTATGCGTGTCATATGGAGTTTCAAGCTCGCTCGAAACAATGCAGATAATTTTATTCCACCGCAATGAAGTGAGCTCACGTGACATGGTCACATGGTAGTACAGTCGATGCTCAGCCTATCGCAAAAAAATTGCTCCCCACGATTAGAAATTTAGTCACTCGCGAACGTTTTGCCCGTGAGTGACTAAATTGACAATTCTGCCGATATCGGGGTATAGTCACCAACTTGCGGAAGAAAAACATCTACAGTTCATAAACAACAACGGTTGCCCGTCATCAGAAAAGTTTACCTGGTTACGAAATTAAAGCCCGTGTCTCGATTCACATTGCAATTTCATATTACAGTCACATTTTTGCCCGTGGCGACAAGGGCGAATGTGGCGAGAAGCCCGAAACACGTTTCACTCACATGCCGCCCGCCTACCTGGTGTTCTTGAAATGAGCACCGATTGTACATTGAAACATGAGGATATGACCGCTATAGATATAAGCAAACGAGATGTGGTAGCAATTGGATCCATAACCAGGTTTTCCATGAAGTCTCTATACCGATGCAGATCGAAGTTCGTGCATATTGCACCCTCCCTCAATCCCAACCCAACCTGTGTTATCGTGACTCGTTGAATCTGACCCTGAGAAGCGCCCTCTTCTTCCTGCCCGCATTGCAGGTCGGGTTCAGACAGGCTTTTGCTCCGAAGTCTTAGTTCTTGCTGCCCCTATAACTGCCCGTGGTGCAATTCTGACAAACACGCAAGAAGAATGTCAACTGGATGGTTGAAAATGACTGCGAGGTGGAGATTTTGTAGTCTAACTCGTTCAAGATCTGCCCGTCTTTCAGCTCGTCCAATCTTCTGATGGGAAACCAGCCCGACATACCAAAGCAGGGTGACCCTGTGCCACGTGCCAGATGGGATGATTTGTGGAGGCCGAGCCGAGACGCATCTCGAATGAGTGGTGTCAATGTGCGCGCCTCGTCATCATGGACTTGGAAAAGAAATCGCACGCATCTGCATTGCATCCCAATTTCCAGCCCTTCGACAGGCGATGTATCATCGCCTTGGCTCGCATCTCTTCTCTCGAAATCGCCACCACAAAGCACCTCCACACAACCACTATGAGCAGGCTCAACCAGCAGTCACACCACTCCCGTAAGCTGCTATAAAGTTGAGACGACTGACATTGGGAAAAAGGATTTTCACGTAAGTTGACGCCAGAGCACGATCGCTCGTGCAAAACTGGTCGCGAAAGTAGCACACAGTGAAGGTGTGCACGTCACTCGGCTTTCTCTTATCTCTCAGACGTCGCGAGTATGGCGCCCCGTTCTATTGCCCTTCTCGCCTTCCTTGGCTTACTTGTCCTCGCTCACGCCCAGAAAGCTCCAGGCAGGAACAGACGCGAAAGTCCATATGATCAGTCATGGGATTGGGAACCTGTAATTTCGAAGCCGACTGACGAGTTTGGCGAAGGCGAGCCCATTCACGAGATTGACGAATCATGGGACTGGGCTGTGACGAATCTCCAGGCAGCGGACGAGTTTGGCGAAGGTGAACCTATTCACGAAACCGACGAGTCATGGGAGTTCGGCGAGTCGTCGTCCGACGCATTTGGCGAAGGCGAGCCTGTGCACGAAACCGACGAGTCTTGGGACTTTGGCGATAGCTCTGGTAACTCCTTTGGCGAAGGCTCACCAATTCATCAGACCGACGAGATGTGGGGATTCGACGACGGGGTCGCTGGCGACTCCTTTGGCGACGGGGAGCCGGTGCACGAGATCGACGACGCGTGGGCGATTGGCGAGCCCGTCGTGAACGACGAATTTGGCGAAGGCGAACCTCGGTCGCAGATGGGTTCGTCGCAATGCACGAAGTCTTCGCTGCCGGGCTACAGCTGCTCCGCTGAACTCAAGGGCAAAGAGTAGGTTTCTCGCTTTGATATCTTCTTGTAACGAGATCACTTAGAAGGGCTAGAATCAGGGAAGGTATCGAATGCCTCTAAAAGTCTGCGCGCTTTAAACTTAGTTCCAACAATCCACGCCCCTTCCATCCCGCGCATATTTAGTTTGTCTCATCTCCATCCTCACGTTGAAGTTCGGCACTTCTCAGGAACCCCGTTGCACTGAATTGCCTCGTCACCGCCTGCGTCATTGCCACATGCGTTTCATGTTTTTATTCGCCCCCCGTGTGTCCCCTGTCCCCCATCCCCCGATGCAATCACATCAGTTACATCCTCCACTGGACCGTCGGCATCAACTCCGTCTCTTACGCCGCCGAAGTCGCAACCACCGGCTGGGTCGCCCTCGGCTGGTCCAAGGACGGCAAGATGACCGGCAGCGACGCAGCCATTGGCAATCTGCCACCTGGCACGATCACTGACACCGCGAACGGCAGCCCGGCGCCCATTGGCGCTTACTACATTCGCGCGAAGAACGCGGCGGACATTGTGCCAAACCCGCGTCTCGGACTGTCGTTGACTACCGTGACCACTAGCGACGGCAAGACCATTGTCGAGTAAGTTCAGCTGTTCTGTGTAGGCTATCATTGGCGCGAGCAATAAAAAGTTCAAAAAAATACCGGCTGTATTATTTATAACCCATTTCTAGGTTATATTTTGATGTATGGTTCCAGCTAGTCATGCTTGGATTCTGCCTCAACCTGTTTTGCCTTTCCGTGCAATAATTTCGCTCCCTGTCTGCAGATTCGAGAGGGAATTGGCTTCAGGCAACGTCCCCCTATTTCTCGATGCTGCTGCGAACGTCATCTTTGCTTACTCCGACGCAAATTCGAAGGAACTGAAGTATCATGGTGCCAACAGGTGTGTTATTCTTCTGCCGACTACCCCTATTTGTCTCCCATGACTCTTTCTCATCAACCTACCCAAGTATTCATAATCAATTACCTTCCTGACCATTTTACTGGGCTTTCGTGCTTGCAGGGGTTCTGCGAGGGTTGGATATAACAACGGCACAACCACAATTACCACCACTCCAGTTCCTACCACAACCTACGGGAATTCCGCGTCTTTTATCGCACACGGTTTCTTCATGACATTCGCGTTCGCTATCCTGATGCCGTCTGCCATCATTATAGCGCGTATGTTCCTCGCAGCTGACCAGATTTCGGACCCGCTATTGTACAGCACAACTGGTGACGCGAACGGTTTGGCTGCTGGGCTGACCGCAAGCCTTTCCGAGCAGGACGAAGCGCGAAGGGCTTTATGGTTCAAGGCGCACATGATCCTGCAGATCGTAGCCGTTGTTTTTGTTTTCACAGGCGCGGTCATTGCTCTGGTTACCAGTGGTACTCGCGGGCTGGATTACCTACACGGGCAGCTGGGGCTTGCGATTTTCATCATTGTGCTAGTCCTCCCCATTGGAGGATTAGTGAAGCCTTCGCGAAACTCCAGTTACCGTGTGTTCTGGCGTTTTGGTCACTGGTTCGTGGGAATTGTCGCGGTGGTGCTGGGCTGGGTGAACGTGTTCCTCGGCCTCGACCGTTACACTACAATGTTCTCTGGAAACCAGAAGGTGAGACCATGTAACATCATTACCATATCAATCCTCCTCACAACCCTTGTCCTTCGTACCACATCGCGAGACCTGTGTCTGCCCCCTGTATCTCCCCTCTGTGTCTCCCCTCCCCCCACACCACACGATGTCTTACACAATGTTATGCACAACTATTTTCCAGTATCGTGCTTTACTCCTTCAGAAGAGGCGTTTCAACGTGTCAACTCACATAGAATCTCATCTGTTCCTCTCACCTTCCATTCCAGGCGTACCTGATTATTATCGGGATTGCCATCAGCGCGTTCGGGCTGTTCTACATTGCACTTGTCATTCGCGATTACCTCTTCCGATCCAAGTCTGAGGACAACCAGTTCAAGGCCTCTGCAGCCGCTCCTGCGAACGGTGCAGGCGATGTGTAGAGTCTTTCAGTGCTGCTGGGTACAGTATGCTTCAAATAATGCATAAAAATGGCTGCTTGCTTGCTCAGTTGTCCTCCGATGTTTGCCTGTGTCACATTGGGCCAAACTAGGCCATGTGTGCTTGGTTGGTTGCGAGTACTGCATATGAGTAGCCAGCCATTTGCTTTTCAAGCAATATGGTAGCCTGATTACTGCATCACATCCACTGTAGGCTGTTTCCTCTGCATCTCGAGTCTTACGGTATGTATCAATCCTCTTGTTTCACCCAACCCAATCAAAAGGTTCGCTTGTTAACACACCCATCCAGCGGTTGACGGTGATAATGACAAAAGAAGGCACAATGCCATGCAGCAAAGCCAAATCAATTTCCTCGGAAACCTTTTAGACAATGAGAGTCAACGTAGATAACGTGAGATGTGCACATCCTCCCACACACCACCCCAGATCCTTACAGCTCAAGGCCCAAATTGTTCAACCTTACTAAGAGCGTGTTCCTACGGGCCCCTATCACGAGCGTGTTCCTACGCGTAGTGCATAAGGTTGGCCTGATAGGGGCCCGTAGGAACACGCTATAAGGTTGCCCTTTGGGTGGTGGGAGAGTAAGGTTGACTTTGTTGAAGTTGGGCTGTTTAGTTTCGCCCAGCTTCTCGCTACACCCTTAGGGTTTTCGCTGACTCAGCTAACCCCAGGGAGAAACTCGGTTTGGTTATCGAGTCCCAAATTGCACTCACAATATTCTTGGTGTTTCCTTCTCTCCTATTCGACAAAAAAACTGTTGGCCAATCAAATTGCATCGCACTTCACGTAACCACAATTCGCAGCCAAACAACACTCAAAACATCACTTTCATCAACTTTAGTAATCTTGCCCCGCGCGCTCTGCAATTTGGGCCTTGAGCTTTAACTCTCAGAGATCACTTCAGCTTGGTAGGCAGCAGTCAGAGCTCAGACAGACGCCTCTTGCCATGCCAAGCCAGCGAGTAACTACTGTCGTTTGGCAGCCAGCAGTCGAAGCACCAGAGCCTCTTGCTCTGCCAGTCCCAGCCCCACACCCTCACCACCAACAATCTTCCCTCCCTCCTTCCCTTGACCCGACAAACCGGCTACCCTAGCCTTCTTGCCAGGCCTGCTAGCAGATGCATGCCCCTCCGCTGCTTGCCCCTCGGACTTCACTCGCTTTCCCACCCTTCTCTCCCCCCCCCCTGCTGTTGCTGCTGCTGCTTCTCTCCTTCGCCGCATCTCATGCTGCTCCTTATGCTGTTTCCTTGCCTTTGCAAGGTCCTGTGCGCCCCATGCCAAAGGCACTGCTTCAGGCACCTCCTTCTCTTCCCCTCCCCTTCTCTCTCCTGCTCTCTCTACCCTTCTCTTTCCCCCTCTTTTCCTCTCCCCCACTTCCTCTCCCTCATCTTCACTGGAATCATCCCCATTCTCCCTTTCCTGTTCGTCCATACTGTCACTCTCCATACTATCACTTTCATTCCATTGCACACCGCCCTTTTCAACCCCCCTCTCTTCCTCACTCTCACCCTCGCTATAGTCACTTCCACTGCTCTCACTCCTCCCTTTGCCTCTTCTCCTCACATCCTCCTCTTCCTCCTCCTCCTCCCCCTCCTCCTCTTCCTCATCACTCTCATCATCATCGCCCCCCCTGCCCAGCATTACCACCCGCCCTCCCTCCTCCTCCTCCTCCCTCCCCTCTCCTGCCCGTTTCTTCACCTTCAACTTCTCCTTCAGCTTTTTCATTCGCAGACGCTCTTTTTCAACTGCCCGGTCCTCCAAATCCTTCTGCTGCATCTCCTCCCGCAGCTGCCGAAATCTTTCCTCAGCTGCCCGGGCGGCAGCTGTCAGCTCAGCATCCTCCCCCGCCGCCCTCTTCCCTGTCCCATCCTCGCCCTCCGCCGCCGCCCCTCCGTTTTTGTCCTTTTCCAAGGCAAGGGCGGCGAGGGGCGGCATCGGGTTGCCTTCCTCATCGAAGACCAATCGCGTGCCGCCATGTCGGCCTGGACCCGAGAGAAGCTTCTTGCGCTGCTTCCTGGAAAGAGTCAAGGTGCTGCGGGCGAGGAAAGAATGGGGATGGGGCGAGGGGAGAAGGGAGAGATGGGGATGGAGGGGGGCTTTATTTTTTACGCGGCCCAGAGAAGCTTCTTGCGCTGCTTCCTGGAAAGAGTCAAGGAGCTGGGGGCGAGTCAAATTTAAAAAGGCAGCGACGGGGGAAGGGGAGTAATGGAGAGAAGGGGGGAGGAGGAGAGGGGACTTTTGAGTCGACTTGAAAGTCATTTTGTTTCCTGGCGTGAGTCAAGGAGATGAGGGCGAGATAAACTGGGAAGTGGAAAGGGGAGCAGGGCGACAGCATGTATTTGAGGTGCCTATAAAATGCTTCCTGCGGTGCTTCCTGGAACGAGGCAAGAAACTGAGGACAAGGCAAAAAAAAAAAAAAAAAAAAAAACATTAAAGCACTTACTTCAGTATCCGCTTCTCCTCTGCTGCAGTCACCGCCCCACTCCTCCCCTCCTTCCCTCCCTCCTCCCCTTCCTCCCCCTCCTCCCCATCCAACAAATGATTCACCCTCTTAACCCGCAACAACTCATCCTCCTCTCCTTCCCCCTCCTCCCCTCCTTCTCCTGCTTCTGCCTCCTCATCATCCTCGGTGGCTCTCAGCTTATCATAAGAAGCCGACAGTACCCCTCTGTTGGTTCTCCCAAACAGGCGCTCGAGTTTCGTCTTCTTCTTCTTCTCCTCTTTCCTTCCCTCCCTTCTCTCTTCCTCTTCCTCTTCCTCTTCCTCCCCTTCCTCCCCTTCCTCCCTCTCCTTCTCTTCATCTGTATCCTCCTCTCCCTCACTCCCTCTCTCACTCCCTCCCTCAATCTCATCATCACTCTCACCATCACCCTCACCATCACTCCCCTCCTCACTCCCATCACTCTCATCATCACCAAATCGAATCTTCTGCCCCTTTCTCTCCCCTACGCTCCCCTTCCCGCCCCCCCCCTTCCCCTTTGCCCCTTCCGCTTTCCCGTGTGCATCCCCTGATTTCTCTCCCGCCCCCTTCGTTTTTTTCAGGAAGCGAAGTTTTGGCGGGTTGGGAAGCCCCATGGAGGCCGCGATTTCTTCCACGGGCAGCTTGGTCACGTCAAAAACTTCTTTGTTGCTCTGCCCGAGGGAAGAGCATTGGGAGGGGGGAGGGAGTGGGGGTGGGTGGGTGAAGGGAAGGGCAAGGAGGAGATTAGGTTTCACACATACAATAATGTCGTTTTTATATGTATGTAACATGTATATATATGTATAATATATTTATAGTGTATACATACGCACTCATACATTCATATACATACTCCAGATGTCATACCTGCAGGTGCACGGATTATAGGTAGGTAACAAAGGAGTGCTGAATGAGGTATTTGTATAAATGTGTGTATAAATTTAAAAGAAATATACCCATATTTTTATGTAGACATACATTATAGGGTCATGCCTGCAGGTGCACGGATCGCAGGTAGGTGACGAGGGAGCGCTGTGCCAGGTACTTGATCTCAGAGTCCTTTGAAAGCAGCGGTACACACATGCATACTCCATACCATACACACATACATACACATAGATACATATATGCGCATGTGCATGGATGTGTACTCCATACGTGCATGACATTCATACCTGCAGGTGCACGGATCGCAGGTAGGTAACAAGGGACCGCTGTGCCAGGTACTTGATCTCAGAGTCCTTTGAGAGCAAAGCTGCCAGCGCTTGAGCTATGGGCTGCATCTTGGCTGGGTTCGCCTGTTGGGTTTGGTGCGGTGGGGTGGGGTGCGGTGGGGTGCGGTGGAGTACGGTGCGGTGCGGTGGGGTGGGATGGTAAGGACAAGGCTTGTAATCTCAGAGTCCTTCGAGAGTAGCGCTGCCAGCGCCTGCGCTATGGGCTGCTTCTTGGCTGGATCTTGGCCTGTTGGGGAGTGGTCGGATGGGATGGAATGCGGCGCAGTGGGGTGGCAGGAATGTGCCATTCGTCGCAGACAAGGGTTGCGCCAGATACTTGATTTCAGAGCCCTTTGAGAGTAGCGCTGCCAGCGCCTGCGCTATGGGCCGCATTGCATCTTGGCTGCATCTTGGCCTGTTGGTTGGGGGAACAGGAGGGTGGGGTGCGGTGGAGCCGCGGTGAGTTGGGGTGCAGTGGGCAAGAGGAAATCTCTGAGTCCTTTGACAGCAGCTCTGCCAGCGACTTTTGAGTCGACTCAAAACTCTGCCAGCGACTTTTGAGTCGACTCAAAACTCTGCCAGCGACTTTTGAGTCGACTCAAAACTCTGCCAGCGACTTTTGAGTCGACTCAAAACTCTGCCAGCGCGTGGGCTATGGGCTGCATCTTGGCTGAATTGGGCTGTTGGGAGTGAAGGGGCGTGGGGCAAGGAACAATCTTAAGGAAAGGGAGGGGAGAGGCATTCCATAGGAGGCGGGGCGCAAGGAACAATCTTAAGGAACGTCCAGATGCATTGAACCTGGGCGTGCGTTTCGCGAGGTTGAGTCGAGAGACCCATTTGATGGAGTGTGCAGAATCGTACTGAGCCAAAAAGGGGGTTGAGTGAGCAAAAAATCGGCTAAAACATACTCTGGTTAGGGGAAAGGGAATTTCGGCTCATTCAAGGTTCATGCTGCTGCTAGAGGTTGAATTTTGGCTGCCTCCAAAAGCGGCAGCGTGGCTTTCTCAGAGGGGGTGAGCATTGAGCAAGCAGCCAAGGCACTAGATGTTAGAGGCGGTGAGTGAGCAGAAGAAACCGCACCGCACGTCCTAGACCACCTCTAGCAGAGTGACTTTTGAGTCGACTCAAAAGTCACCTCGTTACAATGGCACACGTCCTAGACCACCTCTAGCAGAGGCAGCAGCACGCCGTCTGACATTTTCCAGTGAGCACCAGTGCGGAGGTTCGGAACTCTTCTCGTTAACGAGAGGCACTTAGATGTTAGCAGAAGAAACCGCACCGCACGTCCTTGACCACCTGTAGCAGAGGCAGCAGCACGCACCTTGGTTAGCGAAAACGGGATCTTGGCGGCCTCTAGCAGCGGCAGCATTGCTTTCTCAGAAGGGGTGAGCAGCAGCAGCGAGCGTCCAGATGCATTGAACCTGGCCGTGCGGCCGACACGGTGAATGTACGTTGCCACGTCATCAGGGCAGTCCGCCTGGAAGGTGGGGAGGGGGGGGGTGAGATTGGGATGCAAAAGAACGCGGTATGTCAACAAAGTCAACGGGAGTCAAAATGCACAAGAGTCTAAGGAGAGTGAGTCAACCAAGTCAACGGGAGTCAAAATGCACAAGAGTCCAAGGAGAGTAAGTAAACCAAGACAACGGGAGTCAACGAAATGTACAAGAGTGAACAGAGTCAAAGGACACTAAGTCAACCAAGTCAACCCAGGTCAACAAACCACGCACTCACCTGCCACGACCCAGTCGACAGCAGGGAAGTCGAGCCCTCTAGCACCAATGTCCGTAGCGAACAGCACGGCATGATCCGAGTCACAGAAGTCAACCCAGGTCAACCAAGCCACCGTCTCTCACCTGCACGACCCAGTCCACGGCCGGGAAGTCGAGCCCTCTAGCAGCGATGTCAGTCGCAAAGAGCACGGCATGGTCCGAGTTACAAAAGTCAACCTTAGTCAACCCAAGTCAACAAGAGCCACATTCTCTCACCTGCACGACCCAGTCGACAGCAGGGAAGTCGAGCCCTCTAGCAGCAATGTCAGTCGCAAAGAGCACAGCATGGTCCGAGTCAGTGAAGTCATAGAAGGAGGCTGGGCGGGTCATCTGCTTCACGCCAAGTCAACAAAGTCAACCAAGCCACCCGCAATCAGCCCATACTGACCTGCACAACCCAGTCAACAGCAGGGAAGTCCAACCCTCTAGCGGCGATGTCCGTGGCAAAGAGCACGGCATGATCCGAGTCACAGAAGTCAACCAAAGTCCACCTGCATTCAAATGATCTCTCACCTGCACAACCCAGTCAACAGCAGGGAAGTCTAACCCTCTAGCGGCGATGTCCGTGGCAAAGAGCACGGCATGATCCGAGTCACAGAAGCCGTAGAAGGAGGCCAGGCGGGTCATCTGCTTCATGCTAAGCCAGCCCAAGTCAACAAAGTCAACCAAGTCAACCAAGCCACCCGCAATCAGCCCATACTGACCTGGACGACCCAGTCGACAGCAGGGAAGTCAAGCCCTCTCGCAGCGATATCTGTGGCAAACAAAACTGCATGGTCCGAGTCACAGAAGTCAACTTAAGTCAACTCAAGGCAGTCTCACCTGCACGACCCAGTCCACGGCCGGAAAGTCCAGTCCTCTCGCAGCGATATCCGTGGCAAACAGAACTGCATGGTCGGCTTCGCAAAAGTCGTAGAAGGAGGCGAGGCGAGTCATCTGCTTCATGCGTCCGTGCAGCAGCTTTAGAGCGATGCCGGGCCTCAGCCTTCTGAAGGCTTCAAACACGAATTTCACCTGGGAGATGGGGGTGGTGCAGGCCAGTGGTGAGGGGGGAGGACAATAGAGTGGTATAAGAGAGAGGCCAGGCGGGTCATCTGCTTCATGCGTCCGTGCAGCAGCTTCAGTGCAATGCCGGGCCTCAGCCTTCTAAAGGCTTCAAACACGAATTTCACCTGCATAAGTGGTACAGGCAAGGAGGAGGGGGGCACAGAGGTCGGATTAGAAGGAGGCGAGGCGGGTCATCTGCTTCATGCGTCCGTGCAGCAGCTTCAGTGCAATGCCGGGCCTCAGCCTTCTAAAGGCTTCAAACACGAATTTCACCTGCATAAGTGGTACAGGCAAGGAGGCGGGGGGCACAGAGGTCGGATTAGAAGGAGGCGAGGCGGGTCATCTGCTTCATGCGTCCGTGCAGCAGCTTCAGTGCAATGCCGGGCCTCAGCCTTCTAAAGGCTTCAAACACGAATTTCACCTGCATAAGTGGTACAGGCAAGGAGGAGGGGGGCACAGAGGTCGGATTAGAAGGAGGCGAGGCGGGTCATCTGCTTCATGCGTCCGTGCAGCAGCTTCAGTGCTATGCCGGGCCTCAGCCTTCTGAAGGCTTCAAACACGAACTTCACCTGATCCAGAGCGAAGGGATGGGAGGGGGGGAGTGGGAAAGTGGTATAGGAGGGTGGGGAGAGAAAGTGGCAAAAGTCGTAGAAGGAGGCCAGGCGGGTCATCTGTTTCATGCGGCTCACTGGTCATGAAGAAGAGCTGCAGCGTGAGGGATCGCCTTACGCTGGGTCATCTGTTTCATGCGGCCATGCAGCAGCTTCAGCGCAATTCCAGGTCTTCACCTCCAGAAAGCCCCGAATACAAACTTCACCTGGTTCAATGGAGGAAGGGGGAGGATGGAGCGGAGTGGGGGGAGGAGGGGGATGGAGGAAGGGGGAGGATGGAGCGGAGTGGGGGGAAGAGGGGGATGGAGGAAGGTGGGAGGAGAGTGGGTGGCCAGGCGGGTCACCGTCTGCTGCAGCCTTAACGGCGTCGCTTCCCTGGCCTCGGCATGCACAGAGAGGTACTCGGGCGAGGAGAGGGATTTTTGAGGCGCCTCAAAAACGACCTCAAGGCGGGCGAGGTCCCAAGCAGTGCAGTCCCAAGCAGTGCAGTCCCAAGCAGTGCAGTCCCAAGCAGTGCAGTCCCAAGCAGTGCAGTCCCAAGCAGTGCAGTCCCGAGCAGTGCAGTCCCAAGCAGTGCAGTCCCAAGCAGTGCAGTCCCAAGCACAAGGCTCATCACTACACCCACCTGCTTGCAGCCACCCAAACCCACCTGCTTGCACCCATCAGCACCCACCTGCTTGCACCCATCCGCACCCACCTGCTTGCACCCATCCGCACCCACCTGCTTGCACCCATCCGCACCCACCTGCTTGCAGCTGCTCAGAAACACGACCGTTTTCTTCTGCAAATGATTCCTCAGAAAACTCCACAGCACGTCCAGCTTCTGGGAAGCTTCCACGACCATCACGGTCTGCTGCAACCTTAATGAAATCGCCTCCCTGGCCTCAGCATGCATGGAGAGGTACTCGGGCGAGGAGAGGGAGAGGCTGTAGAGGAGAGGGAGAGGCAAGCGAGGAGTCCCGACCTCAAGCTTCACACACCACCTGCTCTCTCACCTGCTTGCAGCTGCTCAGGAAAACAACGGTTTTCTTCTGTAAGTGGTTCCTTAAAAAGCTCCACAGCACGTCCAGCTTCTGGGAAGCTTCCACGACCATCACGGTCTGCTGCAGCCTCAGCGGAGTCGCTTCCTTCGCTTCAGCATGCACCGAGAGGTACTCGGGCGAGGAGAGGGAGAGGCGGGCGAGGTCCCGCACGGACTTGGTTTGCGTGGCGGAGAAGAGGAGGGTTTGGCGGTGCGGGGGCGGCGGCAGGTTGGCGATTATGGCGTTGAGAGCCGCGGCGAATCCCAGGTCGAGAATCCTATCAGCTTCATCCAGAACCAGCATCTGGAGGAATGGGGAGGGAGATGGTTGGGGCAGAGGGAGAGACAGTTGAGGAGAGGAGAGGTACTCGGGTGAGGATGGGAGAGGCGCGCGGGGAGATGGAGCGACAGGAGGAGGAGGAGAGGGAGAGGCGGGCGAGGTCCCGGACGGACTTGGTTTGCGTGGCGGAGAAGAGGAGGGTTTGGCGGTGCGGGGGCGGCGGCAGGTTGGCGATAATGGCGTTGAGGGCTGCTGCGAACCCCAGGTCTAGAATGCGATCTGCCTCGTCCAACACGAGCATCTGATGGAGGGGGGTGGACGAACGGGCAACGGAAGGGAGGGAGACCGGTGGGGGGGCGGCGGCAGGTTGGCGATAATGGTGCTGCTGCAAACCCCAAGTCTAGGATTCGATCGACCTCGTCCAACACGAGCATCTGGAGGGGAGGGGGGTTTGGGAGGAGGAGGGGGGAGGGGGGGAGGCGGCCGGGGCAGAGGGAGAGGCGTGTGAGGAGAGGGATCCTGTCAGCCTCGTCCACACGTGGGAACAAGATGGAAGACGGGAAATGGGGGGAGGAGAGTGGGGGAGATGGAAAGGAGGAAACGGATTTGAGACGCCTCAAAACAGCAGAATCTAGAAACAAAAATTTAGACGTGGGGGATGTGGAGGAGGGAGTGAGGACAGGAGGAGGAGGGAGTGAGGACAGGAGGAGGAGGGAGTGAGGACAGGAGGAGGGAGTGAGGACAGGAGGGTAGGAGAAGGGCAATGTTTGGCGGTGGGGCGGTGGAGGTAGTATGGATATGGAAAGGGGTATGAACAGGTATGGTATCAGTTGACGCACACATGGTAGTTTGTGAATGTAAAAGGCAGCATACCTGGAGATTAGATGCGTCAAAATTGGGTGTCTCGTCCATATGCTGCAGCAGACGACCGGGCGTGCAAACGAGGATGTTGAGAGACTGGTGGGATGGGAAATTGGAAGGAAAGGTAGGGAAAGGGAAGACGCGAAAGGTTCAAGAAGAGAGGCATTTTGAGTCATACGTACGCTGCAGCAGATGACTGGAATTTTTAGCAAGTAAACTGACTGCAAAACAACCTAGGTGAGTGTTAAGAACCAAAGGTAGAACTTCACCCACCCACCTGCACGCGCTCCCTCTCCTTCTCCACGCTCCCCGCCCGCCCGCCAATGAGCAGGCCGCCCGAGAAAGGGTGGTGCCGCCCGGCCTTCTTGAGCTCGCCAAAGATCTGGGTGGCAAGCTCCCGGGTCGGCGATATGATTATGCCGCCCACTCCATCCATGTGCGACCAGCGCTGCCGATGCAGTCTTTCCAGCAGCTGAGCGGATCATTGGTAGAAGCCAGAACAGTGGAAGAGCAGAGAAGGCGATGTCAGAAGGGAAAACAGACACACTCTAGGGAAAGCCACCATGCCGCCCACTCCCACACCGTCCATGACAAGGGCACTAGGTTTGCAAGGGAGAGGGTGGGGAGTAGGTTTGCCTGACAAGGGCACTAAGCGACCACATTGCATCGTTTCGTTCGCCCACTCCCACGCCATCCATGTGCGACCAGCGCTGCCGATGCAGCCTCTCTAGGAGCTGAAACGAGGGGGGAACAACATTGATGAAACAAATCATTGGCGAAGAAGCATGATGGTAACCCATCAGAGGAGGAGGACAGGGTACAGGGTTTAAGTTGATACAGGTTTGCAGGAAAGAAGGGGTGCAAAATGCAACACGAGATGTTGGACGTGTCTTGCACAGGTTCCGGGGGGATATTTCCTTGAAAACCCGTCTACTGAGTGTATATTGAACATACAAAGGAACAAAAAGCTCACAGGAATGATGAACGCGAGGGTTTTGCCCGAGCCTGTCTTGGCTGCTCCCAGCAGGTCTCTCCCTCGCAGGGTGTGAGACCAATGCTACTAAGGTCCAGCTAGTGAGTGTATGTATAGCTTCACATAGGATAAAACTCACAGGAATGATGAACGCGAGGGTTTTGCCCGACCCTGTCTTGGCTGCTCCCAGCAGGTCTCTCCCTCGCAGGGTGTGAGACCAATGCTACTAAGGTCCAGCTAGTGAGTGTATGTATAGCTTCACATAGGATAAAACTCACAGGAATGATGAACGCGAGGGTTTTGCCCGACCCTGTCTTGGCTGCTCCCAGCACGTCTCTCCCGCACAGCGCATGGGGGATTGCAGCTCGCTGAATGGCCGTCATGTGCACGTACTCCGAATCCTGTTGTGCCACGTGGCAGGAAAGGAGGAGTTCAATGGAAGAACAGACGGAGACAATCTTTGACCCAATGCTGTCCTCTCTGTATAAAGGTTCAATCCGTTGTCTTTTTGTTGCTTACGGATCACCATCAAAAGCCCAATCCGACAGTTTTAATCTGTTTCGTGCCCCATAACCCTCCAAGACTATATCCTCAATAATCGCAAGCTCTGCAAATGTTAGGTAATTAACCCTCATAGATAAACCGAGTCCTCCACAATAAACCCTCAATCTAAACCCTGATAAACAAAACCCAAACCTTACCTTGAGTCCCTTCATCGTTCGCTTCGATATAGGCAGCTCCTCAAACAGCTTCGCGCCGACGTACGGCTCAAATTCCCCTTTCCCGCCCGTCGATCCGCCTCCTGCTGCTGCGAGCACCCCCTCCTTTGACGCATTCCTTTTCCTCTCTTTGCTATTCGCTGGCGCGGCGGGAGAGGCGGAAGCGGCGGGAGCGGAGAGATCCGCAGCTAGGGGATTCGAGCCCGGCGCGGGCGCGCCGGCGGCGATCCGCGCTTCGAGCTGCCGGATTTCCGCGATTTCTAGCTGGAGCTTGGACGGGGGTTTCTGGTACTGGTGCTTGTTGTTTTTCTGACCCTTTTTCTGCTGCCCGAATTTGCCTCCCTTTCCGTGCGGTCTGTGCGACCGCGGGTTTCCTGGCTTCGCCATGTACGCTCTATCTTAGCCCAGACTTTGCTGCGCGGCAGACTAGTAACTAATTACTCTTTGAAACGAAACTAGAGGGAATTGAAGCAGAGTGGAGCTAAGATAACAACGACGAGCACAGGTATCCAGCAAGGAACACTGGGGAGTGAGAAACCCTAAAGCCGAAACCTAGATTCTTCCTGAATTCCTCAGCTCAGGATTGCTTGAGCTTGCTTTTTCGTCATTGACATCTTCGATCTTGGTTGTTAGTCCGTGTACCTAGAAAGGTACCGGTTTGATCATACCAATGGAGTAATGCTGAAATTGCGCTGAGCTGTTGGATTGCGATTTGATGGACGGCTGAGTATTTCCTTCAGTTCCTGCCCAGTAAATCAATCATCCTCCGCCTCCACCACAAACGGTCGAGTCATTTGCTATCTCCTGCCCGAAATATACACAACAAAAAACGCGCTCACGGGCAGATTTTGAGACGCGCTCATTGGTGCAAGAATGCTGCCCTTCCTATTTCACTGCTGGTTTCCTCATGCGAATATATTTCGCCATTCCGTGAACCAAAATTGAGGAATCATTCTTCTTCTCAGCCCACTGGGAGTATCGCGACCGAGTTGGGCAGACCATTCTCCAATCAACCACGTTCACGGTCAACAGGTCCAGACACTAAATTACTTTCTTCACACAGCAATCACAAGAATTTTTGCAACCTTCCCACACATCTCAACGTTTGCATGCTCGAGCATCCGAAGTGGAGTGAAACACTAATGGTTCTGGTTCGCGGCGCGGCCTAGAATCACTTGATCTCGAGACTAATTCCATTCTTGAGTCTCGCGTAGGTTCCGTTTCCTTTCTTATAGTTTCCTAAATGGCAGACAACGGCGATCAAGCAATTGTTGTGTCTAACGCAGTATCTGACGCGGATCCAGGAATTGTTGGTCAAGAGGGTGCCACTAATTCTGAGACATCTCAAAACCCAGCAATTGCGGTTCAGGGAAGCGCTACTAACGACGCTGCGGAGGCTAGAAAGGAACAAGACGCGGAAGGCGTACGTCACGACGCGTCTTTGGATCGGCATCCAAGCGGTCATGAGATGCAGCAGCATGCATCCCATGAGAGCGCTACAGCCGACGCTACAGCGTGCGAGAAAGCGGGACCTGCTACATCAAACGCTACAGCCGACGCTACAGCCGACGAGAAACGGGGACCTGCTACAGCAAACGCTGCAGCCGACGAAACAGCTGAAAAAACAGTCGACGGAACGTCGGGACCTACAGCGGACGCTGCAGGGCCGCAGGGGACGGAAGCAGACCAGCCGCAGTCTTGTGACGTGGTAACAGGAGGCGACGAGATGGTCGCAGAACGACCCGGGGGCGACGCTGAGTGCGACGGATTAACCGTGGACGCGTTAAAAGGCGTCTCAGAAGTAGATATAGAGAAGTCGCAAGACGTTGAGAAGGCGGCTACAGCCGTAGACAAGGAGGCGAGGACGGCAGCTGCACTTGTGGACGAGGAGGCGGAAAAGGCCGCTACATCCGTAGACGTGGGGAAGGCGGCTACACTTGTGGATGAGGAGGCAGAAAAGGCGGCTACAAACTTAGACGTGGGGAAGGCGGCTACAGTTTTGGACGAGGAGGCAGAAAAGGCGGCTACGAATGTGGAGGAAGAGGCTGGGAAGGCGGCTACAGCCGTAGAGAAGGAGGCTGGGAAGCCGGCTACAGCTGTGGACGAGGAGGCTGGGAAGGCGACTACAAATGTGGAGGAGGAGGCTGGGAAGGCGGCTACAAATGTGGAGGAGGAGGCTGGGAAGGCGGCTACAAATGTGGAGGAGGCTGGAAAGGCGGCTACAAATGTGGAGGAGGCTGGAAAGGCGACTACAAATGTGGAGGAGGCTGGAAAGGCGGCTACAAATGTGGAGGAGGAGGCTGGAAGAGCGGCTACAGCCGAGGAGGCGGAGGTAGGGGAAGTGACAATAGCGGGGGCTGCTACTGAGGAGGAGTTACACCAAGTGACAATAACGGAAGCAGAGGTTGTGACTGGTGAGCCAGCTGAGGCGGAGTTAGACCGGGTGACAATAACGGGGGGAGATGCTGAGGAGGAGTCACACCGAGTGACAATGGCGGAAGCAGAGGCTGTGACTGCTGAAGCTGTTGAGACGCCTTTTGCTGTTGCTGCTGAAGCTGTGCTCTTGGCAGGCGCTCCTGTACCGGATGCCCTTATAACGGATGCTCCTATGACGGATGTTCTTGTAACGGATGCTCCTGTCACGGATGCTCTTATATTGGATGCTCTTGTATCAGATGCTCCAGTAACAGATGCTCTTGTAACGGATCCTTCTATAGATGAACCTGGATCAGTTCCGAATGAAGGGGCCACTGGGGGAGCCACCGGGGGAAGCACTTGGGGTGTTACCAAGGAGGGCGTTACTGGGGGAGGCGATATGCTGCTACAGTCTACAGATGATGAGGAGACAGAGGATGAGTGCAGCATAGAAGAAGGTTCCTTTAATGCAGAGGGAATGGAGAAAGACGGGCTTGAATTTGGCTGCAGAGAGCAAGGCGAGGCCGTGTATGCTAGCAGGGAGCAAGGCGAGATCCGGTCAGAAGCAGAGGTTGGGGCTACAGGCACGGATGTGAAGCGAGAGGCGGAGGAGGAAGAGGGACGTGCAGAGGAGGAAGAAGCAGCAGCAGGAGTAGGAGCAGCACGAGCACGAGTACCACTAGCGACCGGTACTGTTAGTGGCAGCAGGGAGCAGGTTATTTCAGCAGCAGCAGCAGCAGCAAGTCATGAAACGAGCAGCAGCAGGAAGCGGAAGCGCAAACAACACGGCTCATCATCATCATCATCATCATCCCACGCGCTCCGTCTATCCGACGTTCGTCACATGATGGCAAGCCCAGCCCTCGCCCGAACCAACGCCATCGCCCACACCATGCGAAAGCTCATAGTCTTTGCCACTCTTGCCGTCCGGGGCGGCTTAGACGCCTTACTCAAGCTAGAGTTCTCCCATTTTGTCGTTCTGAACCGGGGGGGTGAGTACCTGTCCCCGCAGTTTCCGGGCGAGCATGTTGCGTTTGTGCCGCCGCCGAGCCTCGCGCCGAGCCTCGTGCACAAGCAGTTCTTCCCGAACCTGCAGAACCCGATCCTGTGCCCGGTTCGGATACTGGACGAGGAGGCTCGGATGCGCCCGCCCGGAGCTGCGCCGAGCCTGTTTCTGTCGGCGAAATTTTCTCGCGTGCCTTCTTTCGGGCCTCTGAACAGGTGAGCCGGGCTCACTCATATGGGCAGGAGATTTTTCAGGAGATTTTTCAGGTCCCTTGGCGTCACTCCACTCCACTGTTGCTCATGCACCCAACCTACGTGCCCATTCCCCTTCCCCCCACTTTTCCTCTCCCCCCCATCTCCCCTTTTCCACCTCCCTTCCCCCCCTTCCTCCCACCCACCCATCCACCACCACCACTCCCCCTCCCTGTTTCCTCCCTCCCCCACATAACACCTGCACCAGCTGCGCCCGCCACCCCATGGGCTGAACTAACGTGTCTCGCTCCATCCCTCATCTAGCCGATGCTGTCAGCTGTCCGAACTGGCATGTCCTAACGACCAATCCCTCCTATATGCCCCTTTCCCCAGCTCTTCCCTCCCCTTCTCCCCCTCTCCAACCTCCCACCTCCCCCACATAACACCTGCACCAGCTACGCCCGCCACCCCATGGGCCGAACCAACCTGGCTCACTCCGCCGCCCACCTGGCAGATGCTGCCAAGGCGCACCAATCAATAGCCCGATTCTAAATGCCCCTTATTGAGGTGCCTCAACCAGAAAGAACCATTTGGTCATTCTAAATACCCCCTTCTTCCCTCTTCCCTCCTCTTCCTCTTAACCCCCCTCCTCTCCCTCCCCCCCCCCCCCCCAGCTACGCCCGTCACCCCATGGGCCGAACCAACCTGGCTCGCTCCGCCGCCCACCTGGCAGATGCTGCCGGGCTGACCCACGTGGGCAGGAGATTCTTCAGGTCGCTTGGCGTTACTCTACTGTTCATGGCTGGATTCTCCTTAGATGAGGTTTTAAGGGAGGCGAATTGCTCTGTTAAGAGTCTCTACACTTTGTACTCGCCAGAAGATGATGGGGGAGGGGGAGGGGAGGTGGGGGAGGAAGCGGGGGGAGGGGGGGAAGAGGGGGGAGAGGGGGAAGAGAGGGATGAGGACGGGCAAGAAGAGGAGGAGGGGAGGTATGGGGGAGGGGGTGGTGGAGGAGAGGGGGTAACCAGAGGGGAGATGGCGGGGGAAGGGGAGTTGCAGCAGCAGGTGGGGGTTCAGGTGGGGAACTGGATGGGGCAACAGAGCCAGGTGAATCAACAGATTCAGGCGAATTCTCAGGTGCCACTGAACCAATTTCAGGGGGAAGGAGGTGCCATGGGGGGACCGATGGGGGAGACATTGAGGGGAACTATGGGGGAAGGGATGGGGGGACCGATGGGGGAGAGATTGGGGGGAACGATGGGGGAGAGATTGGGGGGACCGATGGGGGAGAGATTGGGGGGATCGATGGGGGAAGGGATGGGGGGAACGATGGGGGAAGGGATGGGGGGAGGTGCAGGAAAAGAGATGTGGGGAGGGACCGCTGCTGCTACAACCACTCAATTACAGGGGCAGAAAAACGGGCAGATAAAAACACATGCGTCTGCACAGGAGAAAACCCTTGCGAACGGGAATCGAAGGAAGAAGGTGCAGAAGGTGCAGAGTCAAGGAGATGAGGAGAATGGGATACAGAATCAAATCCAGACTTCCCAGCTGCTGCAGCAATTGCAGGAGTATCAGACAGAATGTATACAGCTACAGTCGCAGCTGCAGAAGCTACAGTTGCGCATGGGGCAGATACGGACAGAACTCGCCGCCCGGGGGGTGAACGTTTCTGTGGATTGTGTAGAGGGGGACTTGGGGGAGAGCTTGGGGGATGCTTCGAGGGAGAAGACTTGGGGGACTTGGGGTGCGTCTCAAAAGGGAGACTTGGGGGAGAGGTTGGGGGGTGTTTCGAGGGAGAAGTGGCAAAAGAGGTTTTCACAGCACCGACCACAGGCAGACCAACAGCAGCAGCAGCAACAGCAAATTCAGCAGCAGAATCAGCAGCAGCAGCAGCAACAGCAGCAGCAGCAGCGAAATCAGCAGCAGCAACCTGCAAACTCGAGAGTTATTAACGGGGGCGCTCCCTTTTACCTGGGCGGCACAGGAACAGGTGGCACGATGCTATTGGCTGGAAGCTCGACCAATCACGCCTCATTCCCTGCTGTTTTGGCTCCTGCGGTTTCCCCTGCTGTTGCATTTGCAGCAGCAGCACGCAACACGTATCTGACAGTTGCTCCTCATGCTGCTGCTGCTCCTGCTTCTGCTGCTGCTGCTGCTCCTGCTTCTGCTGCTGCTGCTGCTGCTGCTGCTCCTGCTTCTGCTGCTGCTGCTGCTGCTTCTGCTGCTAATCCTGCTACGCCTATTGCTTCTCCTGCTGCTGCTCCTGCTGCTGCTTCCGCGGTTGTTGCAGCTGTTGCTGCTACTCTTGCCCATTACGCAAAAGGGTTGCCTCCTCTCCCGACTCCTCTCTCCATGGGTTATAACGCCAATAACGCCGCAGGCAGAAATATCTTTCCAACTGCTGGCTCTGGTGCTTCTGTTGCTGCTGCTGGTGTGATGGGTGGTTCTGGTGTAATGGGTGCTAGTGGTTTGATGGGTGGTGGTGGTGTGATGGGTGGTGGTGGTGTGATGGGTGGTGGTGGTGTGATGGGTGGTGGTGGTGTGATGGGTGCTAGTGGTGTAATGGGTGCTAGTGGTGTGATGGGTGGTGGTGGTGTGATGGGTGGTGGTGGTGTGATGGGTGGTGGTGGTGTGATGGGTGGTGGTGGTGTGATGGGTGCTAGTGGTGTGATGGGTGGTGGTGGTGTGATGGGTGCTAGTGGTGTGATGGGTGGTTCTATGGGTGGGGTAATGGGGGGTGGTTTGGGGGGTGGTATGGGAGGGGTTATGGGGGCACAGGGAATGGCAGGGATGCGAGCAGGGGTGATGGGAGCAGGAGGAGGGGGAGGAGCGGGACGAATGGGGGTTATGGGGGCAGGCGGAATGGGAGGGGCAGGAGGGGGAGTATTGAGAGGGGGAGTGATGGGAGGGGGGGTGATGGGAGGGGGAGTGATGGGAGGGGGGTTGATGGGAGGGGGAATAATGGGCGGGGCAGGCGCAGGGGCTATGGGGGCAGAAAGAATGGGAGGTACAGGGGCAAGGGCAATGGGGGCGGAAGGAATGGGAGGGACAGCGGCAAGGGTAATGGGGGCAGATGTAATGGGAAGGGGGGGGACAGGGGTTATGGGGGGAACAGGAATATTGATTCACCCTGGTGTGAGTGTAAGTGGGGGAGGAGGCGTGTTGCTTCCCCAGGGTGTTCTTGTAACGGGAGTGAATGCTCCCCCTTATAACGCACACCTGTCCCCGGTCCAGCAGTTGCGGCAGGAGAAGAGGTGGAAGGAGAGGCAGAAGAAGCAATAGAGAGTAGACGAGTGAAGGGGAGGGCATGGGAGGAGGGGAATGTAAAAAGCAGTGCAATGGGGAAGAGTGGAAGAGGGGGCAGCCCAGCAGATGCGGCAGGAGAAGAGGTGGAAGGAGAGGCAGAAGAAGCAGCAGAATGTGGACGAGTGAAGCGGAGAGTGAAGGGGAGAGTGAAGGGGAGAATGAAGGTGAGAGTGAAGGGGAGAATGAAGGGGAGAGTAAAGGGGAGAATGAAGGGGAGAATGAAGGGGAGAATGAAGGGGAGAGTGAAGGGGAGAATGAAGGGGAGAATGAAGGGGAGAATGAAGGGGAGAATGAAGGGGAGAGTGAAGGGGAGAGTGAAGGGGAGAATGAAGGGAAGAGTGAAGGGGAGAATGAAGGGGAGAATGAAGGGGAGAATGAAGGGGAGAATGAAGGGGAGAATGAAGGGGAGAATGAAGGGGAGAGTGAAGGGGAGAATGAAGGGGAGAATGAAGGGGAGAATGAAGGGGAGAGTGAAGGGGAGCGCATGAGGGGAAGCAGTGCATTGGGCAGCTCAGCAGTGCATTGGGCAGCTCAGCAGGTGCAGCAGTAGTGAGGTGGAGAGGGGTGCAGATGAAGAAGCAGAGGTGGAGAGGGGTGCAGATGGAGAAGCAGAGGTGGAGAGGGAAGAAGAAGAAGCAGAGATAGAGCGATGGGGAAGGATGGAGAGAAGAGCAGGGGGGGTTGATTAGTACAGTCTGGACGAGCGAAGATGGAGAGGAAAGCAAGGGGGGTTGAATTAGTGCAATCTAGGCGAGCGAAAATGGAGAGTGGAGGTGGCGGAGGAAGGGGAAGCGAGGAGGCACGGCGGAAGGAAGAGTGAGAGGTTGAAGCTAGGGTTATGCGTCTGTCTGCCTTCCCACTCACTCTTCCTTCCACCATGCCAACCCAACCCAACCCAACGTTACATACCTGGTTTTCAAGTGCCGAGTCTGATCAGTTAGCTTAGGCAAGTGTGAGGAGAGAGAGGTACCATAACTAGGACGGGGAACAGAGACTCCCTCCATCAATGATCCAAACTGTTGAAGGTAGACGAGGCTAAAAACAAGGTGGTGCATTCGAGAGAGGAGGGGGGTGTTTTATGTCAGGACCTGTTACAGTAATGCATCGTCGTAACGAAGCTGCCTCTTGTGTCAGTGTGCCCCCAGTGGAGGGTTATCCCCCTTACACTGGTGCCACCTTGCACTGTAATGGTCATACATGCTATGCTGTGCTTGAGAATAGCATAAATACTGTGTTAACATGAAGCATACCAGTGTCCGACTTTTTTAGGTTCCTCACCTCTTTTGCAAATCTCCTTCAAGGGTAACAGGAGACACTCATCAAATTCCAGAAAAGAGAATATAGCAAGTACTGTGCTGTTACAGAGTACTGCACTTGTGTTTTTCATATCACTCACATTAGAATATCAAAGCAGCCACCACCCACAGCTGCCTATGCCCCAAGCACATGTCCCTCCCGCCTACTCGGGATGCTAAGGGTAAGTTGCTAATTACCACTTCATATCAAACACAAGACCAGATGCGCTGTTGAGTTCAAATGTCGCTCGTATTGACACCAGGTGCTGCGGAGTTCCATTGTTACTCATATTGGCACGAACTATGCTGCTGTGCTACATTGTCACCCATATTGACACATGGTGTGCTGCTGTGCACCATTGCCGCTCATACCGACACCAGGTATGACACTGTGCTGTTCCTTTGTCGAGTCGCTTATATCAAACTGCCACCAGTGCCGGTACCCCAACCAGAACTCCCTCCCGTCGTGCTTCCCCCTGTCGTCCCGCCCCACCCTCCTGCACTCCCCCCTGCCTGCCCTCCCCCTGCCCCCCACGCCCCCCCTCCCCCTCCCGTCGACGCACTCCCCCCCCAACCCCCCCCACCACCACCACTACCTCCCCCAAATCCCCCTGCCCCTCCAACATTCGCACTCCCCCCTCCTCCCCACGCACTCCCCCCTGCACCTCCCCCCATCGTTCCCCCTACCGGTCCCCCCAACGCACTCCCCCCTCCCCCACCCCAAGGGCTGGGCGCAGCAGCAGCAGCCCCGCTCCCCCCACTCCAAGCCGACACACCGCTAGGCTTCGCTGCCATACCACCCGCCGAACCATACCCGCCGACCGGAGCTGCTGCCGAGGCTCCGCCGCCGAAGCTGCTGAGAGGCTTGGCGGGAGGTCCGGCATAGGCCACGCCGGCGGCCGCAGCTGCTTTTTCGTTCTCGCGTCGAAGCATCTCCTCTGCTTCTTTGAGCGAGCGCTGCTTGCGCCCGTCTGCATCCTCTGCTGCCTTTCGCACGGCCTGAGATAGCACCTGCACCACCTTCATCGCTTTTTTCCTGGCGATTGGGAGTGGGGGTCGGGAACAGGGGGGAGAGAAAGAGAAGAGAAACAGAGAGAAGGAGGAGGAGGGGGGGTAGGGGGGAAGGGGGAAAGTGAGGGTAATGTGTGAGCCCATGTGATGGTGGTCGGAGCATCTCCTCTGCTTCTTTGAGCGAGCGCTGCTTGCGCCCGGCTGCATCCTCTGCTGCCTTTCGCACGGCCTGTGACAGCACCTGTACCACCTTCATCGCCCACGTACTTGTCACTCCTTTACAGCATGAGACATGAAGAGAACCCACAGACTCACTTGGGGTCTTGATCAGAGGGTAAAGCGCTGGCTGATGGCACAGCGGCATAGGAGGGCACGGAGGAGGAAGCACCGCCGAAGGCAGCACCGCCACCAGAGAACCCCCCTCCCTCGCCCACGTATTTATCCCCCTCCACCAGCCTCCCTGTTGCCTCGCGAATGGCCTGCTCAAACTGCGGCCCGGGTCCCCCACACACCTGATGAACAACAGGGAAATTGGGGTGGGGTGAGGGAGGGGAAGGGATATGGAGGTGCGTGTGAAACCCCTGCCTCCCTCGCCCACATATTTATCCCCCTCCACCAACCTCCCTGTCGCCTCGCGAATGGCCTGCTCAAACTGTGGGCCGGGGCCCCCACACACCTGATGAAGGTTGGGTTGGGGAGGGGGAGGGGGGATATGGGAAAGAAAGGTGTAAACTACCTCTTGCCCAAGTTATTGTCCCAAGTTATGGCGGGAAAGGGGGTAGGGGATGGTGTGGAGGGGAATTGGGGGGAATGGTTTACTCACGTCCTGCACGAGGAGGATGGCGAAGTAGAAGTCAATGACGAGCTGGTCGCGGTCAAAGTGGTCCTTGCCCATGCGAGACGAGTTCAGAAAGTCCTGCAGCCCCCACCCCTGCCCTGCCCTGCCTGCTCGCCACTCGCTCCCTCACTCACTCCCTTACTCCCTCCCTCCCTCCCTCCCTCCCTCCCTCACTCACTCACTCATTCACTCACTCCAGGTGGCCTCCCCGCTTGCTACCCACTCTCCCTCTCGCTTCACTCAACAACACCTTGAGAGAAGGTGGGGGGGAGGGGGGGATGGTGGGGAAAGAGGGGGGATGGTGGGGAAAGAGGGGGGCGGAAGGGGGCGATGGTGGTAAAGTGGGGCGAGGTTTACTCACGTCTTGAACAAAGAGGATGGCGAAGTAGAAGTCAATGACGAGCTGGTCGCGGTCAAAGTGGTCCTTGCCCATGCGAGACGAGTTCAGAAAGTCCTGCAGCCCCCACCCCTGCCCCGACTGCTCGCCGTAGCGCTGCGACACTGACGTCAGCACCCGGGTCAGCAGCAGTAGAGTTTCAAGAGCCACGGAACTCTTCTCTCCTGCCGTCTGGGAGAATGGGAGAAGAAGAGAGGTCGGGGTTGGGGTAGGGAGCAGGTAAGCCACGTGAAATGAGGGTGTTTTTGAGACGTCTCAAAAACACCCTCTTTTCACGTAAGAGAACGTGATTGCTTGCCGTACTGCTGTGTCCTAGGCTAGGCTTTAATTTCCGTCTCAAAAGATAATTGGGAAATCGAGACGCGAAGTAGGATTCGGAGCAAAGACAGAGATACTGGAACTTCTGAGGAGTGCCCTGACTGCTCGCTGCCAGGAACTTCTGGCAAGCTCAAGAAACTTCTGGCACACTCAAGAAACTTCTGGCAACCCCAAGAAACTTCTGGCACACTCAAGAAACTTCTGGCAACCCCAAGAAACTTCTGGCACACTCAAGAAACTTCTGGCAACCCCAAGAAACTTCTGGCACACTCAAGAAACTTCTGGCAACCCCAAGAAACTTCTGGCACACTCAAGAAACTTCTGGCAACCCCAAGGCCCTCTCACCAGCTTAGCAACTGCTTTCTGGGCGGCAGCAGCAAGCTCGTTGTCGTTATCAGCCATGCAGAGATACTGGAAGCGCTGCAGCACTGGCAACCCCAAGGTACACCACCAGACAACCCCAAGGCAGACCTGGCCTGACAACCCCAAGGTTCTCTCACCAGCTTGGTAGCTGCTTTCTGGGCGGCAGCCGCAAGCTCGTTGTCGTAACCAGCCATGCAGAGATACTGGAAGCGCTGCAGCACTGGCACGTGGGGTGAGGGATAGGGGTAGAGAAAAGGTATGGGATATGGGCCAGGGAACATAGGGTTACTCATGGCTGTAACCAGCCATGCACAGGTATTGGAAGCGCTGCAGCACTGGCACGTGGGGTGAGGGAATAGGAAATAGATTGGGGTGTGGGACATGGTGTAAGGAACAAATGGTTACTCACTGTTTTAGCGGCCCATGCAGAAGAAATAAATGAAGCACAAATCATGTTTTCGTGAATCTATGCAATTATGATGTCACTGACAACCATGTTTTCGTGAACATGTTAAATAAGAGAACGATGAAATCATAGACTCCCGCAGGCCTGGATTCATCCAAGCACGCATTCATGCTCAGATGCTTCGATAAATTCATGGTTCATGAGATTCCGCATGAATCCATGAACATGCTCTACACACCGTCGAGCAACACACGCGCTATCGGGATATCAAAAGAAAGACGATTCAACAGCATACCAGGTGCACATGTCGCGTGCAACGGACTTACCTAGATATAGGTTGTCTGCTGGTCGCTTGCCGGACTTCTTAAGGGCTTCGATCTGGTCACGCTCGTAATAGTCCGTGTACGTCTGATACGCCTTGTTTATCCCCGTTGCAATCGCACTCACGCTTGTTACAGTCGCATTGTACAGCATGCTCAGCCCCTGCTTCGCGAAGTAACCCGCCTGCGACGAATTCATCTTCGCTAACGGCGAGCAAACCACGAGTTTCACCGAGCGAGCTGACGAGGGATCTAGGCGTCAACGGTAAATAAGAAACTAAAGGAGCAGAGCCTATGTCACTTAGATAAGTCCAAGCCGCCAAAAAATACACTGGAAACGAGAAAGGAATTGAGCTTAGGTGTTTTTCTTCTTCTTCTTCTTGGCTGCGCGGAGAGCCCCACGAAAGGCGGTGGTGGATTCAAAACACGCTGATTATCGGAACTTTACCACCATCAGCGAAAACTGCTACGGTAGAATACGCGGTCTGTCGAGACTCGAGACAAGAAGCGTCATACGTTGTCGAGCTATGTTGGCTGGGTCGTTCCCTCTTGTGGGTCGTAGTAGGCAAAACAAGGTTGCTACAATAGATCATATAAGTTGCTCTGGGATTCCCGACACTGACACGATTGACAAGCTTCACTTCGGATGTAAACCTTCACAACTTCGGTTGAAAAAGGTGCCTTGCAATCCAAAGCATTTAGGCCAGGGTTGTGAGCGGTTGGTCATGGAATAGACGGGAATCTAATGCCTGATTATGGACTGAAATAACGTTTATACATCTATATATTTTGCACCAACATAAAGACAAGACATTAACTTGATGCACAATCCAAAATGAAAGCAATGCATACGTATTGTTACGTAGCCGAGCAAACCCTATTGCAAAGCAATTCTGACAACTCTGCGTCCGTAATGCTTGGACGGCTGTTACTTTCTAGAAAACCATGCTAAACAAAACAAACCAGACAATCACGGGCCTATGGGCCTATTGGTACGTCTATACTGGTACATGATTTATCACCAGCTGCTTCCCCGCATCCCTCTCCTCATTTGAGGTTGTTGCCTTTTGGATCATCGATATGAGTGCGACAACTTGATCCGTGATATAAATAACAAGGTAGATTGCTCCCAGAAGGCCAACTGTGACCCCAAAGATGATGTAGCACCACTGTTTGAGGAAAGAGAAGGGGAAGAAGCGCACAGGGAAAGAAAATATGAGCTTGTGATGAGAGGCACGGAAGGCACATGAGCGTGTGATGAACGAAAGGACATGAACACGTGAGGAGGGGAATGTAAAGCATTTGTCTCTGCAAGGAACACAGACTGGTGAGGAGGAAGAGGGAGGCACATCAACCACAAGAATCAGCGACATCTTCTTCAAGCATAGCATGCAGCTCACGAGAAAAGCAAGACCAGAGGCTGTTCGGGTAGTATTAAAAAACGCACCTGGAGGTTAAACGAGTATTTCGTCTGCATGATGTCGAATCCGAGGAAAGTGTTGAGCCACGCGAGTCCGACAATCCCAATGCCAAGCACCCAGTGGATGACGAACCACGTCGGCCGATTCACTGTACCCTTGTTCGGCCGGAAGTGACCAATCATAGGCTGCACGAAAATCAGCACGAAGATCGCGAGACCCAGCTGTCCGTGGGAACTCTGCAGCCCCACCGATCCGGATTGCACAAACACGATAATACACCCCGCGATAGCAATCGTAACCGCGGTGATCTGCATCCACTTGTGCGTCTCAAACGCCAGCGGCTTCCAGGATTTTGCGCGCGCAACCTGGGCCTCCCACTTGTCGTGGTCCACGCCGGGGGGACGCTCTTGGAGCTTATCGGCGAGGAAGATCCGCGAGATGAGAATCGCGGCGGGCATGAGGATGCCAAATGCGATCCCGAGCAGCCATGCGTGGACGACTAGTAGAGTGGTTGAGGGCGGTGCAGTGGACGAAACGGTTGTGCTTCCAGAGATGAAATCGATGGACGCAGAGCCTCTGCGAAAACAGTTGTAATTGAAATGGAGGAGGGAGTGCAGGAACGGGGGAGGAGGAGGGGGGAATAGTGAGCAACCAGCAGCGTGTGAGAATGCACAGAGGAGAACCTTTGGACTTTCCCACAAAGAAAAAAGGAAAACAAAAAAAACAAGGGGGAAAGGAGAGGAAGGGGGGAGGGGAGAAGAGGGGGAGGGGGGGAGGGGGAGGGTAGGGGGAGAGAGGGGGGGGAGGGGAATGGGGAAGATGGGGAGGTTGGGGTGGGGATAAGGGGTTGGTGAGGCAGCTCACCTGTTGGTCATATGGTTGGCGAGAGACTGCGACCCATCAGCCGAGTAAGCCCAGATGACCTTGGTCACACCGTTCGCATTGATAGGGAACGACCCCACCGCCAGCTGTCGGGTAAACTTAACCACCGTCTTCCCATTGGCCCCCGACTCAACCGCCGTAGCCGAGACTGCAAAGCCCGAGCTCGGCGACACGCTCGTGTAACTAGAAATGGAATGCGGCGCAACTGAAGCGCCGTTACCGCTGCCGGAGCCGACGACAGCGTCAGCGGGGTACATCTTGTCGTCTGCGCTCCACCCCAGGGAGACCCACCCGGTGGTTGCCACCTCGCAGGCGAAGCTGATGGTCGACGCGTTGGCCTTCCAGTGGAGAATGAAACTGGTGGGAGAGCGGAGAGAATGGAGGGAAGGAGAGAGGGAGAGAGGGAGAGAGTGAGTGAGTGAGTGAGTGAGTGAGTGAGGGAGGGAGAGACACCCACGCAGTGGTTGCCACCATTGCACATCTCGTACGCCCACCCAGTGGTAAAGAATACGGTCTGGAAGATGGTGTTGGGATTATCGTGGGCAAGGGAATGATGCCCACCTGTCGCCACTGAGCTTGGTGGAGCACTCGAGCCCAGCAATGGTGGACGGCGTGCAACCACTCCCCTTCCCGCTGCTGCTAGAGCTCGCACTAGCTGCACTGCTGCTCCCGCTCCCACTGCTCGTACTACCACTGCTGCTGCTGCTGCTGCTGCTACCGCCTGTGCTTGTGCCGTTATTACCAGCACCCGCACCAGCACCCGCACCAGCACCCGCACCCGCACCAGCACCCGCACCAGCACCCGCACCCGCACCCGCACCCGCACCAGCGCCGGCACCAGCACCGGCGTTGCTGTTGCAGTTGAAGCTGATCTTAGCCGAGCCTCGGAAGGTGCCGTGGTAGTCCAGCGCCTTGCTGTCATCAGCGGAGTAACCCCAGATGATCGTGTTGGTGGCTGGACCTGTGAGATCCAGAGGGGAGATGCCTCCGTCGCCCTTGGAGCGAGAGAACCTGCATTGGAAACAGAGGAGAGGGAGAGAGCGAGAGAGCAGGATGAGATCAGAGCCATTCTGCTTGTGGCAGAGTAGCCGCAGATGACCGTATTGGTGTTGGTGGCTGGGCCTAAGTAAAACAAGAACAGCACAAAGAACCAACCAACACACAGAGCAACAAACCATCTGCAGTCGCAACCCGCTGCCCACGTAAACATCACATGAGACTCACTTGATAATGGTGCTGCCGCCGTTGGCAGCGACCAGCGACGCCTTGCTGATCTTGAAATTCGTCGACGGAAGCACAGCAGACGCGTCATATCCGCTCATGTCATACGCGCCCACGGACCCGCCCGTGAGATTCCCGATTACCGCCTCTGTAACACGGTAACACCTCAAACTACCTGGGATGATAACTCACTGGGTAACCAGACTCACTTGATAATGGTGCTGCCGCCGTTAGCAGCGACCAGCGACGCCTTGCTGATCTTGAAATTCGTCGACGGAAGCACAGCAGACACGTCATATCCGCTCATGTCATACGCGCCCACGGACCCGTCAGGGAGATTCCCGATGACCGTGTCTGCAGGGTACATTTTGCCGGCCGCCGACCACCCCAGCGAAATCCACCCCTTGTTGGCGCCACTGGCCGGTTTGGCTTCTAGTGCCATGTCCAGCTGGCCGGCAGGGGTGAGCGTCCAGTGGAGGAGGAACCTGAGGAGGAAATAAATACAAGAACATAATTAGTATTAATAATGAGTTGATGGTAAGAACAAATGCTATTAATACGTGGTTAGCAAAGCCGTTGACCAGCATTGACTACATTGTGTACGTTGACCAGCATTGACTACATTGTGTACGTTGACCAGCGCTGACTCACCCTTTCCCCGTGAGGTCCTTGGAATGCGCGTATCCTGTCAGCATGGACGCATCACAGACCGGCAAGTTGGCCGCACCACTGCTGCTGCCACTCCCACTACCGCTGCCGCTGCCGCTGCCGCTGCTAGTGCCGCTGCCGGTGCTTCCACCAGTGCTGCCGGCACCAGTGCTACCAGGAGCAGGAGTAGGAGTAGGGACAGGGGTGGTGGGGGTGGTATGGGTGCCGCCGCAGTTGAAGCTGATCTTAGCCGAGCCTCGGAAGGTGCCGTGGTAGTCCAGCGCCTTGCTGCCAGAACCGGAATACCCCCAGATGATCGTGTTGGTGGCGGTGCCGGTGAGCACGAGCGGGGAGCTGCCGCCATCGCCCTGAGAGCGAGAGAACCTGGGAGATAAGAGAAAGAGAGGGGGAATGACGGCCATTAGAAGGTGAGCTTAGGGCCTTGCTGCCAGAACCGGAATAGCCCCAGATGATCGCGTTGGTGGCGGTACCGGTGAGGTCGAGCGGAGAGCTGCCGCCGTCGCCCTGGGAGCGAGAGAACCTGAATAAAGGCAGCGGATGGAGATGTAGGGAGTCATTTCAGTCGACTGGGGAGGGGAACAACGAAAGAGGCGGGTAAGGGCAGAAAGCGACGGGGAAGAAGCGGCAGCGAGGGCAAGAGTCTGAATAGGCACAGGAGCGTTGAGACGAGCGTTGTTCCCGCTGACAGGGCAAGAGTCTAGGACGGTCTTTCAGATAACCAGGATAATACCACGCACTTGATGATAGTGCCGCGGCTGTGATGAGTCTATATTTGAGTCGACTCGAAAATAGACTCAGTCCAAACACGGTCTTTCGGATAGCCGGGATTAAACGAGGGTTAAACCACGCACTTGATGATCGTGCTGCGGCCGTTAGCGCTGCTCAGCAGTCCTCCGGAGATCTTAAAGCTTGTAGAGTCGAAGCGACACAGTTCCACAGGAGAATCGCGTGACTCGTGACGCGTGTGTGCTAAGGTCGTGATCACTCACTTGATGATGGTGCTGCGGCCATTCGCATTGCTGAGCAGCCCTCCGGAGACCCGTGAGCACGATGGTCGTCCCGTCGTATGATGCGTGGGACTCGTGAGCACAACTCGTGAGCACAACTCGTGAGCACAAGGCCCTAAATCACTCACTTGATGATGGTGCTGCGGCCATTCGCGCTGACGAGCAGCCCTCCGGAGATCTTGAAGCTCGTAGAGTCGAAGCGACACAGTTCCACAGGAGAATCGCGTGACTCGTGACGCGTGTGTGCTAAGGCCGTGATTCACTCACTTGATGATCGTGCTGCGGCCATTCGCGCTGATGAGCAGCCCGCCGGAGATCTTGAAGCTCGTCGAAGAGACAATGGTCGTCCCGTCGTATCCGCTGATGTCGTACGCGGCGACCGCGACGCCCGGCAGGTTACCAATGACGGCGTCCGCGGGAGCCATTTTCCCGTCCGGGGACCATCCCACGGAGATCCACCCGTTCTCCGCGCCGCTCCCCGGCTTCGCCTCGAGCGCGACGTCGAGTCGGCCGGGAGTCGCGAGCGACCAATGGAGAATGAACCTGGATGGTTGCGATTCGGAGCAAGGGGGGACGGGAAACGGAGGAACGGGGTGAGTTGTCATTCGCCTCGACGGCGACGTCGAGTCGGGTGGCAGTTGCGAGCGTCCAATGGAGAATGAACATTGATAGTCGCGGAACGCGAAGGAAACGGGGGAAGGGGGAACAGAGACCGAGGGAAAGGAAACGGGGGAAGGCTTTATACCGCGCGCAGGGAACAATAAGCGGCTATTCCACTTGACGCGACCCGATTTCATTCGCCCAAGACGAACGAGATGCGTGTATTGGGGCGACGTGTGCATTGTACTATACCGGGTACGGCCGCTTACCCTCGCCCCGTAAGGTCTTGCATATGCTGGTAACTGGGCAGAGTCGACGCGTCGCAACTGGCTGCTGCCGCCGCCGCTCCCGATAGACTGAGAGCGAAAAGGCTTATAAAGAGGATGCGCGCGAATGCCGTTGCGCCGCGAGGCTCCAGTCGTACTCTCCGCAGAGGAAACATCTTAGAGATCGACTTTTCCCAAACCGCAATTTTGTTGCGAATGTGACGTTCTGCCAAGGGGAAGGCGGACGCGCCAAACGAAGCTGCTCTTGCGAAATGCGCGAAGTGGCGACACTCTTGTTGGGGAGAATGCGGCGCGCGGAACTGCTGAACATTAGGAGCGAGAGAGGACAATGCAATTCGGAATTTAGCGAGATAAGAGAGATAAACGATAAACGAGCGCATTCAAGGATGCACGGCCGGCATGGCGGATAGCGGAGGCTATGCGCGCGGAAGCCGCAGGCGGCAGCGTCCTGGTATAAAAGCTCACCTTACTTCCAATTCGTAGCTTCACGCAGGGTGTGGAAAACGTGAAGAGCAGAATCAACTGAAAAGTGGATGTGTGATGTGAACGTTTTCGGATGCGCAAATTGTCGTTGCTGGCTCGCTTTTAGTCAAGCTTGGAATGGAACGGGATGGTTGGGTTGGGAGTGGAATCATGCTCCTGTCTTGAGGGGAGGAAGTCTTTATTCGAGTAGCAGCAGCGACAGCAGCAGCAGCAGGAATGCAGCTCTGACAGCAGCAGCGCGGTTATCGAAGCACCAGCGGAGGAGAGGGGGTGATTTGCGGGGAGAGGATGCGGGCGGGGGGCGGTCAAGCGACGAGGCAAGGCGGAAGCTGAAGTCTTGCGCGCGAAGACTTGGTGCGCGCGGTCGGTGAAATTTCACGTTTCCGCTTGTTTGAGGGGAGGGGAGAGGAAGTGCGCTGTGGCAGGGTGAAAGCAGGAGCGATGGGGGGGAGGGTTCGGGAAGCGCGTGGTCGAGGAATGAAGCAGCGGGGAGGTTTCTTGAATTGCGCTGGCGGTGGTGGTGTAGGGGAGTGCTTTGTTTTCTTTTAGTAGGTTGATTCGGGAGTCCGGCCGGGTTCAGGAGGTGTTGGTACTGGCTGCTTCTAAAATATGGAAACGGTAAACTAGAGCAGAGGGATAGGTTGTTTGCCTTTGCTTTTGCGGAGTGTTTAGCTAAATAATCTACGGTCAGCTCAAATCCTTATTTTCGGGATTGAGAGGGCAACAAATCCTGTTCAGATGCCACACCACGGGATGTTGTGATAAGCGGTGAATCTTGCGTGCCGAATTTCAGAGACCACGAACGCCGCGCGGTGTGTGGTTCTCGGGCAGGAGCAAAAAGCCCGCTCTGCGATGGGGCGGAAAATGGATGTCCATGTGTGGTGTGAATGAGGACCAGCGCGAGTGCGATGGGCAAGTTCTGCACTCGTCAAGCGAATTCCATGGTCCACCTGGTTGCCAACGTGGAGAGCCAGAATATGAAATTTGAGTCACGTATATTGAGGTAGCAGTTGCTTCTCGCGTGTTTATCGTGTGTGTCGGTGAGAAGGTTGTGAAGAAAAGCAACAGAATTCAACGCCGATCGTGACGTGGATGCTATAAAACACACCGCCTACCAACCACAACCACGAGGTCCTGGACAGCGCATCACGCCTCAAGCACATGACAAAATCGGGCAGATAAAAAGAACAGCATCCCCAGCAAGTTTGTGCGTGGTGTATGGACGTGTAATTTGCCAGGGTTCAGGAGATCATGCTTGTTTACAGCTCGAGTATCACTCCGTTCAGACTGTTGAGTAGAGGTTTAAAGCCGTGAAGAAAACCAACTGCTCTGGTGACCACAATATTGTACTCAACCTCCTTATAGCGAGCTGTAAGCAAATCATGCGTGTGGTACGGTGCAAGGGGGAACATAAAACAGAAAGCATTTCATCTCTAGAGTGTCTCCAGTGGGTATGATGGGGGGGAGTAAAGGTCCATTCCACCATTCTCAGGTGGTGCAACGTGTCAGAGATTGAGAGAGGTTAAGGGAGGACGAAAGAGAGAGAGAGAGAGAGAGAGAGAGAGAGAGAGAGAGAGAGAGAGAGAGAGAGAGAGAGAGAGAGAGAGAGAGAGAGAGAGAGAGAGAGAGAGAGAGAGAGAAAGGGTGTCTTCTATTCTGTTTTCTCGTTTCGTAATGTTTTCTCGTTTCGTAATGTTTTCTCGTCGTTTCGCGGTTCGTTACTACCTGTCGTTTCTAGGCGTGGTCATCCAGAGTCGCGCACACCGGCACCTCTTGCGGGGGTTCAACCGCAACCGGGCACCTTCCGTGGGGGTTCAACCACGGTGGTTCAAGTTGCGGCATGGTGATGACTGCACTTAGGGTAGAGCGCCCCTCACTGGCTATGCTTGTATACAGTTAAAGCCCGAGTACAGCATGGTTATTTTCAAGTTCAAAATTCTTGCTGTACTCAAAATTCAAAATTCGCCTAAAACAGGGTTACCCTACTTTGTTTGAAAGTACTCTCGTGGGTCTGGGACAACACCTAGCGACACTTTCTCTTGATTGACTTTTCTGCTCGATCGCAAAACTCATCCGGTCGTCGCTCACTCTGGATCACTGTTCGATGCTCACATGGTATCTTGAACACCAAGCAGTACTCATAATCTTGTCAAACTATAATGCTGCTTATGTTGTGTAGGCTGTAGAGGGGTAGCCTATATGGGGTACAACCCAATTAGGGTTAGCACTTGTACCACATTTTTTATCAATACATTCATTCCTGTTCGTTAGTTTCTGATCTGGTTTCAGAGCGGTCGTAGGACCGTTTTTTTTTCGGGCCCACCATTACCTAGTGACCGACTGCGGTTACCGCGTTACCCCACGCCCTGCCCTGCGCTGCGCCGTCAGCGCGCGCCCTGCCCTGCCCTGCCTTGCGTCGCGCTGCCCCGCGCACGCCCTGCCCTGCTCCGCGTCGCGCTGCCCCACGCACGCCCTGCCCTGCCCCGCGTCGCGCTGCCTTGCGCACGCCCTGCCCTGCCCCGCGTCGCGCTGCCCCGCGCACGCCCTGCCCTGCCCCGCGTCCTGCTGCAGCCCGCGCCCTGCTGCCCTGCGCGTCGTGCCCTGCTGCAGCCTGTGCGTCACGCTCTACTGCTCCGCGCGTCGCTGTCAAATGTTATATCTGCTACAGTTTGTTTAGGCTGTAGTGGGGTAGTTACTATGGGGTACAGTAAGTTTAGGGTTTCCTACTTGTACCCAACTCTTTCCTAGTTCAATCACTCTTGTTGATTATGCCATGGTATCACGAGCCTAGGTTAGCCACCTAGGACCGCTTACTACTACGGGCCCACTATTCCGCTAGACGCGCCCTCGTGCGCTCTACCTTTCGTGCGCCCTCGTGCGCCTTTCTCTGCTCGTGCGCCCTCGTGCGCCTTCTTTCTGCTAGTGCGCCCTCGCGCGCCCCGCCCTTCGTTCTGCCCGCGCGTCGTCCTCTGCCAGTGCGCACGCAGCCCTCTAGCCGCCCACGCAGTTCGTACCGGCCTCGCGCGGCCCCTCGAGCCGCCCGCGACCTGTCTGCACGTAGGCCACCGCCCGTAGGCTGCCCGTCGCCCGCCGTCGCCCGTAGGCCGCCCGTACGCCGCCCGTAGGCCGCTGCCGCCCGTAGGCAGCCCGTACGCCGCCCGTAGGCCGCTGCCGCCCGTAGGCAGCTCGTAGGCAGCCCGTAGGCAGCCCGTAGTCAGCCCGTAGACAGCCCGTACGCCGCCCGTAGGCCGCTCGCGCGCAGGCCGTAACCCGCGCGCCGCGGCTGCTGCACGCCGGCGCCTGCAGCCCGCCAGGACCCGCGCGCGTCGCCCTCTGCCTCTTCGCGACGCCTCTGCGGGACCCGCGCGTCGCCCCCGCCTCTTCGCGACGCCCTTACGGGACCCGCGCGTCGCCCCCTGCCTCTTCGCGACGCCTCTGCGGAACCCGCACGTCCCCCCCCCGCCTCGTCGCGACGCCTCTGCGGGACCCGCGCGTCGCCCCTGCCTCTTCGCGACGCCCCTGCGGGACCCGCGAGGCGCGGCTCCTGCGCGGCGCGCCGCCCCAGCGGGACCCGGGCGTCGCCCCCGCTCGTCGCGACGCCCCTGCGGGGCCCGCGCGGCGTCGCCCCTGCCCGCCGCGTCGCCCTGCCCAATCCCGCGTCCGCCCTTTGGACGGCCGCCCCTGCCTCGCCCTGCAGCAGCTGCCTTTCCGGCCCTGCCCCACCCTACAGCAGCTGCCGTCGCGGACTGCCCCGCCCTGCCACAGCTGCCGTCGCGGTTTGCCCCGCCCTGCAGCAGCTGCCGTCGCGGACTGCCCCGCCCTGCAGCAGCTGCCGTCACGACCCCGCCCCACCCTGCAGCAGCGGCCGTCACGGCCCTGTCCCTTCCCTGCACCAGCTGCCGTTGCGGCCCGGTCCCGCCCTGCAGCACCTGCCGCGGAGCCCCTAGCCGCAGTCGTCGCCCCGCCCTGCAGCAGCTGTTGCGGAGCTCACTGCCGCTGTAGCGGCCCCGCAGTCGCCTCCGTCGTGCGCCTGCCCTTCCCACCACTGGTGAGCACTGCCCTGCCCGCGCTGCTACCGCTACTACTGCTGCTACTGCTGTTCCTGCTGCTACTGCTTCTACTGCTGCTCCTGGCGTGGCCAGATGCAGCTCCAGGGCCGTCCGCATGTGTCCCTCACGCCCCCGCAGCTTCGTGAGTGGTACGCCAGTTGGGGTTGTCGGGGTGGCCGTAGTGGGAGTCGTCCTGGAGTGGGTAGTTCGGGAGCTTCTTGTAGTGGCCCGGTGCAGCAGCAGCGTCGTCCGCGCGAGACTCTTTCGCCCCAGCAGCTTCGTGAGTGGTACGCTCAGAGTCGAGGGTCGCTGAGTACTGCTCGCTGCCCGTACGTTATTAGCACGGGTGTCCGGACTGGTCAGCCTTGCGGGACGCGTGGTCACACAGAGTCCCGCTGCTTCGCCCGTCTGAGCGACGCTTGGCGTACAGAGTTTGGCGACGACGCTGAGCTCCCCGACTGGGTGGAGCTGCTTAGGCAGAGGGTAGATATCTTTGCTCTTGACTATGATGCTATTCTCACTGCAATGTATGCATTGTCTACTAGTGCCGAGGGAGCCTGTCACCTGTGTGTGCCGCCTGACCCCGGTATCCAGTCTGCTGCTCCAGGTGCCGGTGAGGCTGCCGCTCTAGGTGCTAGTGCGTCTGCTGCCCCTGGTCCTGGTGAGGCTGCTGCTCTAGGTGCAGGTGTGTCTGCTGCTTCAGGTGCTTGTGAGTCTGCGCCTTCAGGTACTGAGTCTACTGAGGCACTGCACACCTTCACACTGGACTCAGGTGCTTCGCGCTGTATCTTTCGCGACTGCACTGCCCTCGAGCAGCTCCCTAGGCCGGTTGCTGTCTCCCTGGCTGACCCCTCAGGGGGTCTGGTCCTTGCGACCTCCACCACTGCCCTCCCTTGTCCTGCTGTCCCGTCCGGCACACTGTCGGGCCTTTACCTCCCCTCGTTCTCTACGAACTTGGTGGCGGGTTCTGCGCTCCAGGACGCGGGTGTTCACCAGTTCACCCCTGCCTACGAGCGTGTGACACACTGCACTTGTGCCCAGACGGGTCGTCACCTGGCTACCTTCACTAGGCAGCCGGGGTCGGACTTGTACACACTGACCACTGAGTCCCCTCAGGTAGCGGCGTCTGCGTCTGCGTCAGGTCAGTTGTCCGCCCCCTGCTCGTGTCGCACCCTGTCGCACCGGACGGTCCTCTGGCACCACCGCCTTGGTCGCCCTTCGATGCAGCGCCTTCGTGGCATGCACTCTCGTTTCCTTGTCTCGGGTCTCCCCAGGTCACTGCCTCCCTTGCCACCGTCCTCCTTGCCTTCCGTGTGTCGAGGGGCGGCAGCGTGCCACCCCTCACTCCTCTGAGTTTACCCCGACAGAGGCTCCTCTGCAGACCCTTCACATGGACGTGTGGGGCCCAGCCCGTGTCCGTGGACAGGGTGGAGAGCGCTACTTCCTTCTGGTAGTGGACGACTACACGCGTTACACCACGGTCTTCCCCTTGCGCACCAAGGGAGAGGTCCCTGCTGTCTTGATCCCTTGGATCCGCGCTACGCGTCTCCAGCTGGAGAGGCGCTTTCGCACGGACCTTCCCGTCCTGCGACTGCACTCTGACAGAGGTGGTGAGTTTTCCTCCGGCCTCTTGGACACCTTCTGTCAGGGGGAGGGCATTCGCCAGACGTTCACGCTTCCGGCCTCTCCTCAGCAGAATGGGGTTGCTGAGCGCCGCATTGGCTTGGTCATGGAGGTCGCTCGTACCTCCTTGGTCCATGCGGCTGCCCCCCATTTTCTGTGGCCGTTTGCGGTCCGGTACGCCGCGCATCAGCTCAACCTCTGGCCCCGTGTCTCCGTTCCGGAGACCTCGCCGACACTGTGTTGGACGGGAGAGGTTGGCGATGCGTCTGTGTTCCGGGTCTGGGGATCTCGTGCCTTTGTCCGCGATACGTCCGCGGACAAGCTCTCCTCCCGCGCCGTTCATTGTGACTTCCTGGGCTTTGTCCCTGACGCGCCTGGCTGGCAGTTTTACCACCCCACCTCGCGCCGTGTCTTCCCCTCTCAGGACGTCACGTTAAGCGAGTCGGTCCCCTTCTACCGTCTCTTCCCCTACCGCACTGCCCCGCTCCCCCCTCCGCCGCTCTTCCTCACGCCAGGTGCTGCTTTGGTAGACCCCCTGCCTCCCCAGGGTCCTGCTCCCTCAGGTGTTTCCCAGGTAGACCCGGTCGAGCCTGTCGAGGTAGCTGTCGACTCTGGTCCTGCGCGAGGTACTGAGCGTGCTGAGCCTGAGCGTGCTGAGCCTGGTGGTGCTGGGTCTGGGGGTACTGAGACTGGGGGTACTGAGCCTGGGGGTGCGGAGACTGGGGGTGCTGAGCCTGGGGGTGCGGAGACTGCGGGTGCTGACCCTGGGGGTGCGGAGACTGCGGGTGCTGAGCCTGGGGGTACTGAGCCTGGGGGTGCTGTGCCTGGGGGTGCTGAGCCTGGAGGTCCTGAGCCTGGGGGTGTTGCGCCTGGGGGCGCTCTCTCTTCCCAGCAGCTGCGTGAGTGGTACTCTCGGTACTGTCGCCGCCGCCGTGGTGCCGTGGACGCTGGAGGTGCTACTGGAGCTGGAGCTGAGGACGCTGGGCCTACTGGAGTTGGTGTAGCTGCTGACCCTGGGGTTGGCGCTGGAGGTGCTGGAGCCACTGGTCCTGGAGGTGCTCGTACTGGCGGTACTGGAGCTGCTGGGACTGGGGGTGCTACTGGAGCTGGTCCTGCTGGAGGTGCTGCTGGTGCTGCTGGAGGTACTGGAGCTGCTGGAGGTGCTACTAGTGCTGGTCCTGCTGGAGGTGCTGCTGGTGCTGCTGGAGGTACTGGAGCTGCTGGTGGTACTGAGGGAGTTGGAGCTGCTGCTGGAGGCTCTGGTGCTGTCTCTGCTGGTTCTGGGGGCTCTGCGCGGCCGCGGCCGTACTACGTTCCGCTCCTTCAGCAGGTTCTTGGTCAGCCGCCTCCTCCTTGTCCTGCTCCCTCCTTAGAGTGTCCTCCGCCTGTCCAGTCGCTGTCACAGCTACCGCCTGCCTCGCCACTCCCTGGTCCTTCTCCCTACACTGGTCCGACAGGAGGTCTTACGGAGCGTCGTGAGCCTGAGTCTCGTCCTGTGTCGCCTGAGTCTCGTTCTGCGTCACTTATTCGTGCTGCTCGCACCGGTCGTCGTGTCCCGCGTCAGCGTCCTCCTGCTGTCCCAGGCACTCACCAGATAACGCTTCGTCCTTCCACTGCTCCACAGCGTGTCCCGCTGCCTTCTCCTCCTGCGTCCTCTCTTCTTGCCCTTGCTGACCCGGAGTCTGACTCTCTTCGTGCTGCTAGTCCTACTGTCACGCGTCTCCTGGCCACTGCTGTCACTGACCCTTCTTTTGAGTCAGCTGCTGCGTCTGCCTTAGTTGCTGAGCTTGTCGACTTTGCTGCTCACTGTCGTCTAGACTACGCTGCGAGTCTTGTTGCTGAGTCTGAGTCTGACTGTCCTCCGTTCGTCGGGGTTGAGTGTGCTCTTGGCACGGACGTCCTTGAGGACAGGCAGGAGGAGATTGAGTGCTTTGCCGCTGCTGTACCTCATCTCGTTGTTACGATAAGAATAATTTGAAGTACAACCCTAGATATAGCAAACCCTAATCATGCAAGGAAGTAGAAATGTAACACCTAGACTAACCTAAACAACACATATAAAATATATGTTGACACACCCCCATAGTCTAGGTGACGGTAACCCCGTGGAAAGACAACACATATCTCAGGGTGGGTCTCAAGGACACACACAGTCTGAGAGCAAACAAGGGTCACATGACCAGTCACCAAGAACAAGGACAAGCAAGGGAGCCACAAGGCCAGTTCACATGCAGGTATATAGCTAATATATATTGAGATGCAAGAATACAAGACAATAAGGACAAAGCATCTACGTAAGCAAGTGAGGACGGGCCCGCACAAGGCCAAGCTGGGTGCAGAAACGCTGGTGATCACAAGGCGGCAACGCCTTGGTGAAGATATCTGCAGTGTTGGCCTCAGAGACCACTCGTCGTACGAGTGCCTGACCACGCTGCTGCAACTCACGCAGAAGGAAGTAACGAAGCTGGATGTGCTTCGCCTTCCCAACCAGACGGGGCTCCTCACACAACAGGACGGCAGACCTGTTGTCGGCGAACAAGACTGGGGGAGAGCGAGGCCGCTCACCAAGGTCGGTGAGAAGGAAAGACAGCCAGCGAAGCTCCTGAGCGGCCATGGCCGCAGCGTACACCTCTGCCTCACAGCTGGAACCGGCGACAGACGACGCCCGAGTCGACCGCCACGAAACAGCACCTGCCCCTAGGCTAAAGGAGTACCCCTGTGGAGACCGACGCGTCTCCGCGTCGTCGGCCCACGACGAGTCCGAGTAACCTGTGAGTGTAACTGGCTGCTTCCCTCCAAGGACAAGTCCCATGCCTGATGTACTCGCCACATACTTTGCCACCCTCTTAGCAGCGGACCAGTGGGACGGTCGGTGTCTCCCAGGCGCAACAAAGCGCGCAAGGACGCTAAGAGGGTAAGCCAGGTCTGGGCGAGTACAGGTCATCAGGTACATGAGACAACCCACCAGCTCAGGATATGGACCACTGGACTCAAATGACTCGTCCGAAGGTGGAGCCGTGAGCCCATGATCCACACCAAGAGGGGTGAGCTGTACCTTGGAGAACGGGAAGCGAAACCGCGTGAGGATCTGCTCGACCATATGCGACTGCGTCAGCGTAATGGTGCGAGCTGCCCTGTCCCTAGTGATCTGCAGGCCAAGGTAGTGCTGCAGCTCACCAAGGTCAATGCAAGTGTGTCTCCTCTGCAGTTCCTCCTTCACGGAGGCCAGCGCGCGTCGGTCGGGAGTGGCGAACACCAGGTCGTCGACGTAGACCAGGACAAAGAACGGGGTCGAGCCACGGCGAACGAACAGTGACGGGTCGGCAGACGACGGAAAGAAGTCAAGCGCTGCAAGGGTCGAGCGAAGTGTGTCGTGCCACTCACGTGGAGCCTGACGCAGGCCGTAGACTGGTCGACGCAGCTGCCACTGGGTCCCAGGTGGAAAAGAGCCAGTGAAGCCAGGCGGGCGACGCAGCCAGATCTGCTCGTGCAGGCTCCCCTGAAGGAACGCGGTGGAAAAGTCCAAGGAGTGCAACTCGTAGTCGCGCTGGGCTGCAATATGCAGCAGCACCCGAAGAGTACTCATCTTCGGGGTGGGCGCAAAGGTCTGGAAGAAGTCCACCCCCTCTCGCTGACTGAAGCCTCTCACCACATAGCGCGCCTTGAACACTGGTGGTGATCCAGGCGGCCGCTTCACCTTGTAGAGCCATCGGCCACTGACGACGTTCGTCCCAGGTGGTGGGACTGCGTCGACGTAAGTGCCTGTGGACCTATAAGATGCCATCTCTGCCTCCTCAGCTGCTATCCAGTACGAGGCCCAAGGTCCCGAGACCGCCTCAGCGTGATTGCGAGGGATCGGGATGTCAAGAGCGTCTGGATCCCCCTCAGGGGTAAGCAGCATGGCGCAGAGATGAGGAACAGCGGCCGCAAGGAAACCAAGCTCAAACTGCGTGTCCTCTAGGACCTCCAGGGGAAACGCGCGGGGTAAAACGAGTGGGGTGCGGGGCAGAAAACGAGTGACGCACGGCAAAAACGGGTGGGGCGCAGGGCAGAAACGGGTGACGCGCGATGTCGACGGGGGGCGCGACCTACTCGGGCTCTACGGGGCAGGGCGCTTCGGGCTATGGGTCGCTACGAGGCGCGCGGGTGGTGGGCCCATAGACTATCGAGAGAAATTTCGCCTAAGGGAAAAACCGCCTAGGGGAAAAATCGCCTAAGGGAAACCTAGCTCTGATACCATGTTACGATAAGAATAATTAGAAATGTGAAGTACAACCCTAGATATAGCAAACCCTAATCATGCAAGGAAGTAGAAATGTAACACCTAGACTAACCTAAACAACACATATAAAATATATGTTGACACTCGTGTCCATGCTGATTGCACCTGAGGGAGACCCGGATGCACCAGACATCCCGACCCCGCGCTCTTACGCTGAGGCGATCGCGGGTGAGTACTCCTCTCAGTGGCAGACAGCCATGGACGCAGAGATGGCATCCTGGAAGTCCACTGGCACTTACGTCGACGAGGTTCCCCCTCCTGGGGCGAACATCGTCAGTGGCATGTGGATTTTCAGGGTGAAGCGGCCGCCAGGTTCTCCGCCTGTCTTCAAAGCTCGTTACGTTGCTCGAGGCTTCAGTCAGCGAGAGGGAGTAGACTTCTTCCAGACCTTCTCCCCCACCCCGAAGATGACCACTCTTCGGGTGCTGCTGCACGTTGCCGCTCAGCGTGACTACGAGCTTCACTCTCTTGACATCAGCACAGCTTTCTTGCAGTGCAGCCTGCACGAGGAGATCTGGCTGCGCCGTCCCCCTGGCTTCACTGGGTCGTTCCCTCTTGGTACCCAGTGGAGCCTCCGGCGGCCGGTCTACGGTCTCCGCCAGGCGCCACGTGAGTGGCACGACACACTGAGGACTACACTTGTGACTCTTGGGTTTGCGCCTTCTACTGCTGACCCGTCACTGTTTCTACGCACCGACACTTCGCTGCCGCCGTTCTACATCCTCGTGTACGTCGACGACTTGGTCTTTGCCACTGCTGATACTGAGGCTCTCGCCCTGGTGAAGTCGGAGCTGCAGAAGAGACACACGTGCACAGACCTGGGTGAACTGCGCAGCTACCTTGGCTTGCAGATCACCCGGGACAGAGCACGCCGCACCATCACCCTGACTCAGTCACACATGGTGCAGCAGGTCCTTCAGCGCTTCGGCTTCACCTGGTCCTCGGCACAGGCCACTCCTCTGGCTACCAGTCACTCGCTCTCAGCTCCACCTTCGGACGAGTCCGTAGAGCCGAGTGGTCCTTACCCAGAGCTAGTTGGTTGCCTCATGTACCTGATGTCTTGCACTCGTCCTGACCTCGCGTACCCTCTTGGCCTTCTGGCTCGCTACGTGGCTCCTGGTCGGCACCGAAAGGTGCACATGGATGCTGCTAAGAGGGTACTGCGCTACTTGTGCAGTACATCAGGCTCGTGCTTGGAGGGAGGAGCTCAGTTGTTCTCACTGGGCACTCAGACGCTTCTTGGGTTGACGACCAGGCTACGCAGCGGTCGTCACAGGGTTACACCTTCAGCCTTGGCTCTGGTTCGGTTTCTTGGCGTTCTACACGCTCGTCTTCAGTTCTCAGCTCCAGTTGTGAGGCTGAGATCTACGCCACAGCCATGGCTGCACAGGAGTTACGCTGGCTCACCTACCTGCTGACTGACTTGAGAGAGCGGCCTCGTTCTCCTCCAGTGCTGTACGTCGACAACAAGGCTACCATTGCCTTGTGTGAGGAGCACAGACTGGAGCACAGAACGAAGCACATCGCTCTGCGTTACTTCCTGGCTCGAGAGTTGCAGCAGCGTGGTCAGCTTCGTCTGCGTTACGTGGCCACTCGGGCCAACACTGCTGATATATTCACCAAGGCACTTCAGTCTGGTGATCATCAGCGTTTCTGCACTATGCTAGGGCTTGTGCCCACTTTTCCTCACCTGCTGTAGGCTTTGCTTGTACTGTGATCTATATATATACCTGCATGCTTGCTTTGCTAGGTAGAGATCACTGTGCTGTTTGTGTTGCATATATGCCTCTGCATGTGAACTGGCCTTGTGGCTCTTTGCTTGTGCTCAGAGTGTGTGGTGACGTTGTGATCCACCCTGAGCTTGCTTTGCCTCTCTTGACTGGTCTTGTGACCCCTTGCTCTCCCCCACTTTGCCTATGGGGGTGTGTCAAATGTTATATCTGCTACAGTTTGTTTAGGCTGTAGTGGGGTAGTTACTATGGGGTACAGTAAGTTTAGGGTTTCCTACTTGTACCCAACTCTTTCCTAGTTCAATCACTCTTGTTGATTATGATAGTCGCGCCCTGCTGCAGCCCGCACGTCGCGCCATGCTGCCCTGCGCGTCGTGCCCTATGGCAGCCCGCGCGTCGCGCTCTGCTGCCCTGCGCGTCGCACTCTGCTGCAGCCCGCGCATCGCGCCGTGCTGCCCCGCGCGTCGCGCCCTGCTGCCCTGCACAGCGCGCGCCCTGCTGCCCGCGCCGCCCAGGCCGAGCCGCACCGCCCAGCCCGAGCCGCCCTGCCCAACCCGATCTGCCCTGCTGCTCGTGCTACTGCTGCTGCTGGTGGAGGTGCTGTTAGGAGTGCTGGAGGTGCTGCAGCCTAGCCTCACCGAGCCGCTCTGCTACTCTTACTGCTGCCGCTGCTGCTCGTGCTACTACCTTCCCTCCGTACTGCCCTACTGGTTGCGCGCATCCTTGCTTGCATGCTATGACTTCACTTCGTAGTAGCGGTGGGAGTGGTGACGGCGGTGGTGGCGGCAGTGGGAGTGGTGGCGGCCGTAGTAGCAGTCGATGTGGAGCTGTTCGGTGGGGACTTTCTGGCGGTGGCCAGATGCAGCTGTGGTGGCGTCCGCGCGAGGCCCTTACGCCCCAGCAGCTTCGGGAGTGGTATGCCAGTATGTGTGGTGGCGGTGGCCATAGTAGCAGTCGCGGTGGAGCTGTTCAGTGCGGAGTTTCTAGCGTTGCCCAGATGCAGCTGTAGCTGCATCCGCACGAGACCCTTATGCCCCAGCAGCTTCGTGAGTGGCATGCTCAGAGTGGGGGGACTTGGAGTACTGTTCGCTGCCCGTACGTCATTCGCATAGATGATCGGGCTGGTCAGACTTGCGGGACAGTTGGTCACACACAGGCTCGCTGCTTCGCCTGTCTGAGCGACGCCTGGCGTGCAGTGTTTGGCGACGAGGCTGAGCTCCCCCGCTGGCTAGAGCTGCTTCGGAACAAGGTGGATATCGTTGCTCTAGACTATGACAATATCCTCACTGCAATATATGCTTTGACTATTAGTACTCAGGGTGACTGTTACCTGTGTGTGCCGCCCGACCCTGGTATAGCGGCTGCTGCTTTAGGTGTTGCTGAGTCTGCTCTAGGTGTTGGTGAGTCTGCTCTCTCTGGTACTGCGCCTTCTGAGGCCTTGCACACCTTCACGCTTGACTCAGGTGCTTCCTGTTGCTTCTTTCGCGACAGCACCACAGTCACACCGCTCGCAGCATCGGTTGCAGTCTCTCCGGCTGATCCCTCTGGGGGACCAGTTCTTGCACGTTCCTCCACTGTTCTCCCGTGTCCGGCGGTTCCGTCTGGCTCACTGTCAGGTCTTCACCTGCCCTCATTCTCTACGAACTTGGTGAGCAACGCCGTCCTTCAGGATGAATGGGTTAATACCCTTACTCCTGGGGGACAGCGTGTCGCGATCTGCACGTGTGCACAGACGGGCCGTCACCTGGCCACGTTCACCTGTCGGCCTGGGTCGAGCCTGTATACACTGACTACTGCGCCTCCTCAGGTAGCTACGTCTGCGTCCGCGTCAGGTCAGCTAGCAGCCTCCTGCTCGTGTCGCGCCCTGTCGCACCAGACTCTCCTTTGGCACCACTGCCTAGGTCACCCCTCCCTGCCACGCCTCTGTGGCATGCACTCCCGCCTCCTTGTCTCTGGTCTTCCCAGGTCTCTGCCTCCCCTCCCACCCTTGTCTGCCCCTCCCTGCCTTCCCTGTGTAGAGGGGCGGCAGCGCGCCGCTCCTCACTCCTCCTCGTTTCCCCCGATGACTGCTCCCCTGCAAACTCTCCACATGGACGTGTGGGACCCAGCCCGCGTCCAGGGACAGGGCCGCGAGCGATACTTTCTGCTGGTTGTTGACGACTACTCGCGTTACACCACGTTCTTCCCCTTGCGCAGCAAGGGGGAGGTCCCTGATGTTTTGATCCCTTGGATCCGCGCTGTCTGTCTCCAGCTCTGCGAGCGGTTCGACACGGAACTTCATGTCCTGCGTCTGCACTCTGACAGAGGTGGTGAATTCTCCTCTGACCTCTTGCGGGAGTTTTGTCGTGGGGAGGGCTTCCTCCAGTCGTTCATGCTTCCGGCCTCTCCGCAGCAAAATGGGGTTGCTGAGCGCCGCATTGGCTTAGTCATGGAGGTCGCTCGTACCTCCATGATCCATGCGGCTGCTCCCCATTTTCTGTGGCCGTTTGTGGTCCAGTACGCTGCGCATCAGCTCAACCTCTGGCCCCGTGTCTCCTTGCCGGAGACCTTGCCTACACTGCATTGGATGGGAAAGGTTGGCGATGCGTCGTTGTTCCGGGTCTGGGGATATCGTGCCTTTGTCCGTGATAACTCCGCAGACAAGCTCTCTTCGCGCGCCGTTCCCTGCGTCTTCCTTGGCTTTCCCCCTGACGCGCCTGGTTGGCAGTTTTACCACCCCACCTCGCGCCGTGTCCTACCCTCTCAGGACGTCACGTTCGACGAGTCGGTTCCCTTTTACCGTCTCTTCCCCTACCGCACTGCCCCTCTGCCCCCCCCCGCCGCTCTTCCTCGCTCCACGTCCCCCTCCGGTAGACCCCTCCCCCCTCAGGGTCCTGGTCCTTCAGGTGTGTCTCAGGTAGACCCACTCCCCTTGGTTGAGCCTGTCGAGGTCACTGGTGACTCTGGTGCTGCTCGGGGTGCTGCGTCTGGGGGTGCTGAGCTTGCAGTTGCGGAGCCTGAGTGTGCGGAGCCTGGAGGTGCTGAGCCTGATCGTGCGGAGCCTGGGGGTGCTGATCCTGCGGGTTTGGAGCTTGGGGGTGCTGAGCCTGAGCGTGCGGAGCCTGGGGGTGCTGAGTCTGTGGGTGCTAAGCTTAGGGGTTCTGCGTCTACACTACGGGAGCCTCTCTCACCACAGCAGTTGCGCGAGTGGTTTGCTCGGCGCTGGAGCCTTCAGAGTGGCGCTGCTGGAGGTGGAGGCCCTGGAGCTGCTAGTCCTAGAGGTGCTGGAGGTGCTGCTGGTACTGGAGGTGGAGGTGCTGGAGCTGCTAGCCCTGGAGGTCACACTGGTGCCTCGCCCCAGCGGTCTAGCCGGCGGGAGCCTCTCTCACCACAGCAGCTGTGCGAGTGGTACGCTTGGCGCACCCGCCTTCGGAGTCGCTCTGCTGGAGTTGGAGGCCCTGGCGCTGGAGGCACTGGTGCTGCTGGTGCTGGAGGTGCTGGTGGTGCTGGCACTGGTGGTCCCAGGGGTGCTCGTGCTGGTGGCGCTGGAGCTGTCAGAGCTGGTGGTGCTGCTAGTGCTGGAGGTGCTGGAGGTAGTGGAGTTTCTGGAGCTGCTGGAGCTGGTGGTGCTGCTGTTGCTCGAGATGCTGGAGCTGCTGGTCCCGGAGGTGCTCGTACTGGAGGCACTGGAGCTGCCGGAGCTGGTGGTGCTTCTGCTACTGGAGGTACTGGAGGTGCTGGAGCTGCTGGTCCCAGGTGCTCGTGCTGGAGGTACTGCAGGCGCTGGAGCTGCTGGTCCTGGAGGTGCTTGTGCTGGAGGCACTGGATGTCGAGATTAGAAAGGGTGAAAAGATTGACGAAGGGAAACGAGATTCAAGAGGATATAGCTAACCCTAGGAATATGAAATGGTACACATAGACTAACATAAACTAAACATATAAAATATATGTTGACACACCCCCATAGTCTAGGTGACGGCAGTCCTGTGGAAAGCAACACAAATCTCAGGGTGCGTCTCAAGGACACACACATTCTGAGAGCAAGCAAGGGTTATATGACCGGTCAGCAAGAACAAGCAAGGGTCACAAGACCAATCCACAAGAACAAGATAAATCTCAGGGTGGAGCTCAAAGTCACCACACACTCCGAGAGCAAGCAAGAGGCCACAAGGCCAGTCCACATGCAGGTATATAGCAATTATAATGAGATGCAAGAGTACAAGACAAGCAGGACAAAGCATCTCTACGTAAGCAAGTGAGGACGGGCAGGCACAAGGCCAAGCTGGGTGCAGAAACGCTGGTGGTCACAAGGCGGCGACGCCTTGGTGAAGATATCTGCCGTGTTGGCCTCAGAGACCACACGTCATACGAGTGCCTGGCCATGCTGCTGCAACTCATGCAGAAGGAAGTAACGAAGCTGGATGTGCTTTGACTTCCCAACCAGTCGGGGCTCCTCACACAACAGGACAGCAGACCTGTTGTCGGCGAACAAGACTGGGGGAGAGCGAGGCCGCTCACCAAGGTCGGTGAGAAGGAAAGACAGCCAGCGAAGCTCCTGAGTGGCCATGGCCGCAGTGTACGCCTCTGCCTCACAGCTGGAACCGGAGACGGACGACGCCCGAGTCGACCGCCACGAAACAGCACCTGTCCCGAGGCTAAAGGAGTACCCCTGAGTAGACCGACGCGTCTCCGCGTCGTCGGCCCACGACGAGTCCGAGTAACCTGTGAGTGTAACTGGCTGCTTCCCTCCAAGGACAAGTCCCATGCCTGATGTACTCGCCACATACTTTGCCACCCTCTTAGCAGCGTACCAGTGGGACAATTGGTGTCTCCCAGGCGCAACGAAGCGCACAAGAACGCTAAGAGGGTAAGCTAAGTCTGGGCGAGTACAGGTCATCAGGTACATGAGACAACCCACCAGCTCAGGATATGGACCACTGGGCTCAAATGACTCGTCCAAAGGTGGAGCCGTGAGCCCATGATCCACACCAAGAGGGGTGAGCTGTACCTTGGAGAACGGGAAGCGAAATCGCGTGAGGATCTGCTCGACCATATGCGACTGAGTCAGCGTAATGGTGCGAGCTGCCCTGTCCCTAGTGATCTGCAGGCCAAGGTAGTGTTGCAGCTCACCAAGGTCAGTGCAAGTGTGTCTCCTTTGCAGTTCCTCCTTCACGGAGGCCAGTGCGTGTCGGTCGGGAGTGGCGAAGACCAGGTCGTCAACGTAAACAAGAACAAACAACGGGGTCGAGCCACGGCGGACGAACAGTGACGGGTCAGCAGACGACGGAAAGAAGTCAAGCGCTGCAAGTGTCGAGCGAAGTGTGTCGTGCCACTCACGTGGAGCCTGACGCAGGCCGTAGACTGGTCGACGCAGCTGCCACTGGGTCCTAGGTGGGAAAGAGCCAGTGAAGCCAGGCGGGCGACGCAGCCAAAACTGCTCGTGCAAGCTCCCCTGAAGGAACGCGGTGGAAAAGTCCAAGGAGTGCAACTCGTAGTCGCGCTGGGCTGCAATATGCAGCAACACCCGAAGAGTACTCATCTTCGGGGTGGGAGCGAAGGTCTGGAAGAAGTCCACCCCCTCTCACTGACTGAAGCCTCTCGCCACATAGCGCGCCTTGAACACAGGTGGTGATCCGGGCGGCCGCTTCACATTGTAGAGCCATCGGCCACTGACAACGTTCATCCCAGGGGGTGGGACTGCGTCGACGTAAGTGCCTGTGGACCTATAAGATGCCATCTCTGCCTCCTCAGCTGCTATCCAGTACGAAGCCCAGGGTCCCGAGACCGCCTCGGCGTGGGTGCGAGGGATCGGGATGTCAAGGGCGTTTGGATCCCCCTCAGGGGCATGTAGCATGGCGCAGAGATGAGGAACAGCGGCCGCAAGGAAACCAAGCTCGAACTGCCTGTCCTCGAGGACCTCCAAGGGAAAGACAGGAGCACCCCCAGAGAACGGAGAACGAGCAGGGCCACTCACCACGTGAGCGGCGTAGTTAAGGCAGTGGGAAGAGGCAAAGCCAGCGACAGTAGTAACAAGAGCTGAGACAGACGACAAAGGTGCAGTCGGGTGAGTAACCAACGCGGACAAAACAGGGGAGACGACAGGACGGGAGGCACGGAGGTAGTCGGACAACGAGTCGTGAAGCACAGTGAGGGACGACTCAGGGGGCTGTGGAAGGACAGGAGGAGGTGGAACACGACCGTCTGCACGGTAACGGGACCAACGACGCTCTGGGGACACAGCACGACTGAGGGGAGAACGACGAGTCCACTGGGATGAGGAAAGGGACTCAATAGGGGGAACAGGAGGGGACGGTAGGGGAGCACGAACAAAGCGTGCAGGTGCTGGGTCGGGGAGGTCGCGTAATCGCAGTCGCTTGTGCTCCGCCTCCTCTGGCGTTTGCTGCGACGGTACCGGCCCCTGCTGCTGCTCCTGTGGTTCCGCCTCTGCCCTCTCCTGCTGCGACTGCAGCTGCACCCGCTGCTGCGACCGGGACTCCTGCGCTACCCTCTCCTGCTGCGGCCATGACTCCTCCTCTACTCTCTCCTGCTGGGCCTGTAACTGCACCTGCTGCTGCGGGTGGGACTCCTGCTCTACCCTCTCCTGGTGCGGCGGTGACTGCTCCTCTACTTTCTCCTGCTGCGGCTGTGACTCCTCCTCTACTCTCTCCTGCTGCTGCTGCTGCTGCTGCTGCTGTGCCCTCTCAAACCGCGCACGCTCCTCCCTCTCCAACTGGAAGAGACGCTGCTCACGGGTCAGGAAACGTACAGTGTGCGGTGTAGGCACCACAGTGCCAGTGCCTCCAGCACCTCTACCGTCGACACCCCCAGAGCCTCCAGTGCCTCCCGCAGTAACACCCCCGGGCTCCGCAGAAACCAGCCGCATAGAAGTTCCCGCAGGGAACTGCGGGACGGACGGGAAGCCAGGGGGTGACGCGGGGCAAGGCCGCCGGCTCGAGGCTGCCGTGTCCTCCACGGGAGTGACCTCCACACCCACAACCCCTGCACCCCCAGAGCCGACACCACCAGCTCCTGCAGCCCCAGTACCCTCACCCTCCGCAACTGCACCTCCCGCACCCTCAGACACGACACGAGCTGGACGCTGCGGGGGGGACGACTGGGGAGTGACGTGCAACACACCTGACGGGGCAGGACACGAAGGGGGGGGGGGCTACCGGGGCGACTGGGGGGGGCTCGAGGGTGATGAACAGCGGGGGGGAAAAGGCCTCGGTACCTCGGTGGGGGCGACTCCTGTAGTAACAGACAGACTCGTCGAACTTGACGTCCTGAGAAGCGAAGAACTGGTAGGTGGCCGGGTCGTAGAACAACCAGCCGGAGGCGTCCAAAGGGAAACCAAGAAAGATGCAGGCACGGGTGCGCGGAGACAACTTGTTCGCGCCAAGGGCGCGAACGTGAGCCAGAGAGCCCCAGACACGGAAGTCAGCTGCTACGCCCGGAGAACCTGTCCAAAGGGAGACTGGCATCACCCGTGGCCGTGCATCACTAGGCCACAGGTTCAGCTGGTGCGCGGCGTAGCGGACTGCCTAGGGCCACAAGAACTGGGGGGCACCGGCATGGCACATGGAGGTCCGGGCAACCTCCATGACCAGGCCGATGCGACGCTCGGCTACCCCGTTGTGCTACGGCGAGGCTGGTAACGTGTAAGACTGGATGATCCCCCGACCCTGACAGAACGTCTCCAGTCGAGTGGAAGAGAACTCACCACCACGATCCGAGTGTAGGCGGAGCCCACACAGGCCCTGGGCGCCACTTCTCGCTAGTAGCCACGGCTCGAGGACGGTAGGCATGTCGGCCTTCCGTCGCAAAGGGAAAATCGTGGTGTAGCGGGAGTAGTCGTCCACCACAATCAGGAAGTAGCGCTCCTGACGTGGGCCAAGGACCGAGGAGGGGCCCCAGACGTCCAAGTGCACTTGGAAGGTGGCCGGAGGGGCGACTGTGCAGGAGGCAACTGACTCCTCTAAGGGAAAAGTGGTGACTACTCCGAGGTCGTGGAGGTGGCTAACACCCACCAGGTTCCTAGAGAACGAGGGGGTGTAGTAACCCGTAAGGACCCCAAAGGGAGCAGCCAGACACGGGAGAGTGGTGGTGCTGCGAGCAACCACAGGTCCCACAGAGGGGTCGGCCAAGGCAACAGTGACGGGAGTGCATAGTGGTGTGAGGTCGGCGCGGTCACGAAAGAAACAGCTGGACGCCCCAGGGTCGAGTGTGAACGACAGGGACGCATTCTCGGTGGTCGAACCTGGACAAGCTACGCTAGCAGGGAAAGCACTGGCAACCTCTACAACACCTAAGCTAGAGAAACAGGAATAGTACGCAAAATCATCAACACTAGAGTCATCGGCATACATCACAGACATAGAACGCACAGCCTCATCTAACTGAGGTGCAGTCATGCTATACAATTGCGGACCAACAGAACGAGCCAGTGAGGCCCAATCGGGGACAGTGCGGGTGGGGCCAAACTGCGCACGGTAGCGGTCGGTGAGCTGTGCAAAGCACTGACTCGGGGGGTGGAAGCGGCCACAAGGGTAGCCTCCACGCGGCCCAGTCAGCACCCTATACTGGCAGGGGGGGTGCTGGGCTGGACCACGCGACGTCCAGCTGGGCGGGCCGCTGCTGCTGACCGAGCTCCCTGGTCCAGGCGACCTCCACTGATGCTGCTGCGTTTGCTGGCGCTGGCCCTGGAACTGCTGCTGCCGCTGCTGCTGTGGCTGCGGCTGCTGCGGCTGCTGCTAGTGAGGCTGCTGCTGCTGGGGGGCCCCACTACCTCCACCTCCACTGCCTCCTCCTCCGCCTCCTCCACCACTCCCACCCCCTCCACCTCCTCCACCACCACCCCCTACGCCACCTCCACCACCGCCCCCTCCGCCACCCCCACCACCGCCCCCTCCGCCACCCCCACCACTGCCACCACCTCCTCCCTTCTTACCCCCCTTCTTGCCCCCTTTGTTGCCAAGGGCAACGGCTGCCACCTCTGGTGCAGTGGCAACAGACGCCGAGTCGACAGGGGAAGCTAGGAAGGACGGAGCACATCCCTCAAAGATGGGGGGGAGGGCAGTACCGGAGGCAGCAGCAAGGGAACGGGCAAGGTCCTCAACAGCAGTGAGCCTCTTCTCAAAGAGGTCAATGGTGAGGGACATGGGGTTAACAGCGAGAAAGTGGTCACGGGCTGTGGCAAAGCGGTCAGGGAGGCGGGTGGACAGCAGGTACAGTGTCATCCACATCGGGGGGGGGGGGGGGGGTTGGCGGCAAGTAGGGCATCATCAAGGGCAGCAGAACGGAGCTGGGCATCAAGCGAGCGCAAGTGCAGCACAAGATCAGGGACACGGTGAAACGAGGGCAGGTCAGGAAATAGGAAGGGCAGTACAAGCCGACCGAGGGAAGCAGTGGTTGGGGTGGAATAACGTTTGACGACAGCATCAAACAAGCCCTTGGCCGTCACCTCCTGCTCGAAGTGCTGCTGCTCTGTCAGGGGTAGGAGATCGGTGATGGCAAGCATTGTGGCGTCGTCCCGCGCCGCCCACCGACTGGCCGCCAGCTGCAGCTTCTCAAAGCGAGCTTCCTCTTCGTCCGACAGGGAGGAACCTAAGGGGTCGGGTTCCTTCGGGGCTACGAGTTTGCCCAAGGCATGGTCCAGAAGGCGGACGTCGTTCTCGATCCTACTCCCTTGGAAAAGCTTGAGTTTGCGGAGCCATCCTGGGAAGTCTACCGGCCTACCCTCAGGATCAAACGTGAGAATACAAGAAGTGGCCATGGGAGGAGGCCCTGGTGCGAGGGCAAAGAACGGGCACGCTCGGGTGGAGTCTAGTACGTTTGAGAGCGGTACCAGGTGGTTCAGTGAGGTGGATGGCGGCTGGTTACTGGTGTGGTGACTTGAACGGGTGGGGCAGCAGCTCTGGCTGATACAAGTGGGGCAGCGGGTGCAGTTCTGTGCGGTGCTGCGTGGTTCTGTGCGGTTCTGCCCAGTTGTGTGCGGTTCTGCACGGTTTTGTGCGGTTCTGCACAGTTCAGTGCGGTGCTGCGCGGATCTGTGCGGTTCTGCCCGGTTCAGTGCGGTGTCGGTTCAGTGCGAGGGAGAGTACCGGGTGGGGTAGCAGCTCTGGCTGGTGCGGTGGGTTAGCAGGTAAGGTTCTGGGCAGTGCCGCACGGTTCAGTGCTGTTCTGCGCAGTTCTGTGCGGTTCTGCAAGGTTTTGCGCGGTTCTGCACGGTTCAGTGCGGTGCTGCGGGGTTCTGTGCGGGGGAGAGTTCCGGGTGGGGTAGCAGCTCTGGCAGGTGCGGATGGATCAGCAGGTACGGTTCTGGGCGGTGTCGCACGGTTCTGTGCGGTTCTCCGCGGTGCTGTACGGTTCTAGGCGGGGGAGAGTAACTGGTGGGGCGGCTGACTTCAGGGTGAGGTGACTGGAACGGGTGGTACAGCGGGCACCGGGTGGGTCAGCGGGGACGGGTGAGACGGTAGCGCAGCTGACGGGCTGCGTGTGCGTGTGGCTATTGCTGCGCGTGCGTGCAGCTATTTCCGCGCGTGCGTGCTGCTAATGCCGCGCGTGCGTACGGCTAATGCTGCGCGTGAGCACAGCTAATGCTGCGTCTACGTCTGCACGTGCGCATGCGCCTGCTGCGCGCTAGCGGGTTGGCGAGCTACGCACGGGGTAGAAAACGGGTGAGGCGCGGGTGAAAAACGGGTGACGCTCGGGGCTAAACGGGTGACGTGCGCGGGGCTAAACGAATGACGCGCTCCGGGCAGTACGGGTGACGCGTGAGCCAAGGGGGGGTGGCAGGGCGCTTCGGGTATTAAGTGGCTACGTTCTTAGGTCGGGGCACGGGGCGGTGGGCCCATAGAGTCGTTTCCTGCAGGTACCCAGTGGAGCCTCCGGCGGCCAGTCTACGGTCTCCGCCAAGCGCCTCGTGAGTGGCACGACACACTGAGGACGACACTTGCGGCTATTGGGTTTGCTCCTTCGACTGCTAACCCGTCGCTGTTTCTGCGCACTGACACTTCGCTGCCGCCGTTCTACATCCTCGTGTACGTCGACGACCTGGTTTTTGCCACTGCTGACACTGAGGCACTGACTCTAGTGAAGTCGGAGCTGCAGAAGAGACACACGTGCACAGACCTGGGTGAGCTTGTGAAGAGAATGAGGAATGAATGAACTAGAAATGAGATGGGTACAAATATGAAACTACAGAATGTTGTACCCCTTAGTGTCTACCCCACTGTAGCCTACAGTGACTAAGTAATATAAGTCTGACACACCCCCATAGGCAGAGTGGGGGAGAACTAGGGGTCACAAGACCAGTCAAGCAAAGCAAAGCAAGCTCAGGGTGGATCACAACGTCACCACACAGTCCGAGCACAAAGTCAAAGGCCACAAGGCCAGTTCACATGCAGGGTTATAAAGTAGGGTGAACAAAACAAGACAGTTATCACAACCTAGCAGGGGTAAGCAAGCAGGGCAGGTATATATAGATCACAGTACAAGCAAAGTCAAGAGGTAAGCAAGTGAGGCCAAGTAGGCACAAGACCTAGCATCGTACAAAAGCGCTGATGATCACAAGTCTGAAGTGCCTTGGTAAAGATATCAGCAGTGTTGGCCTGAGAGGCCACGTAAGCAAGGCGCAGCTGGCCACGCTGCTGCAGCTCACGAGCAAGGAAGTAGCGAAGAGCAATGTGCTTCGTTCTGTGCTCCAGTCTGTGCTCCCGACACAAGGCCAGCATGGCCTTGTTGTCTACGTACAGAACTGGAAGAGAACGAGGCGGCTCTCCCAGGTCAGTCAGCAGGTAGGTGAGCCAGCGGAACTCCTGTGCAGCCATGGCCCCTTCGTAGATCTCGGCCTCACAGCTGGAGCCGAGAACAGAAGACGAGCGGGTAGACCGCCACGAAACAGAGCCGGAACCAAGACTGAAGGTGTAACCCTGTGACGACCGCTGCGTAGCCAAGTCGTCAGCCCAAGAAGCGTCTGTGTGACCAGTCAGGACCACTGAACTCCGCCCTCCAAGCACTAGCCCCATGCCCAACGTACTGCACAAGTAGCGCAACACCCTCTTTGCAGCAGCCATGTGCTCTGGTCGGTGTCTCCCAGGAGCAACATAGCGTGCCAAGATGCTAAGAGGGTATGCTAGGTCAGGACGAGTGCAGGTCATCAGGTACATGAGGCAGCCAACAAGCTCTGGGTACGGGCCACTCGGCTCTACGGACTCATCCGAAGGCAGAGCTGAGAGCAAGTGGCGAGTAGATAGAGGAGTGGCCTGAGGCGAGGAGTACGTAAAGTCGAAGCGCTGAAGGACCTGCTGCACCATGTGTGACTGAGTCAGGGTAATGGTGCGCCGTGCTCTGTCCCGGGTGATCTGCAAGCCAAGATAGCTGCGCAGTTCACCCAGGTCTGTGCACGTGTGTCTCTTCTGCAGCTCGGACTTCACGTGGGCGAGTCCAGCAGTGTCAGCAGTGGCAAAGACCAAGTCGTCGACGTACACGAGGATGTAGAACGGCGGCAAGGAGGTGTCGGTGCGCAAAAACAACGACGGGTTGGCAGTAGAAGGCGCAAACCCAAGAGCCGCAAGTGTAGTCCTCAGTGTGTCGTGCCACTCACGGGGCGCCTGGCGGAGACCGTAAACTGGCCGCCGGAGGCTCCACTGGGTGCCAGGAGGAAAAGACCCAGTGAAGCCAGGTGGGCGGCGCAGCCAGATCTCCTCGTGCAGGCTGCCCTGCAGGAAAGCAGTGCTGAAGTCAAGAGAGTGAAGCTCGTAGTCGCGCTGATCGGCTATGTGCAGCATCACCCGAAGAGTAGTCATCTTCGGGGTGGGAGAGAAGGTCTGAAAGTAGTCAACTCCCTGCCGCTGACTGAAGCCCCTAGCCACGTAGCGCGCCTTGAAGACAGGCGGAGAACCCGGCGGCCGCTTCACCCTGAAGATCCACATGCCACTGACGATGTTCGCCCCAGGGGGGGGAACCTCATCAACGTAGGTGCCTGTGGACTTCCAGGAAGCCATCTATGCGTCCATGGCTGTCTGCCACTGAGAGGAGTAGGGACCCTCTATCGCCTCTGCGTAAGAGCGCGGGGTCGGGATGTCTGGTGCATCCGGGTCTCCCTCAGGGGCAAGCAGCATGGCCACGAGATGGGATAAAGCAGTAGCAAAACAGTGGAACTCCTCCTGCCTGTCCTCAAGGACGTCCGTGCCAAGAGCACACTTACCCCCGACGGACGGAGGACAGACAGACTCAGACTCAGCAACAAGACTAGTGGCGTAGTCTAAACGACAGTGAGCAGCGAAGTCGACAAGCTCAGCAACTAAGGCAGACGCAGCAGTGGACTCAAAAGAAGGGTCAGTGACAACAGTGGCCAGGAGACGCGTGACAGTAGGACTAGCAGCACGAAGAGAGTCAGACTCCGGGTCAGCAAGAGCAGGAAGAGAGGACTTAGGAGGAGACGGCAAAGGGACACGCTGTGGAGCAGTGGAGGGACGCAGTGCCATCTGGTGTGTGCCTGGGACTGCAGGAGGACGCTGACGCGGAACACGGCGACCGGTGCGAACAGCACGAACAGGCAACGCTGGACGCGACTCAGGCTCACGACGCTCAGCAAGACCTCCAGTAGGACCAGCGTAGGGAGAAGGGGCAGGCAGTGGACAGGCCAGCTGTAACTGTGACGCGGACGGGACGGGCTGTGGACACTCTATGGCAGGAGAAGGACCAGAAGAAGGCTGAAGGCCAAGAACCTGCTCAAGGAGGGGAACGAAGTACGGCCGAGGCCACGCAGCACCTCCAGAACCAGCGGGGACAGCACCAGCACCCCCAGCGTGAGCTCCGACTCCAGCAGTACCACCAGCTCCAGTAGCACCTCCAGCAGCACCAGCAGTGCCAACTCCAGCACCCCCAGGAGCACCAGCTCCAGCAGCACCTCCAGCTCCAGAACCTCCTGCTCCAGCTCCAGCAGCACCTCCGGCTCCAGAACCTCCAGCAGCTCCAGCGCCAGGAGGACCACCAGAAGACGCAGCAGCTCCGGCTCCGGCACCCCCAGCAGCGCCTACTCCAGCAGCACCGCCAGCTCCAGCTCGTCCAGCAGCTCCAGCACCAGGAGAACCACCAGGCCCAGCAGCTCCAGTACCTCCAGTACGAGCACCTCCGGGACCCGTGGCTCCAGCACCCCCAGCAGCAGTAGAACCTCCAGCACCAGCAGCAACACCAGCTCCAGCAGCACGGCTCCAACGCCGAGCAAACCACTCGCGCAGCTCCTGTGGAGAGGGTAGCTCCCGCCGAGGCGAAGCACCCGAAGGACCTCCAGGCTCCGCACCCCCAGGCTCCGCACCCCCAGACTCATCAACCCCAGGCTCAGCACCCCCAGACTCAGCACCCCCAGTCCCAGCACCCCCAGTCTCCGCACGCTCAGGCTCAGCACCCCCAGACCCGGCACCTGCAGGCGCAGCACCCCGAGCAGCACCAGAGTCAACAGCTACCTCGACAGGCTCGACTGCGTCTACCTGAGACACACCTGAGGGGGCAGGACCCTGAGGGGGGAGGGGGTCTACCGGGGGGGGACCTGGCACGAGGAAGAGCGGCGGGGGGGGGGAGGGGGGCAGTGCGGTAGGGGAAGAGCGGCACCGACTCGTCAAACGTGACGTCCTGGGAGGACAGAAGACGGCGCGAGGTGGGGTGGTAAAACTGCCAACCAGGCGTGTCAGGGGGGAAGCCAAGGAAGACGCAGGGAACAGCACGAGAGGACAGCTTGTCCGCAGACAAGTCTCGGACGAAAGCCCGAGATCCCCAGACACGGAACGCAGACGCATCGCCAACCTTCCCCGTCCACCGCAGGGTGGGGGAGGTCTCCGGCAAGGAGACACGGGGCTGAAGGCTGATCTGGTGCGCCGCGTACTGAACCGCGAACGGCCACAGAAAATGGGGAGCAGCCGCATGGATCGTGGACGTACGAGCGACGTCGATGACCATGCCAATGCGGCGCTCAGCAATCCCATTTTGCTGTGGAGAGGCCGGAAGCGTGAACGTCTGGCGGATGCCCCTCGCACGGCAGAAGGCTCGCAGAAGGTCGGAGGAAAACTCTCCACCTCTGTCGGAGCGCAGACGCAGAACAGGAAAGTCCGAGCCGAAACTCTCTCTGAGCTGGAGACGAGCAGCGCAGATCCAGTCGATCAACACCCCAGTGACCTCACCCTTGGTGCGCAAGGGGAAGACCGCGGTGTAACGCGAGTAGTCGTCAACCACCAAGAGGAAGTAACGCTCGTGACCCTATCCACGGACACGGGCTGGGCCCCACACGTCCATGTGAAGAGTCTGCAGCGGAGCCTCTATCGGCGGAAAATCGGAGGAGTGAGGAGCGGCGCGCTGCCGCCCCTCGACGCAGGGAACGCAGGTGGGGGCAGGCCCTGGAGGAAGGGGAGGGAGGGACCGGGGGAGACCAGAGACAAGGTAACGGGAGGCCATGCCTCGGAGACGAGGCAGGGAGGGGTGACCAAGGCGGTGGTGCCATAGGAGAGTCTGGTGAGACAGGAGACGACACGAGCAGGGGGCAGACTCAGGACCAGACCTGGACGCTGCAGCAAACACCTGACCCGACGCAGCTACCTGACCAGACGTAGCAACCGGAGGAGACTCAGTAGTGAGTGTGTACAGGCTCGACCCCGGCTAACGAGTAAACGTGGCCAAGTGTCGGCCCGTCCGAGCACACGTACAGTGGGTCACTCGCTGACTCGCAGGAGTGAACTGGTCAACCCCCCCATCCTGGAGGTCAGCACCACTCACCAGGTTTGTAGAGAACGAGGGAGGTAAAGACCTGACAGGGTGCCAGAAGGGGCCGCCGGACACGGTAAGACAGTGGAGAAGTGGGCAAGGACAGGACCCCCAGAGGGGTCTGCCAGTGAGACTGCAACCGGCCGACTAAGCGGCGTGAGTGTGGTGCGGTCTCGAAAGAAGGAGCGGGAAGCACCCGAGTCAAGGGTGAAAGTGTGCAAAGCCTGAGCCGACGTGGTACCTGAGAGAGCAGACTCACCAGCACCTGGGGCAGCAGACTCACTAGCACCTAGAGCAGCAGCCTCACCAGCACCTAGAGCAGCAGCCTCAATGCCCGGGTCAGGCGGAACACACAGGTAACAGTCACCCTCATCACTAGTAGACACAACATACATGGCAGCAAGAATAGCATCATAATCAAGATCAAAGATAGCAACCCCCGACCTAAGCACCTCGCCCCAGCGAGGGATCTCAGTGGCGTCAGGGAAATGGAGATGCCAGGCGTCCGTCAGGCGGCCGAAGCAGCGCTGGGTGGTGTGCGGGCCGCCGCACGGCTCACCAGTGCGGTCGCCAGTACGCAGGACGTAGGCACAGGGACCAGCACCCCCACCCCGCTGACGCGCAGCGTACCACTCACGGAGCTGCTGGGGGGGCGGGGTCTCACGCGTGCGCTGCTGCTGCTGGCGCTGACCACCACCGAAGCCGCCCCGCTGCGCAGAGCCACCCCGACCAGCTCCACCGCCACCGCCGCCGCCTCCGCTCCCACCGCCACCGCCGCCGCCGCCTCCGCCTCCACCGCCGCCACCGAAGCCCCCACCCCCGCCACCACTCCCACCGCCACCCCCACCCCCTCCGCCGCCTCCACCGCCACCTCCACCGTCCCCTCCAGCTCCTCCAGCGCCCTTGCCCCCCTTGCCCTTGCCGTTGCGGCATCTCCCGCTAGGGGCAGACGCAGTGCCGACCGACTCGGTGCCAACGAGGTCGACCGCAGCAGCAGAGGCAACAGAGGGCAAAAGGGGGGAGGGGGAGCACCCCTCAAAGAAGGGGGCACGAGGGTCACCACGAGAGGCTCCTACAACGACTATACTCTTCTCAGCTGCCAGGAGGCGCTCCTCGAGGAGGTCAACGGCGAGTGTGGTGGGGCAAACAGAGAGGAAGTGGTCCCTGACCGGACGAAGGGAGCCAGGTAGCCGTGTGACTAGGTAGTAGAGGGTGATGTACATGGGAGGGGGGTTCTTGGCGCAGAACTCAGCAGGAAGCGCAGCGCGGTAGCGGGTGTCACTAGTGCGAAGGTGCGTAATGAGGTCAGCGACTGTGGGGAAGGCGGCGAGGTCAGGGAACAGGTACGGCAGCATGAGGCGACTAAGGGCAGCAGTGGCAGGGGACGAGTAGCGTGCAACTACAGCGTCGTACAAGGTCTTAGCACTCTTGTACTGACTAAAGTGTGCGCGCTCAGTGGACGGCAAGTAACTACGCACAGCAAGACGGGCAGCAGCATCGCGTGTGGCCCACTGTGAGCGAACAGTGCTGTCAGCATCGGCAGCAGGGGCAGTAGAGGCGCCAGACGTGAGATCGAACAGTGAGAGACCGTCTTTCCTATCGCACTGCAGAAAAAGCTGCAGATCATCGACCCAGACCTCAAAGTCGACAGCCCGACCCTCTGCATCAAAGGTGAGAACACTAGGGGTAGCCATGACAGCAGCAGCAGCAGGCTAGCAACAGCAGTGGGAGGCTAGGAGCAGCTCAGTAGCAAAGGCGCGGCTCGGCGGTTCTCTTACTAGGGCGGGAGGGTAGAGGTCCGCAAGTGGTGGGGCAGGGCCGAGGCGCGCCGGCAGGGACAGGGCCGCGAAAGGGCGGCAGAGAAGAGCCGCGCCTCAGCCGCAGGGCAGGGCCGGTACGGCGGCGGCGGCTGTCACGGCAGCGGCGGCGGCGGCTGCTGCTGTCGGCTGCGGCGGCGGCTGCGGGTCCGGCTGCGGCGGCTGCGGCTGTCACGGTAGCAGCAGCTGCGGCTGCCGCTGTCGGCGGCGGCGGCGGGGCGGCAGGGCCGTGAAGAGCCGGGAAGGGGCCGTGAAGAGGGGCCACGATGAGCCGCGAAGGAGCCGCGGAGGGGCCGTGAAGGAGCCGCGAAGGGCCGCGAAGGGCCGTGGAGGAGTCGCAAAGGGGCCGCGAAGGGCGGCGAAGGGGCCGAGAAGGGGCTGCGAAGGGCTGTGAAGGGGCCGCGAAGGGCGGCGACGGGGCCGAGAAGGGGCCGCGAGGGGCCGCGAAGAGCGGCGAAGGGGCCGCGAGGGGCCGCGAAGGGCCGTGAGAGGGGCCGCGAAGGGCCGCGGAGGGGCCGCGAGGGAGCCGTGAGAGGGGCCGCGACGGGGCGTTAAGAGGGCGCGACGGGCCGCTAAGGGCAGGGGATGCGACGGGAGGGCAGGCACACGGGGCGCGACTAGGGCAGGGGCGAAGCACGCTCCGGGCAGGTAAAAAAAAAAAAAAAATCGATTTCGTGGTGGGCCCTAGGAAACGTTCCCACTAGGGAACCTGCTCTATACCATGTGAAGAGAATGAGGAATGAATGAACTAGAAATGAGATGGGTACAAATATGAAACTAGAGAATGTTGTACCCCTTAGTGTCTACCCCACTGTAGCCTACAGTGACTAAGTAATATAAGTCTGACAGAGCTGCGCAGCTATCTTGGCTTGCAGATCACCCGGGACAGAGCATGCTGCACCATCACCCTGACTCAGTCACACATGGTGCACCAGGTCCTTCAGCGCTTTGGCTTCACTTGGTCCTCGCCACAGTCCACCCCTCTGCCTACCGGTCACTCGCTCTCAGCTCCACCTTCGGACGAGTCCGTAGAGCCGAATGGCCCGTATCCAGAGCTTGTGGGCTGCCTCATGTACTTGATTACCTGCACTCGACCTGACCTTGCTTACCCTCTCAGCATCCTGGCATGCTACGTTGCGCCCGGGAGACACCGACCAATGCACTGGGAGGCCGCTAAGAGGGTGTTGCGCTACTTGTGCAGTACGTCGGGCATGGGGCTCGTGCTTGGAGGATGGAGTCGAGTTGTTCTGACTGGCCACGCAGACGCGTCTTGGGTTGACGACTTGGCTTCACAGCGGTCATCACAGGGTTACACTTTTAGCCTTGGCTCCGGATCTGTTTCTTGGCGGTCTACCCGCACGTCTTCTGTTCTCAGTTCCAGTTGTGAGGCTGAGATCTACGTAGGGGCCATGGCTGCACAGGAGTTACGCTGGCTCACCTACCTGCTGACCGACTTGGGAGAGCGGCCTAGTTCTCCTCCAGTTTTGTACGTAGACAACAAGGCCATGATTGCCTTGTGTCAGGAGCACAGACTGGAGCACAGGACGAAGCACATCGCTCTGCGTTACTTATTTGCTCGAGAGTTGCAGCAGCGTGGTCAACTTCGTCTTGCTTACATGGCCACTCGAGCCAACACTGCTGATATATTCACCAAGGCACTTCAGCCTCGTGATCATCAGCGTTTCTGTACTGTTTTAGGCCTCGTGCCTACTTTCCCTCACTTGCTCACTTTGTGACTTTGCTTGTACTGTGATCTATATGCTTGTACCTGCATGCTTACACTTGTTAGGTTGTGATCACTGTACTGCTTGTTCCCATATATAACTCTGCATGTGAACTGGCCTTGTGGCCATTTGCTTGTGCTCAGAGTGTGTGGGCTTCCCTTCCCTGCTTCCACCCATCCCCTTCCTGCTTCCCTCCATCCCCTTCCCTGCTCCCCACCATCCCCTTCCCTGCTTCCCTCCATCCCCGTCCCTGCTCCCCCCCATCCCATTCCCTGCTTCCCCCCATCCCCTTCCCTGCTTCCCTCCATCCCCTTTCCTGCTTCCCAACATCCCCGTCCCTACTCAACCCCATCCCCTTCCCTACTTCCCCCCATCCCCTTCCCTGCTTTTCCCCATCCCCTTCCCTGCTTCCCCCCATCCCCTTCCCTGCTTCCCCCCATCCCCTTCCCTGCTTCTCCCCATCCCCTTCCCTGCTTCCCCCCATCCCCTTCCCTGCTTCCCCCCATCCCCCTTCCCTGCTTCCCCCCATCCCCTTCCCTGCTTCCCCCCATCCCCTTACCTTCTTTCCCCCATCCCCTTCCCTGCTTCCCCCCATCCTCTTCCCTGCTCCCCCCCATCCCCTTCCTTGCTTCCCCCCATCCCCATCCCTTCTCAACCCTTCTCTTCCTTTCATGCCCTCCCCTTCCCCTCACTCCTCACCATACATTCTTTCATCATGTGTGCTTGCTTGTATCCCCTTGCCATTGTTCCCGTGCACCTCACACCACCTCCCCCATGCTCCGGTGGTGAAGCAGAGGAGCAAGCTGAGGCGCAGCTAGTCGATGTTTTACACCGTACCACCACCTGTTTCTTGTGTGTTGTATTGTTGGTACAATATGTACTTTTGTTTCTGCAGTGCAAGGTATTCTTCCAAGATGCATGGACACTAAGAGTATCAGATGGGTACATGGAGGCATGTTCCTAATACATTTGATTATACCTTTCTTAAGGATTCGATAAAAACATGAGGGGAACTGGTATCTCTACGAGTATGGCATGAGATGATGGGCTGAGGCGAGTTGCAATATCAAAGAAATCTTCATTGTAGTCACTGCAATAGCGAGGGAGAGGGAGACAATATGAGGGATTGGGAGGGGGAAGAAGAAAAAGGTCAAACAGGGGAGATATGGGAGATATGGGAGAGGGGGAGAGGGAAAGCGAGAGATAGGAAGATGAGACGAGGGGAAGAAGAGGGGGAAACGAGGGGGAGCAGGGGGGGAAATGAGAAGAAGCAGGGGAGAAAAGGAGGGGAAGTGGGGGGGAAAGGAGGGGAAGCAAGGGGGGAAAGGAGAGGAAGCAAGGGGAGAAAGGAGGGGAAGCGAGGGGGGAAAGGAGGGGAATCAGGGGAATCCGCGCCTCATCCCCCATGCCTCATCCCTTTCCGCGCCTCATCCCCTTCCGCGCCTCATCCCCTTCCGCACTTCATCCCCTTCCATGCCTCATCCCCTTTCGCACTTCATCCCCTTCCGCGCTTCATCCCCTTCCGCGCCTCATCCCCTTCCTTGCACCGAGGAGCGCGCGCTGCTCGTCGCCTGGTACGCGTGCTGCGCGTCGCCCGGAGCGCGCACTGCGCGTCGCCCGAAGCGCGCGCTGCGCGTCGCCGGTTGCGCGTACTGACCGTCGCGAGATGCGCGCAACTATACCCTCTACCGGTGCGCGGTCCGCTCTTTCGCCCGGTGAGCGCTCTGGTCCCCGCCCGTTGCGCGTTTCGAGGGGACACGACAGCGTGTGCTCTCTTCTATCTGCAAGGTTCTAGAATGTCGTCACGCCTGTGCTACAGCTAGCATCTTGAAGTGACTAGTTCCTTCTCAAATACGTTTCCTTCGCCGGCATCAGGCGTTACCGATGTTGGTGCAACCCTACGGTTTGCACTCGGCTTGTTGTCCGTGTGCGTGCATGTGTGTGTGTATGGAATGGTATGAGGGCATGGGATAATATATATTTCATGCTTATAATTGTGTGTGAATGTTGAGTCATGCTGTCGAGTGTGTGTGTCGAGTCAATAGCGAGTTATCGCTAGACGCGTGTTACGCGGTCGTTTGTGTCTCGCGCGCGGTTTCTATTTTGTCGTGCGCGGTTTCTATTTTGTCCTGTGTCGAACGTTCGGTGTGTCGCAGGTGTGTGCAGCAGACCCATCAAGAACTCAAGGATGAGTTTGTGATGAAGAGCCCGAGCCTTGGTGTCAAGCCTCAAGTGATTTCGAAGCTCGCCAAAAAGGGTACACCTCAAGATATTGAAGATAGTTACATTACTTTGTGTAGTGTAACATTTCACTTGGTGTAGGCCCTAGTGAAGGGTAGTTTCGAGACCCTTCGTGGTTGGGGACAGTATGGCACTGTTCCACATCACTGTACCTCGGCTCTTGGGGTTTGTAGGAGCTGGGAGTCATTCCCAACTCGTAACCCTTGCTAACTCTTCCTATCTTGTGTTCTAAGACTATAGTGGCTGCCATAGTACCGTTCGTTCAAACCGACGCTGTGTCGTCAATTCTTTATCAAATCGTGCAATCTAAATTGCTAATTGTAGACGACGTGAAGACGCTCCAGATCCAATTTGAATCAAGTCATTTGCAGCTGTGAGCAGAACGCTATCAACGTTTGAAGCCGCTGTGCAGAAATCCGTCTGTGCTCTCTATCTTTCGTTTTAGGCACATTCAAGCCTATTGTGACTATAACAAGTGGTATCAGAGGCCCTTGGAGCAGTTTCGACAATGTCTGGACCTGAGGAAAGGGGTGGCAGAGGTGCTGGTGGTAGTGGAGAAGCTCAAGCTCAAGACCAACCCCGTGATTCAGCCATGGCGCCCATGCAACCAAGTCTTGGCCCACCTAGGGATGAGCCTAGGGTGTTTGGGCTTGACAAGTTCAACGGTGACAACTTTGCTGAATGGTCCTTCAAGATGGAGAACATCTTTGACCACTATGACCTGCTGGAGGTGATGGAAGGAACGGAGAAGCGCCCCGAGAACGACCCGGAGAAGAGCCCGTGGGTGCGGAAGAGCGCACAAGGCTATCTCTTACTTGGGCAAGCGTTGGGGAGCAGTCAGATTCGTCACATCAAGCCATTCCAGCGTGAACCAGAGAAAGGACCAAAGGCATGGGCTGCTCTCAAGGGTGTACATGCTCCTGCTGAGAAGAAACAAGGAATGAATGAACTATGAATGAATTGGGTACAAGTGCTAACCCTAATTGGGTTGTACCCCTTATGGGCTACCCCACTATAGCCTACACAATATGCATGAGCTATGATGTTCTGACACACCCCCATAGGCAAAGTGGGGGAGAACAAGGGGTCACAAGACCAGTCAAGTAAAGCAAAGCAAAGCAAGCTCAGGGTGGATCACAAAGTCACCACACATTCCGAGCACAAGTTCAAGGCCACAAGGCCAGTTCACATGCAGGAGTACATATATATAAAAAGGCTAGACAAACAAGAGCAGGTATATATATATGTAACAGTACAAGCACGGTCAAGAGGTGAGCAAGTGAGGCAAGGTAGGCACAAGGCCCAGCTGAGTACAGAAGCGCTGATGGTCACAAGGCGCAAGCGCCTTGGTGAAGATATCAGCAGTGTTGGCCTCAGAGGCCACGTACGCAAGACGCAGCTGACCACGCTGCTGCAGCTCACGAGCAAGAAAGTAGCGGAGAGCAATGTGCTTCGTTCTGTGCTCCAGTCGCTGCTCCCGACACAAGGCCAGCATGGCCTTGTTGTCTACGTACAGCACTGGAGGAGAACGAGGCGGCTCTCCGAGGTCAGTCAGCAGGTAGGTGAGCCAGCGAAGCTCCTGTGCAGCCATGGCTCCTGCGTAGATCTCAGCCTCACAACTGGAGCCGAGAACAGAAGACGAGCGAGTAGCCCGCCACGAAACAGAGCCGGAACCAAGGCTGAAGGTGTAACCCTGTGACGACCGCTGAGTAGCCTGGTCGTCAGCCCAAGAAGCGTCTGCGTGTCCAGTAAGGACCACTGGACTCTGCCCTCCAAGCACAAGCCCCATGCCCGACGTACTGCACAAGTAGCGCAACACCCTCTTCGCTGCAGCCATGTGCTCCGGTCTGTGTCTCCCAGGAGCAACATAGCGTGCGAGAATGCTAAGAGGGTATGCAAGGTCAGGTCGTGTGCAGGTCATCAGGTACATGAGGCAGCCAACAAGCTCTGGGTACGGGCCACTCGACTCTACGGACTCATCCGAAGGCAGAGCTGAGAGCGAGTGGCGAGTAGGCAGAGGAGTGGCCTGAGGCGAGGAGTACGTGAAGCCGAAGCGCTGAAGGACCTGCTGCACCATGTGTGACTGAGTCAGGGTAATGGTGCGGCGTGCTCTGTCCCGAGTGATCTGCAAGCCAAGGTAGCTGCGCAGTTCACCCAGGTCAGTGCACGTGTGTCTCTTCTGCAGCTCGGACTTCACGTGGGCGAGTCCAGCAGTGTCAGCTGTGGCAAAGACCAAGTCGTCTACGTACACGAGGATGTAGAACGGCGGCAAAGAAGTGTCGGTGCGCAGAAACAGCGACGGGTCGGCAGTAGAGGGAGCAAACCCAAGAGCCGCAAGTGTAGTCCTCAGTGTGTCGTGCCACTCACGTGGTGCCTGGCGGAGACCGTAGACTGGCCGCCGTAGGCTCCACTGGGTGCCAGGAGGAAAAGACCCAGTGAAACCAGGTGGGCGACGCAGCCAGATCTCCTCGTGCAGGCTGCCCTGCAAGAAAGCAGTGCTAAAGTCAAGAGAGTGTAGCTCGTAGTCACGGTGAGCAGCTACGTGCAGCAGTACCCGAAGAGTGGTCATCTTCGGGGTGGGAGAGAAGGTCTGAAAGTAGTCAACTCCCTGCCGCTGACTGAAGCCTCGAGCCACGTAACGCGCCTTGAAGACAGGCGGAGAACCCGGCGGCCGCTTCACCCTGAAAATCCACATGCCACTGACGATGTTCGCCCCAGGAGGGGGAACAGCATCAACGTAGGTGCCTGTGGACTTCCAGGAAGCCATCTCTGCGTCCATAGCTGCCTGCCACTGAGAGGAGTAGGGACCCTCTATCGCCTCCGCGTAAGAGCGCGGAGTCGGGATGTCAAGTGCATCTGGGTCTCCCTCAGGGGTAAGCAGTACGGACACGAGATGAGGTGAAGCAGCGGCCAAGCACTGGAACTCCTCCTGCCTGTCCTCAAGGACGTCCGTGCCAAGGGCACACTCACCCCCGACGGACGGAGGACAGACAGACTCAGACTCAGCAACAAGACTGGCGACGTAGTCTAGGCGACAGCGAGCAGCAAAGTCGACGAGCTCAGCAACTAGGGCAGACGCAGCAGTGGACTCAAAGGAAGGGTCAGTGACAACAGTAGCAAGGAGACGCGTGACAGTAGGACTGGCAGCACGAAGAGAGTCCGACTCTGGGTCGGCAAGAGCAGGAAGAGAAGACTCAGGAGGAGAAGGCAAAGGGGCACGCAGAGGAGCAGTGGACGGACGCAGAGACATCCGGTGCGTGCCAGGGACAGGAGGAGGACGCGGACGCGAACCACGACCACTAGTGCGAGCAGCACGGACAGGCGACGCAGGGCGAGACGCAGGCTCACGACGCTCAGCAAGACCTCCAGTAGGACCAGTGTAGGGAGACGGAGCAGGCAGTGGGGAGGTCGGCTGTAACTGTAACTGCGACGGGACAGGCTGTGGACACTCTAAGGGAGGAGGAGGACCAGTAGAAGACGGGAGACCAAGAACCTGCTGAAGGAGCGGAACGAAGTACGGCCGAGGCCGCGCGGCGACTCCAGACACAGTAGGGACAGCACCAGCACCCCCTGTGGCAGCACCAGCACCAGTAGCAGCTCCAGCTCCAGTACCCCCAGCAGCACCAGTAGTACCCCCAGCAGGACCGCCTCCAGGACCGACAGTAGTAGCCTCCGCGCCAACACCCGCAGCAGCTCCAGCTCCAGAAGTACCCGCAGGTCCAGCAGCTCCAGTACGCCCAGTACGAGCACCTCCGGGACCCGTGGCACCAGCTCCCTCAGTAGCAACAGAAACTCCAGTACCCGCAGCTCCTCCAGCTCCAGCAGCTCGCCTCCAGCGCCGGGCAAACCACTCACGCAGCTCCTGTGGAGAGAGTGGCTCCCGGCGAGAAGAAGCACCCGGAGAACCGCCAGGCACAGCACCAGCAGGCCCAGCTCCCTCAGGCTCCGCATCCCCAGGCTCAGCACCTCCAGGCGTAGCACCCCCAGGCTCAGTACCCCCAGACGCAGCACCCCCAGGCGTAGCACCCCTAGACGCAGCACCCCCAGAGTCAGCACTCCCAGGCTCAGCACCCTCAGCAGCACCAGAGTCACCAGCGACCTCGACAGGCTCAACAGCGTCTACCTGGGACACACCTGAAGGGGCAGGACCCTGAGGGGGGAGGGGGTCTACCGGGGGGGGACCTGGTACCAGGAAGAGCGGTGGCGGGGGGAGGGACGGAGTGCGGTAGGGGAAGAGGCGGTAGTAGGGGACCGACTCGTCGAACGTGACGTCCTGGGAGGACAGAACACGGCGAGAGGTGGGGTGGTAGAACTGCCACCCTGGGGCGTCAGGGGGGAAACCCAGGAAGACGCAAGGAGCAGCACGAGGGGACAGCTTGTCCGCAGACAAGTCGCGGACAAACGCCCGAGATCCCCAGACACGGAACGCAGACGCATCGCCAACCTTCCCCGTCCACAGCAAGGCTGGGGAGGTCTCCGGCATGGAGACCCTGGGCTGAAGGTTGATCTGATGCGCCGCGTACCGAACCGCAAACGGCCACAGAAAATGGGGGGCAGCCGCATGCATCATGGACGTACGGGCGACGTCCATGACCATGCCAATGCGGCGCTCAGCAATCCCATTTTGCTGTGGAGAGTCCGGAAGCGTGAAGGTCTGGCGGATGCCTCGTGCACGACAGTAGGCTCGCAGAAGGCCAGAGGAGAACTCTCCGCCTCTGTCAGAGTGCAGACGCAGAACAGGAAAGTCCGAGCCGAAGCTCCGCCTGAGCTGGAGACGAGCTGCGCGGATCCAGTCGATCAACACCTCAGTGACATCACCCTTGCTGCGCAAGGGGAAGACTGTGGTGTAACGCGAGTAGTCGTCAACCACCAGCAGGAAGTAGCGCTCGTGACCCTGTCCACGGACGCGGGCCGGGCCCCACACGTCCATGTGAAGCGTCTGCAGCGGGGCCTCTGTCGGAGGAAACTGGGAGGAGTGAGGGGTAGCCCGCTGTCGTCCCTCGATACAGGGGACGCAGGTAGGGCCAGGCCCCGAAGGAAGTGGAGGGAGGGACCGGGGAAGACCAGAGACAAGGACGCGGGAGGCCATGCTCCGGAGACGAAGCAGGGAGGGGTGACCAAGGCGGTGGTGCCAGAGGAGAGTCTCGTGAGACAGGAGGCGACACGAGCAGGGGGCAGACTCAGGACCAGACCTGGACGCTGCAGCAAACACCTGACCCGACGCAGCTACCTGACCAGACGCAAGGACCGGAGGAGACGCAGTGGTCAGTGTGTACAGGCTCGACCCCGGCCGACGTGTAAACGTGGCCAGGTGTTGGCCTGTCCGAGCGTCCGTGCAGTGGGTCACCCGCTGACTCGCAGGAGTGAACTGGTGAACCCCCGCATCCTGTAGGTCAGCACCACTCACCAAGTTCGTAGAGAACGAGGGGAGGTAAAGACCAGACAGGGTGCCAGAGGGGGCCGCCGGACACGGGAGGACAGTGGAGAAGTGAGCAAGGACAGGACCCCCAGAGGGGTCTGCCAGAGAGACCGCAGCTGGCCGGCCAAGCGGCGTGAGTGTGGTGCGGTCTCGAAAGAAGGAGCGAGAAGCCCCCGAGTCAAGGGTAAAGGTGTGGGAGGCCGAAGCCGACGCCGAACCTGAGAGAGCAGACTCACCAGTACCTGAGGGAGCAGACGCACCTAGAGCAGCAGCCTCGCTAGCACCTAGAGCAGCAGTCTCACCAGGACCTAGAGCAGCAGTCTCAATGCCCGGGTCGGGCGGAAAACACCGGTAACAGTCACCCTCATCACTAATAGTCACAGTATACATGGCAGCAAGAATAGCATCAAAGTCAAGGTCAAAGACAGCCACACCCGCCCTAGACAGCTCACCCCAGCGGGGGATCTCAGTGGCCTCAGGGAACTGGTGACGCCAAGCGTCCGTCAGGCGGCCAAAGCAGCGCTGGGTGGAGTGCGCACCCCCGCACTGCTCACCCGCGCGGTCGCCGGTGCGCAGGACGTAGGTGCACGGACCAGTACCCCAACCCCTCTGGCGTGCAGAGTACCACTCACGGAGCTGCTGAGGGGAGGGGACGTCACGAGTGCGCTGCTGCTGCTGCTGCTGCTGCTGCTGGCGCTGACCACCACCGGAGCTGACCCTCTGCGCTGCGCCACCCCGACCAGCTCCACCTCCTCCGCCGCCTCCTCCTCCACCTCCGCCACCTCCGCTCCCTCCGCCACCGCCGCTGCCGCCTGCGCCTCCACCGCCGCCACCTACACCTCCACCCCCGCCACCACCCCCACCGCCACCCCCACCTCCTCCACCGCCTCCACCGCCGCCTCCACCGCCCCCGCTAGCTCCTCCAGCGCCCCTGCCCCCCTTGCCCCTGCCAGGGCGGCGTCTCCCGCTGGGGGTAGACGCTGCCCCAACCGACTCCAAACCAGCGAGGTCGGCCGCAGCAGCAGAGGCAACAGAGGGCAAAAGAGGGGAGGGGGAACACCCCTCAAAGATGGGGGTGCGAGGGTCACCACGAGAGGCTCCTACAGCGTCTATGCTCTTTTCTGCTGCTAGGAGTGCCTTCTCGAGGAGGTCAACGGTGAGAGTGGTGGGACAAACCGAGAGGAAGTGGTCCCTGACTACGCGAAGGGAGTCAGGGAGACGGGTGACTATGTAGTAGAGGGTGATGTACATGGGGGGGGGGTTCTTGGCGCAGAACTCAGCAGGAAGCGCAGCGCGGTAGCGAGTGTCACTAGTGCGGAGGTGCGTAACGAGGTCAGCGACTGTGGGAAAGGCAGCAAGGTCAGGGAAGAGGTACGGTAGCATGAGGCGGCTCAGTGCAGCAGTGGCAGGGGAGGAGTAGCGCGCAACTACAGCGTCGTACAGGGTCTGAGCACTCTTGTACTGGCTAAAGTGCGCACGCTCAGAGGTAGGGTGGCGACGCACAGCAAGACGTGCAGCAGCATCGCGCGTGGCCCACTGTGAGCGAACAGTGGCGTCAGCATCAGCAGCGGGGGAAGGAGAGGCACCAGAAGTGAGGTCAAAGAGGGAGAGGCCGTCTGCTCTGTCGCACTGTAAGAAAAGCTGCAGGTCATCTATCCAGACGTCAAAGTCAATGGCCCGACCCTCAGCGTCAAAAGCGAGGACACTAGGGGTAGCCATGACAGCAGTAGACTAGCAGTGCAAACAGTAGGGTGAGGGCAGTGCTGTGAGAGAGGCGCTGCTCTTACCGGACAGGGCGGTTCGGGCGGCTCGGCTGCAGGGCGGCTCGGCTGCTGGGCGGCTCGGCGGCTCGGCTGCTGGGCGGCTCGGCTGCTGGGCGGCTGGGCGGCTGGGCGGCTGGGCGGCTGGGCGGCTCGCCTGCTGGGCGGCTCGGCTGCTGGGCGTATCGGCGGCAGGGCGGCTCGGCTGCTGGGCGGCTCGGCTGCTGGGCGGCTCAGCGGCTGGGCGGCTCGGTTGCTGGGCGGCTCGGCGGGTGGGCTGCTCGTAGGAGTAGGAGCGGGGGGGCCGTAGGAGCAGGGGCCGGAGGCCGCTAGGGCGGCGGATCGGGGCCGCGAGGGCGGCGGATCGGGGCCGCGAGGGCGGCGGAGTAGGGGCCGCGAGTGCGGCGGAGTAGGGGCCGCGAGGGCGGCAGATCGGGGCCGCGAGGGCGGCGAATCGGGGCCGCGAGGGCGGCAGAGAAGGGGCCGCGAGGGCGGCGGATCGGGGCCGCGAAGGGCGGCGGATCGAGGGCCGCGAGAGCGGCTGAGCGGGGCCGCGAGGGCGGCGGATCGGGGCCGCGAAGGGCGGCGGATCAGGGGCCGCGAGGGCGGCGGAGCGGGGCCGCGAGGGCGGCGGATCGGGGCCGCGAGGGCGGCGGATCGGGGCCGCGAGGGCGGCGGAGTAGGGGCCGCGAAGGGCGGCGGATAGAGCCGCGAGGGCGGCTCGAAGGGGGGCCGCGAGGGCGGCACGAAGGGGCCGCTAGGGCGGCACGAGAGAGGGGAGCGCGACTCGGGCAGGGGCTGAGTGCGCTCCGGGCAGGAAAAAAAAAAACGGTGGGCCCTAGGAACAGTTCCCACGGGGGAACCTGCTCGATACCATGAGAAGAAACAAGGAATGAATGAACTATGAATGAATTGGGTACAAGTGCTAACCCTAATTGGGTTGTACCCCTTATGGGCTACCCCACTATAGCCTACACAATATGCATGAGCTATGATGTTCTGACACCTGCAACAGCGGCGGTAGCGGTGGTGTTGGAACGGCAAATGACGGCACTACGAATTGAAGAAGTCGAAGCGGTTGAAGAAGGGGTGCAGAAATTCTTCGACTTGTTGACGCGGCTTGAGGGAGCTGATTTGAACTACAGTGAGCTCCAAAAGAAGACCAAGTTGCTGGCCTTACTCCCAGAGTCATGGTCCTCGCTCATCATCAACCTTAATCGCGACTTGCCCCGCCTCTCGCTTGAAGACGTGAAGCGAGCTATCCTTCAAGAGGATTTCCGCCGCCGTGAGTTGGCGAGTGCTGATGGCGCTGGGGCAGCGAGCATCGGCCGTGGATATGGTCGAGGAAGAGGCAGAGGACGAGGGGGAGGAAGGTTTGGTGGCAGCAACTTCGGCGGAGGCCGCAGGAGTAGCGGTTACGGCAGCGACGACAAGAGCTACGGACGCGGTCGCGGCCGATTCGACGGCGAGTGTCACTATTGCCACAAGAGCGGACACATGTGGCGCGACTGCTACAAACTCCCTGATGGTTGGACCCCTGCTCAAGGCCAAGAGGGTAGAGGAGCAGGAGGAGGGAGAGGACGAGGCCGTGGAGGCCGTGGCGGTCGCGGTGGCGGAGCTGCAAACATGAAGAGCGGAGACAATGACAAGGACCCGAGCGACGATCGATACCCGGGTCTATTCTACTTCGTGTCGACGCAAGTACCGGCTGGTCCAGAGAAGGATGAAGGCTTTGAGGAGCCAGCAGCTGTGGGGAAGGTGACCCTACACCCCCTGGACTATTGGGTGATTGATAGTGGCGCTACCTATAGCATGACACCTCGCCCGGACTTGCTCACCGAACTCGAGCCGTCACCGGTGAAGCATGTCACATCGGCTTTGGGGCAGCGAGCAGAGGTGAAAGGCATGGGCAAGGCCATGTTCAAGGGTGCTGATGGGAAGATGGTGGGCCTCAAGAACGTGCTTTGGGTGCCCAGCCTTGCTGCAAACCTGATTTCCGTGCGGCGGTTGGCAAAGGCCGGCATGGACACGAACTCGAAGGGAGCCAAGACCTACACCGCAAGGCTTGGCGATCGAATTCTTTGGGACCTTCATGAGGACAGGGATGTCTACAACGAGATGTGGCAGATCCCAGTGGTCCCTATGCCTAAGGAGAGGCAAGTGGCAGCAAGCATCAGAACCAAGGATGGAGCGGTTGGTAGCGACGATGGCGCGAACGGTCGCGCTAAGGAGAATGAGCTCAAGAAGAGCAAACCTGGAGGGACCAGCAAGTTCAGTGAACCTAAGGAGAGTGGTGCAGCAACCAAGGAGCAGCAAAAGGGTGAGGAGAACCCAGAGGCAGCAGCGGAGGAGGACTACGGAGAGAGTATGTGGGGCGCTATTGCGAGCGCGGCATTCTCCAATCCAACCTCGGCTATGGGGGAGTGTGATTGGCTCACCTTGCATCGGCGCATGGGGCATGTGGCCCTGCCCATCTTGCAGCAGCTAGTGAAGAATGAGATGGTTGCTGGCATACGTGTGAAGGGGGAGCCCGATGAGGTGCTTGGCTGCCCGACGTGCATTCAAGCCAAGTTCACCCGGTTTCCGTTCCCTAGTTCGGAGGCAACGGCAAAGGCACCGCTTGATGAGGTGGTGATGGACGTGGTGGGCCCCCTGAAGCTTGGAGCTGCTGGAGCTGAGTATTTTCTCACCATTGTCGACGTCTACACCCGCATGACTTGGGTGTACGTGCTGGCCAAGAAGAGCGACGTGGCTGAAACGTTGAAGACGGATTGGTTCCCGATGGTGGAGCGGCAACAAGACCGTCTAGTCAAGTAAATCCGCACCGATCGAGGGGGAGAGTTCCTGAGCAAGGAGTTTGGATTGTGGCTGAAGAAGAATGGCATTCGGCACTCCCTCACCATGCCATACTCCCCTGCAATGAACGGCATCGCCGAGCGAGCGAACCGCACAATCACGGAGGCGGCACGCGGGTTGCTCATTGAAGCCGGGCTACCCGACTATTTCTGGCCTGATGCGGTGCGGAGCGCGTGTGTGGCCAAGAACAGAGCCTTGACTCATGTGGGAGCAGACAAATGGGTGCCCTATGTGGAGTGGCTAGGAAGGAAGCCAAAGGTGGATATGCTTCGGGTGTTCGGGTGCATGTGCATGGCGCTCGTGCCTAAGCATCTTCGGCACAACAAGCTTGGTGCCAAGGCGGTGTGGGCCGTGCACTTGGGCATGGCTCAAAACAGCAAGGGATGGCTTCTTTGGGACCCATTCACCAAGAAGTTCTTGGTGAGCAGGGACTGCAAGTTCATGGAGAACTTCATGTACAAGGATTGGAAGGCGGAGAATGAGGCGAAGATAGGCGTGCGGTTTGGGGAGGTGAAGAGTTCCGGTTTGGAGCATGTGGAGCTGCCTTTGGAGCTGAGCAGCGGCAGCACAACCACAAGGCAATCCTCCCTTGTGAATGGGGGAGAGGAGGCCAATGATGCAGAGGAAGAAGAGGAGGAGGTGCAGCAAGTGAGCGAGCGTGCACCGTCACTCCCTTCCCGTACTACGAGTGCTCCACGGGTTCGAGCCACACCGCAGCAACGCCAAGGCCTTCAAGTCCCTGCAGCTGAGGAGGAAGGAAGGGGGAAGAGGAGAGTTCAACCCCCTAATAGGCTAACCTATGATGCGCCGGGAAAGCAGGGCAAGACAGCCCTGGCCGGAGCGGCAATGATGGTCGGAGACGACGAGGAGAGTGACTACGAGGAGTGTGCCTTCGCGTTCTTCTCTCCGGTGGAGATGCCGGGAGAACCAGCAACTCTCAAGGAGGCTTTGGAGAGTAGTGATGCTGAGGAGTGGAAGAAGGCCATGGAGAGTGAGCTGAAGAGCATCGAGGAGAATGACACGTTTGAATTGGTGGAGCTACCGGAGGGGCGTACGGCGATAACGTCCAAGTGGCTCTTCAAAATCAAGTCGGATGCCGACGGCAAGATCGAGCGCTACAAGTCTAGGCTTGTAGCCAAGGGGTACCAGCAGAAGGAGAAGGTGGACTTCAAGGAGCTGTTTGCCCCTGTGGTGAAGCCGACGACGCTGCGAACCCTATTCGCGGGAGCCGCCATCAAAGGATGGGTAGTAAAGCAAATGGACATCGTAACGGCATTCCTTAACGGCATCCTTGAGGAGGAGATTTTTATGGCGCAGCCAGAGGGGTTTGATGATGGTAGTGGCAGAGTGTGGAAGCTGAAGAAGGCCCTCTATGGGCTGAAGCAGGCCCCTAGGCAATGGTACATGAAGCTGCGCGAAGTGTTGGAGGGGATCGGCTTCACTCCCTCAACGGCCGATCACTCCTTGTTCATGCTTGGCGAGGGGGAGCAGAGGAGTTTCATGGTGGTTTATGTGGATGACATCCTCATTTTCTCACCCTCTTCTGACCTTGTGAAGGAGGTGATGCTGAAGCTTCAAGACAAGTTCAAGTGCAAGGCCCTTGGTGACGTGAGCTTCTACCTTGGGCTCCACATCGAACGAGATGTGGAGAAGCGGTGCATGCGGGTGCATCAACGAAAGTACCTGGAGGCATTGGCTGCCAACTTTGGGCAGAGTGAAGGCCATGTGGCTACACCCTTTCCCTCTGGGTTCAAGTGTGTGAAGGGACCAGAGGAGGAGAGCGTTGGTGAAGAGGAGAGGCGCCGATTTCACTCGTTGGTGGGCAGCCTCATGTATGCGGCGGTAAACACCCGACCGGACGTCGCGTTTGCTACCGGGCAGCTGGCTAGGGTTGTGCAATGCCCTAATGAGGAGCAGGTAGCAGCTGGAATGAGGGTGGCCAAGTATCTTGGCCAAACACCGACCGTTGGGCTGCAATACTCGCCGGCGGCACAAAGGCGCCAAAAGGGCGCGGATGGTGTTGAACCCGGGCGTTTGTTCCTCACCGCCTACTCGGATGCTTCATATGCATCAGAACCAGAGGACATGACAAGTGTGGGAGGCTTCATATGCTGTGTTGGTGGAGGCCCAACTGCTTGGGAGAGCAAGAAGCAGGTTGACCAAGCTTTGAGCTCGGTGGAGTCCGAGTACATGGCACTCTTCCGTGCCGTACGGGAGATTGTGTGGCAGCGGCGTTTGTTGGCTGAATTGGGGGAGGAGCAGCAAGGACCTACCCCACTGTACTGTGACAGCCAGGGTGCCATTGCTCTTGCTAAGAACCCTGTGTTGCATGGACTCACGAAGCACATGAGGGTGAAGTGGCATTGGACGAGGAGCATGGTAACCACGGGTGAAGTTGAGTTGCGCTACGTGAAGACCACGGGGCAGCCGGCTGACATGATGACCAAGAGGCTGGTGGAGCAGCAGCATTGGAAGTGTTGCAAGCTGGCTGGGATGGCTCTGAACTGAGAGAGCAACATATCCTAAGGCCAACAATCCGAGGGGGAGTTTGTTGGTGCAACCCTACGGTTTGCACTCGGCTTGTTGTCCGTGTGCGTGAATGTGTGTGTGTACGGAATGGTATGAGGGCATGGGATAATATATATTTCATGCTTATAATTGTGTGTGAATGTTGAGTCATGATGTCGAGTGTGTGTGTCGAGTCAATAGCGAGTTATCGCTAGACGCGTGTTACGCGGTCGTTTGTGTCTCGCGCGCGGTTTCTATTTTGTCGTGCGCGGTTTCTATTTTGTCCTGTGTCGAACGTTCGGCGTGTCGCAGGTGTGTGCAGCAGACCCATCAAGAACTCAAGGATGAGTTTGTGATGAAGAGCCCAAGCCTTGGTGTCAAGCCTCAAGTGATTTCGAAGCTTGCCAAAAGGGTACACCTCAAGATATTGAAGATAGTTACATTACTTTGTGTAGTGTAACATTTCACTTGGTGTAGGCCCTAGTGAAGGGTAGTTTCGAGACCCTTCGTGGTTCGGGACAGTGTGGCACTGTTCCACATCACTGTACCTCGGCTCTTGGGGTTTGTAGGAGCTGGGAGTCATTCCCAACTCGTAACTCTTCCTATCTTGTGTTCTAAGACTATAGTGGCTGCCATAGTACCGTTCGTTCAAACCGACGCTGTGTCGTCAATTCTTTATCAAATCGTGCAATCTAAATTGCTAATTGTATACGACGTAATGACGCTCCAGATCCAATTTGAATCAAGTCATTTGCAGCTGTGAGCAGAACGCTATCAACGTTTGAAGCCGCTGTGCAGAAATCCGACTGTGCTCTCTATCTTTCGTTTTAGGCACATTCAAGCCTATTGTGACTATAACAGCCGGCTGACATGATGACCAAGAGGCTGGTGGAGCAGCAGCATTGGAAGTGTTGCAAGCTGGCTGGGATGGCTCTGAACTGAGAGAGCAACATATCCTAAGGCCAACAATCCGAGGGGGAGTTTGTTGGTGCAACCCTACGGTTTGCACTCGGCTTGTTGTCCGTGTGCGTGCATGTGTGTGTGTATGGAATGGTATGAGGGCATGGGATAATATATATTTCATGCTTATAATTGTGTGTGAATGTTGAGTCATGATGTCGAGTGTGTGTGTCGAGTCAATAGCGAGTTATCGCTAGACGCGTGTTACGCGGTCGTTTGTGTCTTGCGCGCGGTTTCTATTTTGTCGTGCGCGGTTTCTATTTTGTCCTGTGTCGAACGTTCGGTGTGTCGCAGGTGTGTGCAGCAGACCCATCAAGAACTCAAGGATGAGTTTGTGATGAAGAGCCCGAGCCTTGGTGTCAAGCCTCAAGTGATTTCGAAGCTCGCCAAAAAGGGTACACCTCAAGATATTGAAGATAGTTACATTACTTTGTGTAGTGTAACATTTCACTTGGTGTAGGCCCTAGTGAAGGGTAGTTTCGAGACCCTTCGTGGTTGGGGACAGTGTGGCACTGTTCCACATCACTGTACCCCGGCTCTTGGGGTTTGTAGGAGCTGGGAGTCATTCCCAACTCGTAACCCTTGCTAACTCTTCCTATCTTGTGTTCTAAGTCTATAGTGGCTGCCATAGTACCGTTCGTTCAAACCGACGCTGTGTCGTCAATTATTTATCAAATCGTGCAATCTAAATTGCTAATTGTAGACGACATGAAGACGCTCCAGATCAAATTTGAATCAAGTCATTTGCAGCTGTGAGCAGATTGCTATCAACATTTGAAGCCGCTGTGCAGAAATCCGTCTGTGCTCTGTATCTTTCGTTTTAGGCACATTCAAGCCTATTGTGACTATAACAACCGATACCTGTCTGAGTAGGTGGCGTTGAAAATAGCACGTGCTATTTTCCCGTTAGTATCGAGTTGAATTGGTGGGAAACGTGCAGTGCAGGCACACTCTGTTCAGTCGTAATGGCGTGTACAAAGTGCTGCAAAAACTCGACGTCGAGGAACGTCGTGTCAGAACATCATAGCTCATGCATATTGTGTAGGCTATAGTGGGGTAGCGCATAAGGGGTACAACCCAATTAGGGTTAGCACTTGTACCCAATTCATTCATAGTTCATTCATTCCTTGTTTCTTCTCATGGTATCAGAGCAGGTTCCCCCGTGGGAACTGTTCCTAGGGCCCACCGTTTTTTTTTCCTGCCCGGAGCGCACTCAGCCCCTGCCCGAGTCGCGCTCCCCTCTCTCGCGCCGCCCTAGCGGCCCCTTCGTGCCGCCCTCGCGGCCCCCCTTCGAGCCGCCCTCGCGGCTCTATCCGCCGCCCTTCGCGGCCCCTACTCCGCCGCCCTCGCGGCCCCGATCCGCCACCCTCGCGGCCCCGATCCGCCGCCCTCGCGGCCCCGCTCCGCCGCCCTCGCGGCCCCTGATCCGCCGCCCTTCGCGGCCCCGATCCGCCGCCCTCGCGGCCCCGCTCAGCCGCTCTCGCGGCCCTCGATCCGCCGCCCTTCGCGGCCCCGATCCGCCGCCCTCGCGGCCCCTTCTCTGCCGCCCTCGCGGCCCCGATTCGCCGCCCTCGCGGCCCCGATCTGCCGCCCTCGCGGCCCCTACTCCGCCGCACTCGCGGCCCCTACTCCGCCGCCCTCGCGGCCCCGATCCGCCGCCCTCGCGGCCCCGATCCGCCGCCCTAGCGGCCTCCGGCCCCTGCTCCTACGGCCCCGGCGCCTGCTCCTACGGCCCCCCCGCTCCTACTCCTACGAGCAGCCCACCCGCCGAGCCGCCCAGCAACCGAGCCGCCCAGCCGCTGAGCCGCCCAGCAGCCGAGCCGCCCAGCAGCCGAGCCGCCCTGCCGCCGATACGCCCAGCAGCCGAGCCGCCCAGCAGGCGAGCCGCCCAGCCGCCGAGCCGCCCAGCCGCCGAGCCGCCCAGCAGCCGAGCCGCCCAGCAGCCGAGCCGCCGAGCCGCCCAGCAGCCGAGCCGCCCTGCAGCCGAGCCGCCCGAACCGCCCTGTCCGGTAAGAGCAGCGCCTCTCTCACAGCACTGCCCTCACCCTACTGTTTGCACTGCTAGTCTACTGCTGTCATGGCTACCCCTAGTGTCCTCGCTTTTGACGCTGAGGGTCGGGCCATTGACTTTGACGTCTGGATAGATGACCTGCAGCTTTTCTTACAGTGCGACAGAGCAGACGGCCTCTCCCTCTTTGACCTCACTTCTGGTGCCTCTCCTTCCCCCGCTGCTGATGCTGACGCCACTGTTCGCTCACAGTGGGCCACGCGCGATGCTGCTACACGTCTTGCTGTGCGTCGCCACCTACCTACCTCTGAGCGTGCGCACTTTAGCCAGTACAAGAGTGCTCAGACCCTGTACGACGCTGTAGTTGCACGCTACTCCTCCCCTGCCACTGCTGCGCTGAGCCGCCTCATGCTACCGTACCTCTTCCCTGACCTTGCTGCCTTTCCCACAGTCGCTGACCTCATTACGCACCTCCGCACTAGTGACACTCGCTACCGCGCTGCGCTTCCTGCTGAGTTCTGCGCCAAGAACCCCCCCCCCATGTACATCACCCTCTACTACATAGTCACCCGTCTCCCTGACTCCCTTCGCGTAGTCAGGGACCACTTCCTCTCGGTTTGTCCCACCACTCTCACCGTTGACCTCCTCGAGAAGGCACTCCTAGCAGCAGAAAAGAGCATAGTCGCTGTAGGAGCCTCTCGTGGTGACCCTCGCACCCCCATCTTTGAGGGGTGTTCCCCCTCCCCTCTTTTGCCCTCTGTTGCGTCTGCTGCTGCGGCCGACCTCGCTGGTTTGGAGTCGGTTGGGGCAGCGTCTACCCCCAGCGGGAGACGCCGCCCTGGCAGGGGCAAGGGGGGCAGGGGCGCTGGAGGAGCTAGCGGGGGCGGTGGAGGCGGCGGTGGAGGCGGTGGAGGAGGTGGGGGTGGCGGTGGGGGTGGTGGCGGGGGTGGAGGTGTAGGTGGCGGCGGTGGAGGTGCAGGCGGCAGCGGCGGTGGCGGAGGGAGCGGAGGTGGCGGCGGTGGAGGAGGAGGCGGCGGAGGAGGTGGAGCTGGTCGAGGTGGCGCAGCGCAGAGGGTCAGCTCCGGTGGTGGTCAGCGCCAGCAGCAGCAGCAGCAGCAGCAGCAGCAGCAGCAGCGCACTCGTGACGTCCCCTCCCCTCAGCAGCTCCGTGAGTGGTACTCTGCACGCCAGAGGGGTTGGGGTACTGGTCCGTGCACCTACGTCCTGCGCACCGGCGACCGCGCGGGTGAGCAGTGCGGGGGTGCGCACTCCACCCAGCGCTGCTTTGGCCGCCTGACGGACGCTTGGCGTCACCAGTTCCCTGAGGCCACTGAGATCCCCCGCTGGGGTGAGCTGTCTAGGGCGGGTGTGGCTGTCTTTGACCTTGACTTTGATGCTATTCTTGCTGCCATGTATACTGTGACTATTAGTGATGAGGGTGACTGTTACCGGTGTTTTCCGCCCGACCCGGGCATTGAGACAGCTGCTCTAGGTCCTGGTGAGACTGCTGCTCTAGGTGCTAGCGAGGCTGCTGCTCTAGGTGCGTCTGCTCCCTCAGGTACTGGTGAGTCTGCTCTCTCAGGTTCGGCGTCGGCTTCGGCCTCCCACACCTTTACCCTTGACTCGGGGGCTTCTCGCTCCTTCTTTCGAGACCGCACCACACTCACGCCGCTTGGCCGGCCAGTTGCGGTCTCTCTGGCAGACCCCTCTGGGGGTCCTGTCCTTGCTCACTTCTCCACTGTCCTCCCGTGTCCGGCGGCCCCCTCTGGCACCCTGTCTGGTCTTTACCTCCCCTCGTTCTCTACGAACTTGGTGAGTGGTGCTGACCTACAGGATGCGGGGGTTCACCAGTTCACTCCTGCGAGTCAGCGGGTGACCCACTGCACGGACGCTCGGACAGGCCAACACCTGGCCACGTTTACACGTCGGCCGGGGTCGAGCCTGTACACACTGACCACTGCGTCTCCTCCGGTCCTTGCGTCTGGTCAGGTAGCTGCGTCGGGTCAGGTGTTTGCTGCAGCGTCCAGGTCTGGTCCTGAGTCTGCCCCCTGCTCGTGTCGCCTCCTGTCTCACGAGACTCTCCTCTGGCACCACCGCCTTGGTCACCCCTCCCTGCTTCGTCTCCGGAGCATGGCCTCCCGCGTCCTTGTCTCTGGTCTTCCCCGGTCCCTCCCTCCACTTCCTCCGGGGCCTGGCCCTACCTGCGTCCCCTGTATCGAGGGACGACAGCGGGCTACCCCTCACTCCTCCCAGTTTCCTCCGACAGAGGCCCCGCTGCAGACGCTTCACATGGACGTGTGGGGCCCGGCCCGCGTCCGTGGACAGGGTCACGAGCGCTACTTCCTGCTGGTGGTTGACGACTACTCGCGTTACACCACAGTCTTCCCCTTGCGCAGCAAGGGTGATGTCACTGAGGTGTTGATCGACTGGATCCGCGCAGCTCGTCTCCAGCTCAGGCGGAGCTTCGGCTCGGACTTTCCTGTTCTGCGTCTGCACTCTGACAGAGGCGGAGAGTTCTCCTCTGGCCTTCTGCGAGCCTACTGTCGTGCACGAGGCATCCGCCAGACCTTCACGCTTCCGGACTCTCCACAGCAAAATGGGATTGCTGAGCGCCGCATTGGCATGGTCATGGACGTCGCCCGTACGTCCATGATGCATGCGGCTGCCCCCCATTTTCTGTGGCCGTTTGCGGTTCGGTACGCGGCGCATCAGATCAACCTTCAGCCCAGGGTCTCCATGCCGGAGACCTCCCCAGCCTTGCTGTGGACGGGGAAGGTTGGCGATGCGTCTGCGTTCCGTGTCTGGGGATCTCGGGCGTTTGTCCGCGACTTGTCTGCGGACAAGCTGTCCCCTCGTGCTGCTCCTTGCGTCTTCCTGGGTTTCCCCCCTGACGCCCCAGGGTGGCAGTTCTACCACCCCACCTCTCGCCGTGTTCTGTCCTCCCAGGACGTCACGTTCGACGAGTCGGTCCCCTACTACCGCCTCTTCCCCTACCGCACTCCGTCCCTCCCCCCGCCACCGCTCTTCCTGGTACCAGGTCCCCCCCCGGTAGACCCCCTCCCCCCTCAGGGTCCTGCCCCTTCAGGTGTGTCCCAGGTAGACGCTGTTGAGCCTGTCGAGGTCGCTGGTGACTCTGGTGCTGCTGAGGGTGCTGAGCCTGGGAGTGCTGACTCTGGGGGTGCTGCGTCTAGGGGTGCTACGCCTGGGGGTGCTGCGTCTGGGGGTACTGAGCCTGGGGGTGCTACGCCTGGAGGTGCTGAGCCTGGGGGTGCGGAGCCTGAGGGAGCTGGGCCTGCTGGTGCTGTGCCTGGCGGTTCTCCGGGTGCTTCTTCTCGCCGGGAGCCACTCTCTCCACAGGAGCTGCGTGAGTGGTTTGCCCGGCGCTGGAGGCGAGCTGCTGGAGCTGGAGGAGCTGCGGGTACTGGAGTTTCTGTTGCTACTGAGGGAGCTGGTGCCACGGGTCCCGGAGGTGCTCGTACTGGGCGTACTGGAGCTGCTGGACCTGCGGGTACTTCTGGAGCTGGAGCTGCTGCGGGTGTTGGCGCGGAGGCTACTACTGTCGGTCCTGGAGGCGGTCCTGCTGGGGGTACTACTGGTGCTGCTGGGGGTACTGGAGCTGGAGCTGCTACTGGTGCTGGTGCTGCCACAGGGGGTGCTGGTGCTGTCCCTACTGTGTCTGGAGTCGCCGCGCGGCCTCGGCCGTACTTCGTTCCGCTCCTTCAGCAGGTTCTTGGTCTCCCGTCTTCTACTGGTCCTCCTCCTCCCTTAGAGTGTCCACAGCCTGTCCCGTCGCAGTTACAGTTACAGCCGGCCTCCCCACTGCCTGCTCCGTCTCCCTACACTGGTCCTACTGGAGGTCTTGCTGAGCGTCGTGAGCCTGCGTCTCGCCCTGCGTCGCCTGTCCGTGCTGCTCGCACTAGTGGTCGTGGTTCGCGTTCGCGTCCTCCTCCTGTCCCTGGCACGCACCGGATGTCTCTGCGTCCGTCCACTGCTCCTCTGCGTGCCCCTTTGCCTTCTCCTCCTGAGTCTTCTCTTCCTGCTCTTGCCGACCCAGAGTCGGACTCTCTTCGTGCTGCCAGTCCTACTGTCACGCGTCTCCTTGCTACTGTTGTCACTGACCCTTCCTTTGAGTCCACTGCTGCGTCTGCCCTAGTTGCTGAGCTCGTCGACTTTGCTGCTCGCTGTCGCCTAGACTACGTCGCCAGTCTTGTTGCTGAGTCTGAGTCTGTCTGTCCTCCGTCCGTCGGGGGTGAGTGTGCCCTTGGCACGGACGTCCTTGAGGACAGGCAGGAGGAGTTCCAGTGCTTGGCCGCTGCTTCACCTCATCTCGTGTCCGTACTGCTTACCCCTGAGGGAGACCCAGATGCACTTGACATCCCGACTCCGCGCTCTTACGCGGAGGCGATAGAGGGTCCCTACTCCTCTCAGTGGCAGGCAGCTATGGACGCAGAGATGGCTTCCTGGAAGTCCACAGGCACCTACGTTGATGCTGTTCCCCCTCCTGGGGCGAACATCGTCAGTGGCATGTGGATTTTCAGGGTGAAGCGGCCGCCGGGTTCTCCGCCTGTCTTCAAGGCGCGTTACGTGGCTCGAGGCTTCAGTCAGCGGCAGGGAGTTGACTACTTTCAGACCTTCTCTCCCACCCCGAAGATGACCACTCTTCGGGTACTGCTGCACGTAGCTGCTCACCGTGACTACGAGCTACACTCTCTTGACTTTAGCACTGCTTTCTTGCAGGGCAGCCTGCACGAGGAGATCTGGCTGCGTCGCCCACCTGGTTTCACTGGGTCTTTTCCTCCTGGCACCCAGTGGAGCCTACGGCGGCCAGTCTACGGTCTCCGCCAGGCACCACGTGAGTGGCACGACACACTGAGGACTACACTTGCGGCTCTTGGGTTTGCTCCCTCTACTGCCGACCCGTCGCTGTTTCTGCGCACCGACACTTCTTTGCCGCCGTTCTACATCCTCGTGTACGTAGACGACTTGGTCTTTGCCACAGCTGACACTGCTGGACTCGCCCACGTGAAGTCCGAGCTGCAGAAGAGACACACGTGCACTGACCTGGGTGAACTGCGCAGCTACCTTGGCTTGCAGATCACTCGGGACAGAGCACGCCGCACCATTACCCTGACTCAGTCACACATGGTGCAGCAGGTCCTTCAGCGCTTCGGCTTCACGTACTCCTCGCCTCAGGCCACTCCTCTGCCTACTCGCCACTCGCTCTCAGCTCTGCCTTCGGATGAGTCCGTAGAGTCGAGTGGCCCGTACCCAGAGCTTGTTGGCTGCCTCATGTACCTGATGACCTGCACACGACCTGACCTTGCATACCCTCTTAGCATTCTCGCACGCTATGTTGCTCCTGGGAGACACAGACCGGAGCACATGGCTGCAGCGAAGAGGGTGTTGCACTACTTGTGCAGTACGTCGGGCATGGGGCTTGTGCTTGGAGGGCAGAGTCCAGTGGTCCTTACTGGACACGCAGACGCTTCTTGGGCTGACGACCAGGCTACTCAGCGGTCGTCACAGGGTTACACCTTCAGCCTTGGTTCCGGCTCTGTTTCGTGGCGGGCTACTCGCTCGTCTTCTGTTCTCGGCTCCAGTTGTGAGGCTGAGATCTACGCAGGAGCCATGGCTGCACAGGAGCTTCGCTGGCTCACCTACCTGCTGACTGACCTCGGAGAGCCGCCTCGTTCTCCTCCAGTGCTGTACGTAGACAACAAGGCCATGCTGGCCTTGTGTCGGGAGCAGCGACTGGAGCACAGAACGAAGCACATTGCTCTCCGCTACTTTCTTGCTCGTGAGCTGCAGCAGCGTGGTCAGCTGCGTCTTGCGTACGTGGCCTCTGAGGCCAACACTGCTGATATCTTCACCAAGGCGCTTGCGCCTTGTGACCATCAGCGCTTCTGTACTCAGCTGGGCCTTGTGCCTACCTTGCCTCACTTGCTCACCTCTTGACCGTGCTTGTACTGTTACATATATTTATACCTGCTCTTGTTTGTCTAGCCTTTTTATATATATGTACTCCTGCATGTGAACTGGCCTTGTGGCCTTGAACTTGTGCTCGGAATGTGTGGTGACTTTGTGATCCACCCTGAGCTTGCTTTGCTTTGCTTTACTTGACTGGTCTTGTGACCCCTTGTTCTCCCCCACTTTGCCTATGGGGGTGTGTCAGAACATCATAGCTCATGCATATTGTGTAGGCTATAGTGGGGTAGCCCATAAGGGGTACAACCCAATTAGGGTTAGCACTTGTACCCAATTCATTCATAGTTCATTCATTCCTTGTTTCTTCTCACGTCGGTGAATCCTGACGGTTGGTACCTTTGATCCGAGGGTTGAAATTCACCGACGTTCCTCGACGTTGAGTTTTTGCAGCACTTTGCACACGCCATAAGAGAGGCAATATGTGTGAAACCTTCGGATAGGCTAAGGACTCTCTTCATCCGACTCACTTTTCGCATTGGGTTGGTGGGAATCGCAGGTTGGGTGTGCACGAAATGTTCACTTGCTCGCGGAGGAATCTTGATCTCGCCAAAGGTACACAACCGAAATAGGTTTCGCACACTGTAAGGATTTTTCTCGACATTCCTTAGCGCATCCTGCAACATCGGGTACAGCAACAACCGTTGTTCGCCCGTTACTGCTAACGGGGCTTCGCCGACTTCGCGCGCACTGTTTCACCAAACCATGCACAGCTGGCCCGGCCGTGTCGGCCTACGCTTCAGGACTAGCCCGAGCCTCGATGCCAGCCTAGCACTAGCTAGCTCGCACGCACCGCGTTACCGTTTACATGTTTCGCGTATAAATGCTCGCTCATGCCTTCGCTCATATTTTGTACTCGTTTGACACTTAGTGCAATCCGCGCTACCTCGATTCATTGCACCCGTAACACTTGGTATTCAGAGCTACTTTCTTTCGGACCGCGCATCTCCGCACCCCAGGAAATCAACTTATGATTTTTCACTCGAAGGGACTCACGCACCTTAGCCACTAGGAGCCGTTGTCCTCGCGTTCTCTCGTAAACGCGTGTAGCCACGACTGCGCCTAGACTAAGATGAGCGGACGCCTTTCGTAATGGGCGAACAAGTCGACGTCACCACTCTCACACAGGAGCGTCTGAACGAACTGTTGCAGCAACTTCGCAAAAGCTTTGAAGAAATCGCGGCGCTGACGGCAGAACGCACGTCCCTGCAAAACGACGTTGCACGAGCACAGCAAGCACAACCTCAAGCACCTAGCACTCCGTAACAGCCCGCACCACAGGCATCGCAACACGGAAGTGTGGGGCGACCCGCGAGCGCGGCTAGTGATGGCGTCGTCCGCCACGACGGAGACGACGACCACGGCGCGACACACCCCGAGGCGACGAATGCGGCCCGAAGCCAGCCACGCGTCACGATTTCTGCACCGATCAACGACTCGGCACTGCCGTCACCGATGCCGCTGAAGCCGCAGTGTCCGCCGTATTTTGACCCGAGTCAACGGGGTGGTCTTACCGTTCAGGCGTGGTTGTTTACGATGAACGTGTTTTTCGACGCCAACTACGTCTCGGAGGATACGGCGAAGATTCGATACGCCGTGTCGCTGCTGAGAGGACCCGCCATAGACTGGTGGCGCGTCATCGTCACGAAGCCGAACGACTACGCGACTCTACCGACACGGGAAGGACAAACCGAACCCTGGGCGCCGTCATATTTCGTGGAGGTGCCCCAAGGTCGCACGTGGGATGCGTGGTGCGCAGGTCTGCGTGCTCGATTTGAGCCAATTGCGGCTTCGATCGCGGCGGGTCAGAAGCTTTGCACTTGGCGCCAACTCGGTTCTGTCCAAGATTATTACCAGCGGGTTTCTGGCGGTATGCGAGCAAGTGGGTTATATGCACGAGGGCGAGCGTATCGACCGCTACATCGGCGGCCTGAAGCACGACATCGCTCAGGAAATTCAGCTTCACGGCGTCACGGATTTTCAGGAGATTCTCACCATGGTGGAGAAGCTCGACTTTTTCCGCCGACCGAGACCGGGGTCCTACGGATGCAGTAACTGGGGACATCGATCTCGTTGGACGAACGAGGGCGCTACGATATGTGCCGTCGCTGCGAATGCCGCTGCCGCACCGTTCAGAGGGCGCTGCTTCACGTGCAATCGGCCGGGACACCGTAAGAGCGAATGCTCGGAAAATGCTAAGGGAAAGGGGGAAGCTGAGCAGCAGAAACAGACCAAGCAGCAGGGAAACGCTGGGAGTCAGCAGCAGACGGGCCCTCTGCTGAGAGGTCACGCCGCTCGCCCGACCCAACCGACCCTCACCGAGTGATTGTGCCGGTTCACGCGATTGACCACACCCGGCCGAATAAGGAGGGTACTACGGTAGACAGCTCCATACTGCTAAGTGGGAAAATCAGGACGGACATAGTTAAAATATTCGTAGACGGGGGAGCCAGCCACAGCCTGATCAACACTGCCACAGCACGAAAACTGAGACTGCCACTGGGCAGATGTTTACTTGAGATCGACGCAAGACTGGTTGACGGCATGCCACTGGCGATACGGGAATGTGTAGACCGGGTTCGGATTCGATGCGGGGGTAACTTCATGTTTAGTCAGGAAATGCTCGCAACAACCCTCGACGGAACCAACATTTTACTCGGTCGTGATTGGCTGCGACGACACAACCCGCGAATCGACGGAACGACGGGGGATTGCACCGAGCGAGTGAACGGTAACAACATCGCCTTACCTCGCTGGGGCTCGCCTGAGTCTTCGTCGGTGCATATCAACGCGATCACGATGAAACGCGTCGTAGCGACAGGAGCTGACGTGTACGCGGTTGACATTCGGGAAGCCGAGGCAGCAGACAAAAGGGGGGGTTTACAAAAACTGCTAGCCGACGTACCGGATGATTTGGCAGCACTCCTGAAGCAGTACAGTGGGATATTTCCGGATGACCTGCCGACGGGACTGCCACCTCAGCGACCGCACGACCACATGATAGAGTTAGAACTGAGGGCACAGCGGACAGTACAGCGACAGTTCCGACTGACCCAACCCGAACTGGACGAACTAAGGAAGAAGCTGGATTACCTGCTTGAGAAAGAGTTTATTCGCCCAAGTTCGTCACCCTTCGCTGTGAGAATAAGAACGAGGAATAGATTGACTAGGAATGAGAAAGGTACAAGTATGAAACCCTAGAAAAGTTGTACCCCCTATTGGCTACCCCACTACAGCCTACACAGGCTATATCATGCATGTCTGACATACCCCCATAGGCAAAGTGGGGGAGAACAAGGGGTCACAAGACTAGTCAAGCAAAGAAAAGTAAGCTCAGGGTGGATCACAACGTCACCACACATTCCGAGCACCAGTTTGAAAGGCCATAAGGCCAGTTCACATGCAGGATTATAAATCAAAGTGAACAAGCAAGACAGTGATCACAACCTAGCAAAGGTAAGCATGCAGGAGCAGGTATATATAGATCACAGTACAAGCAAAGTCAAGAGGTAAGCAAGTGAGGCCCGGTAGGCACAAGACCTAGCATAGTACAGAAACGATGATGATCACAAGGCTGAAGTGCCTTGGTGAAGATATCAACAGTGTTGGCCCGAGAGGCCACGTAAGCAAGAGGAAGCTGACCACGCTGCTGCAACTCTCGAGCAAGGAAGTAGCGCAGAGCAATGTGCTTCGTTATGTGCTCCAGTTTGTGCTCCTGACACAAGGCCAGCATTGCCTTGTTGTCGACGTACAGAACTGGAAGAGAACGAGGCACCTCTCCCAAGTCGGTCAGCAGGTAGGTGAGCCAGCGTAACTCTTGTGCAGCCATGGCCCCAACGTAGATCTCAGCCTCACAACTGGAGCTGAGAACAGAGGACGAGCGGGTAGACCGCCACGAGACAGAGCCGGAACCAAGGCTGAAGGTGTAACCCTGTGACGACCGCTGCGTAGCCAAGTCGTCAACCCAACAAGCGTCTGCGTGACCAGTGAGGACAACTCGAGCCCGTCCTCCAAGCACGAGCCCCATGCCCGACGTACTGCACAGGTTGCGCAACACCCTCTTCGCTGCAGCCATGTGCTCTGGTCGGTGTCCCCCAGGAGCAACATAGCGCGCCAAGATGCTAAGAGGGTATGCCAAGTCAGGTCGAGTGCAGGCCATCAGGTACATGAGGCAACCAGCAAGCTCTGGGTACGGGCCACTCAGCTCTACGGACTCATCCGAAGGCAGAGCTGAGAGCGAGTGGCGAGTAGACAGGGGAGTAGCCTGAGGCGAGGAGTACGTGAAGTCAAAGCGCTGAAGGACCTGCTGCACCATGTGTGACTGAGTCAAGGTAATGGTGCGCCGTGCTCTGTCCCGGGTGATCTGCAAGCCAAGATAGCTGCGCAGCTCACCCAGGTCTGTGCACGTGTGTCTCTTCTGCAGCTCTGACTTTACGTGGGAGAGTCCCTCAGTGTCAGCAGTGGCAAAGACCAAGTCGTCGACGTACACGAGGATGTAGAACGGCGGCAGCGAAGTGTCGGTGCGCAGAAACAGCGACGGGTCAGCAGTAGAAGGAGCAAACCCAAGAGCCGCAAGCGTAATCCTCAGTGTGTCGTGCCACTCACGGGGCGCCTGGCGGAGACCGTAGACTGGCCGCCGGAGGCTCCACTGGGTACCAGGAGGAAACGACCCAGTGAAGCCAGGTGGGCGGCGCAGCCAGATCTCCTCGTGCAGGCTGCCCTGTAGGAAAGTAGTGTTGAAGTCAAGAGAGTGAAGCTCGTAGTCACACTGAGCAGCGACGTGCAGCAGAACCCGAAGAGTGGTCATCTTCGGGGTCGGGGAGAAGGTCTGGAAGAAGTCAACTCCCTGTCTCTAACTGAAGCCTCGAGCAACGTAACGCGCCTTGAAGACAGGCGGAGAACCCGGCGGCCGCTTCACCCTGAAAATCCACATGCCACTGACGATGTTCACCCCAGGAGGGGGAACCTCGTCGACGTAGGTGCCTGTGGACTTCCAGGATGCCATCTCTGCGTCCTAAGGTAGACGCAGCAGTGGACTCAAAGGAAGGGTCAAAGACAACAGTGGCCAGGAGACGCGTGACAGTAGGACTAGCAGCACAAAGAGAGTCAGACACCGGGTCAGCAAGGGCAGGAAGAGAGGACGCAGAAGGAGACGGCAGAGGGACACGCTGTGGAGTAGTGGAAGGATGCAGAGCCATCTCGTGCGTGCCAGGGACAGGAGGAGGACGCTCACGCGAAGCACGACGACCAGTGCGAACAACGCGAACAGGCGACGCAGGACGAGACTCAGGCTCACGACGCTCCGTAAGACCTCCTGTCGGACCAGTGTAAGGAGAAGGAGCAGGCAGTGGGGAGGCCGGCTGTAACTGTGACTCGGACTGGACAGGTTGTGGACACTCTAAGGAAGGAGCAGGACCAGTAGAAGGCGGGAGACCAAGAACCTGCTCAAGGAGCGGAACGAAGTACGGCCGCGGCCGCGCAGCGCCTCCAGAACCAGCAGGGACAGCACCAGCACCCCCAGCGTCAGCTCCAACTCCTGCAGCACCAACAGCTCCAGCAGCACCTCCAGCACCCCCAGGAGCACCGGCTCCAGTAGCACCTCCAGCTCCAGTACCTCCAGCTCCAGCACCTCCAGTAGCTCCAGCCCCAGCAGCACCACCAGGCCCAGCAGCTCCAGTACCTCCAGTACGAGCACCTCCGGGACCAGTGGCTCCAGAACCCCCAGCAGCTCTAGCAGCATCAGGACCTCTAGCACCCGTAGCACCACCAGCTCCAGCAGCACGGCTCCAGCGCCGAGCAAACCACTCGCGCAGCTGCTGTGGAGAGAGTGGCTCCCGCCGGGACGAAGCACCCGAAGGACCTCTAGGCGTAGCACCTCCAGACTCCACACGCGCAGGCTCAGCACCCTCAGGCTCCGCACCCCCAGAATCAGCAACCCCAGGCTCAGCACCCCCAGACTCAGCACCCCCAGGCTCAGCACCCCCAAACTCAGCACCCCCAGGCTCCGCACGCTCAGGCTTAGCACCCCCAGGCTCCGCACGCTCAGGCTCAGCACCCCCAGGCTCCGCACGCTCAGGCTCAGCACCCCCCGACCCGGCACCCGCAGGCTCAGCACCCCTAGCAGCACCAGAGTCAACAGCTACCTCGACAGGCTCGACTGCGTCTACCTGGGACAGACCTGAGGGGGCAGGACCCTGAGGGGGGAGGGGGTCTACCGGGGGAGGACCTGGCGCGAGGAAGAGCGGCGGGGGGGGGAGGGGGGCAGTGCGGTAGGGGAAGAGACGGTAGTAAGGAACCGACTCGTCAAACGTGACGTCCTGAGAGGACAGAACACAGCGCGAGATAGGGTGGTAAAACTGCCAACCAGGCGCGTCAGGGGGGAAGCCAAGGAGCACGCAGGGAACAGCAGGGGAGGACAGCTTGTCCGCAGACAAGTCGCGGACGAAAGCTCGAGATCCCCAGACACGGAACGCAGACGCATCGCCAACCTTCCCCGTCCACCGCAGAGTAGGGGAGGTCTCCGGCATGGATACCCGGGGCTGGAGGTTGATCTGATGCGCCGCGTACTGAACCGCGAACGGCCACAGAAAATGGGGAGCAGCCGCATGGATCATGGACGTACGAGCGACGTCCATGACCATGCCAATGCGGCGCTCAGCAATCCCATTTTGCTGTGGAGAGGCCGGAAGTGTGAACGTCTGGCGGATGCCCTCCGCACGACAGAAGGCTCGTAGAAGGTCGGAGGAAAACTCTCCACCTCTGTCAGAGTGCAGACGCAGAACAGGAAAGTCCGAGCCGAAACTCTCTCTGAGCTGGAGACGGGCAGCGCGGATCCAGTCGATCAACACCTCAGTGACCTAACCCTTGCGGCGCAAGGGGAAGACTGTGGTGTAACGCGAGTAGTCATCAACAACCAGCTGGAAGAAACGCTCGTGACCCTGTCCACGGACGCGGGCTGGGCCCCACACGTCCATGTGGAGAGTCCGCAGCGGAGCCTCTATCGGAGGAAACTCGGAAGATTGAGGAGCGGCGCGCTGCCGGCCCTCGACGCAGAGAACACAGGTAGGGGCAGGCCCCGGAGGAAGGGGAGGGAGAGACCGGGGGAGACCAGAGACAAGGACACGGGAGGCCATGCCTCGGAGACGAGGCAAGGAGGGGTGACCAAGGCGGTGGTGCCAGAGGAGAGTCTGGTGAGACAGGAGGCGACACGAGCAGGGGGCAGACTCAGGACCAGACTGGGACGCTGCAGCAAACACCTGACCCGACGCAGCTACCTGACCAGACTCAGCAACCGGAGGAGACAAGATAGTCAGGGTGTATAGGCTCGACCCAGGCTGACGGGTGAATGTGGCCAGGTGCCGGCCCGTCCGAGCACACGAACAGTGGGTCACCCGCTGACCTCCAGGAGTGAACTGGTCAACCCACACGTCCTGAAGGTCAGCTCTACTCACCAAGTTCGTGGAGAACGAGGGGAGGTGGAGGCCAGACAGTGAGCTAGATGGGACCGCCAGACACGGCAGAACCGTGGAGGAGTGGGCAGGGACCGGACCCCCAGAGGGGTTAGCCAGAGAGACTGCCACCGGCCGACTGAGCGGCGAGAGTGTGGTGCAGTCGCGAAAGAAGGAGCGGGAAGCACCTGAGTCAAGGGTGAAAGTGTGCAAGGCCGTAGCAGGCGCAGTACCAGAGAGAGCAAACTCACAAGCACCTGGAGGAGTGGACTCCCTAGCGCCTAGAGCAGCAGCCTCACCGGCACCTGGAGCAGGAGACGCACCAGCACCTAGAGCAGCAGCCTCACCAGCACCTAGAGCAGCAGACTCGATACCTGGGTTAGGCGGCACACACAGGTAACAGGCACCCTCAGCACTAGTAGGCAATGCATATATGGCAGTGAGGATAGCATCATAGTCAAGAGCATAGATATCTACCCTCTGCCTAAGCAGCTCCACCCAGTCGGGGAGCTTAGCCGCGTCGCCAAACTCTGTACGCCAGGCGTCGCTCAGACGTGAGAAGCAGCGGGACTCAGTGTGACCAATCGTCCCGCAAGGCTGACCAGCCCTAGCACCAGTGCGAATGACGTACGGGCAGCGAGCAGTACTTCGTGACCCTCCACTCTGAGCGTACCACTCACGAAGCTGCTGGGGCGAAAGGACCGCGCGCGGACGCTACTGCAGCTGCACCTGGTCACTACAAGAAACTCCCGAACGACCCGCTCCAGGGCGACTCCCACCACGGCCACCCCTACAACCCCAACTAGCGTACCACTCATGAAGCTACTGGGGCGTGAGGGACTCACGCGGACGTCGCTGGAGCTGCATCTGGCCACCGCCAGGAGCAGCAGTAGCAGTAGTAGCCGCAGTAGCAGCAGTAGCAGCAGGAACAGCAGTAGCAGCAGTAGCAGCAGTAGCAGCAGTAGCAGCAGTAGCAGCGCGGCCACCCCTACAACCCCAACTAGCGTACCACTCACGAAGCTGCTGGGGCATGAGGGACTCACGCGGACGTCGCTAGAGCTGCATCTGGCCACCGCCAGTAGCAGCAGTAGCAGCAGTAGCACCTAGGGCAGTAGCACCTAGGGCTCCTCTTTTTTTTTTTTTGAATGATTATTTATTTATTTTAGGGTTTGGCAGGGCGCACTCGGCGCTGCAGAGGCGGCTCGCGGGCTGCAGGGGTGGCTCGCGGGCTGCAGGGGCAGTGCGCTGGCTGCAAGAGGCAGGCGCGCTGGCTGCAGGGGCGGTTCGCGGGCTGCAGGGGAGGCTCGCGGGCTGCAGACGGGCGGCGCGCGGGCTGCAAGGGTCTGCGCGCGGGCGGCTTGCACGGGGCGGCGCGTCGCGGGGCAGGCAGGGGCGTCGCGCAGGCAGGCAGGGCGGACGGGCGTCGCGGCGGGCTGGGGCAGCCCGCTCTGGCGACGCGACGGGCACGGGCAGGGCCGACGGGCGACGCGACAGGCTGCAGGGGCGCGCGACGCGACGGGCTGCAGGGGCGTGTGACGGGACGGGCTGCAGGGGCGCACGGCGCGGCGGGCAGCAGGGGCGCTTACCAGGGGCGGGTGCAGGGCAGGGCCGCGATGGGTGGGTAGGTTGAGTAAGGGCGACGCCCCGGGGGCGCCGCGACGAGTAGGGGCGGCGTCCATGGGGCGCCGCGACGAGCAGGGGGGGATGCCGCGCGGGTCCCGCAGGGCGTCGCGACGAGCAGGGTCTAGGGCGGCGCGCGAGCTGCAGAGGCAGCTCCCACGGGCTGCAGAGGCAGGCACGGCTGCAGGGGCAGCGTCCACGGGCTGCAGGGGCAGGCACGACTGCAGAGGCAGCACCCACGGGCTGCAGGGGCAGGCACGGCTGCAGGGGCAGGCACGGCTACAGGGGCAGGCACAGCTGCTCGGGAGGGCGGCGCGCGGGCTGCAGAGGCAGCTCCCACGGGCTGCAGAGGCAGGAACGGCTGCAGGGGCAAGCACGGCTGCAGGGGCAGGCACGGCTGCAGGGGCAGGCACGGCTGCAGGGGCAGCTAAAAAAAAAAAAAAAAAAATCAGTTGGGGCAGGGCGGAACGTTCGGTGGGCCCTAGGAACGATTCTGCTCTAATACCATGTGAGAATAAGAACGAGGAATGGATTGACTAGGAATGAGAAAGGTACAAGTATGAAACCCTAGAAAAGTTGTACCCCCTATTGGCTACCCCACTACAGCCTACATAGGCTATATCATGTATGTCTGACATTCGCAGCACCGATAATGTTCACACCGAAAAAGGACAAGGGTTTTCGCATGTGCATCGACTACCGCGCACTGAACAGAGTTACCATCAAATCCCGTTACCCCATCCCACGAGCCGATGAACTGATCGACCAACTGCGAAGAGCCCGGGTTTTCTCGAAAATCGACCTTCGAGGAGGCTACCACCAGATACGGGTCAACCCACCCGACTGCCCCAAGACAGCTTTCCGAACGCGCTACGGATCTTTCGAATACACCGTCATGCCCTTCGGACTGACCAACACCCCCGCCACTTTTCAAATGACCATGAACGAAGCCTTCCGCCCGCTCTTAGATAAGTGCGTCATTGTCTATTTAGATGGCATACTGATTTACAACCCCGACCGAGCACAGCATCTACAGGACATCGAAGCAGTTTTTAAAATACTGAGTGAGAACCGCCTGCTGACTAAAGCCTCTAAGTATGAGTTTTTACAGGACAGACTGGAGTTTTTGGAACACATTATTTCAGCTGAAGGGATGGAAATAGACCCGAAGAAGATCGTGACGATTCAAGCGTGGCACGCGCCGACAAATTTGACCGAGTTGCAGATCTTTTTGGGGTTCGTCAACTACGTGCGCTGGTTCATCCCCGACATGGCGAAGTTGACTGCTCCGTTGACCGACCTGTTGAGGAAGGGGGTTGAGTACACGTGGGGGGGGAAAGAGCAAGCTGCCTTCTCGGCCCTCTAACAATTTTTGTGCTCGCCGCCCGTGCTTCACATCGCAGATCCGCACCATCCGTTCGAGCTCGTCACCGACGCTAGCGACATTGCCATGGGAGCAGTACTGTTGCAGGACTTCGGGAACGGCCTCCAACCAATCGCGTACGAGTCCTGCAAGCTTCACCCGCCCAAACGCAACTACCCGATACACGACCGCGAGATGCTGGCGATCGTGCACGCGTTCAAGGTGTGGCGATGCTACCTCACGGGAGCAGACGCGACAGTACGGACAGACCACCGATCACTACAGTACCTTCGCGCCCAACCGAACCTCAACCCGAGACAGATCCGCTGATTGGACTATCTGGAGTCCAACTTCCACTACAAAGTCACGTACAAAAAAGGCGCATCGAATATCGCCGACGCACTCACACGCCCCACCGCCCAACTCCATGCAATCCTACTCGCCCAAACCAACCCATTGTTAACAGGCCTATTCACCCACGGATACAGTACCGACCCATTTTTCACGACCGGAAATTCACAGCAACTGGCAGAAGCTAAAGGAGTATATTACGTAAAAACATGCACCAACCGCATCTGGGTACCCGCGTACTCACTACTGAGGGAACTCCTACTGTAGGAGGCACACGACGGAATTACCTCGGGACATTTTGGGATAGAAAAAACGCGACAGCAACTGCAGTGGTAATACTACTGGTCGGAGTTGTTGACCGACGTACAGCACCACGTGGGCTCGTGTCCTACATGTCAGGTGATGAAGAGCTCGCGAAAAAGAAGGCGGGTCAATTACAGCCGATTCCACCGCCTGAGCGCGCCTGGCAGCAGGTTACCATGGATTTCGTCACAGGTTACCTTCGAACCCTGGGGGTAACAACGCGGTTATGGTCGTCGTTGACAGGTTGACGGAGATGGCACACTTCGCTGCGTGCAAGAAATCAATCTCAGCCGAAGAAACCGCTCGTCTGTTCATCGCAGCCGTCGTTCGACTGCACGGGATACCAGCCGCGATAATCAGCGACCGCGACACGAAGTTCACCAGCAACTTCTAGAAGAACCTTTGGGAGCAGTTCGGGACCAGGCTACAGTTCAGCTCACCGTACCACCCCGAGTCCGACGGTAAAACGGAGCGGACCAATCAGACGATGGAACAGTTGATTCGGGCCACGTGTGACGACCCGACAACTTGGGAACAACAGCTGCCGCTAATCGAGTTTGCCTACAACAACGCCACGTCAGCAACGATGCAGCAGTCCCCGTTTTACCTGAACTCTGGGCAAAACCCTACAGTGCCCATGACTCCGAGTCCGGACAATCCAACGCCACGTGCACAGCAATTTTCCGAGATTCTGCAAGCTGCCCGCACCAGAGCCGCCGAAGCAATTAAAAATGCCAATGTCATCGCAAAACGCAACGCTGACCGCCACCGCCGCCCAGTCATGTACCAGTCAGGAGATTACGTACTGCTAGACCCACAGAACTTAAGACTACCCGTCGTACCAAAATTACGACCGCGCTATTGTGGACCATTCCAAATCTGCCACATGATCACCCCAGTGACCGCCCACTTACTGTTGCCGACAGACTGGTACATCAGCCCATCATTCTACGTCAGCCTACTTCGACCCTATATCCCAACCACAAGCCAACTGCCTCGTCACCGCCCGCCATCCATGACTCGCCCTTCATCGGAGCCGATCATTGAGCCTGAAAAGATTTTGAGCCATTGGATTCGACACCCTACGGGAATCCGGAGGATCGAGTTCCTCGTTCGCTGGAAGGACAGCACGCCAACTGAGGATAGCTGGGTGCCCTTGGCCAACATCGAAAACCACCCTGACCTGCAAGTGTACCTGAGGAGCCGGGGTTTCCTCGATATACACGCACTCGCGTAGCGGAGGGGGCTTCTTGAGGGGGGGGTTAGTGTAAGGAATTTTCTCGACATTCCTTATCAAGATAGCAAGCAGGAATGACTGCATTGAAAGGATTATGGGTACAAGTACTAACCCTAACATTGGGTTGTACCCCATACAGGCTACCCCACTATAGCCTACACAGAACTAGCACATATATAGTTTGACACACCCCCATAGGCAAAGTGGGGGATAACAAGGGGTCACAAGACCAGTCAAGAAGAGCAAAGCAAGCTCAGGGTGGATCACAACGTCACCACACACTCCGAGCACAAGCAAAGGGCCACAGGGCCAGTTCACATGCAGAGGTATATATGCAACAACAACAGTACAGTGATCACTACCTAGCAGGAGTAGGCATGCAGGTATACAATATAGATCATAGTACAAGCAAAGTCTACAGCAAGTGAGGAAACGTAGGCACCAGGCCTAGAGCAGTGCAGAAGCGCTGATGATCACCAGCCGGAAGGGCCTTGGTGAACACATCAGCCGTGTTTGCCTGGGTGGGCACGTGAGCGACACGAAGCTGACCACGCTGCTGCAACTCTCGAGCAAGGACGCAACGCAGAGCGATGTGCTTCGTTCTGTGCTGCAGTCTGTGGTCCTTACACAAGGCAATGGGAGTCTTGTTGTCGACGTACAAAACTGGAGGGGAACGAGGCCTCTCTCCCAAGTCGGTCATCAGGTAGGTGAGCCAGCGTAACTCCTCTGCAGCCATGGCTGTGGCGTAGATCTCAGCCTCACAACTGGAATTGAGAACAGAGGACAAGCGAGTAGACCGCCAAGAAAAAGAGCCAGAGCCAAGGCTGAACGTGTAACCCAGTGAAGACCGCTGCGTAGCCAGGTCGTCAACCCAAGAAGCGTGTGAGTGCCCAGTGAGGACAACTGAGCTCCGCCCTCCAAGCACGAGCCCCATGCCCGATGCACTGTACAAGTAGCGTAGTACCCTCTTCGCAGCATCGAAGTGCACCTTTCGGTGCCTACCAGGAGCCACGTAGTGTGCCAGAAGGCCAAGAGGGTACGCAAGGTCAGGACGAGTGCAGGTCATCAGGTACATGAGGCAGCCCACTAGCTCTGGGTATGGACCACTCGGCTCTACGGACTCGTCCGAAGGTGGAGCTGAGAGCGAGTGACCTGTAGCCAGGGGAGTGGTCTGTGGCGAGTACCAAGTGAAGCCGAAGCGCTGAAGGACCTGCTGCACCATGTGTGACTGAGTCAGTGTGATGGTGTGCCGTGCTCTGTCCCGGGTGATCTGCAGGCCAAGGTAGCTGCGCAGCTCACCCAGGTCTGTGCACGTGTGTCTCTTCTGCAGCTCCGACTTCACAAGGGCGAGAACCTCAGTGTCAGCAGTGGCAAAGACCAAGTCGTCCACGTACACGAGGATGTAGAATGGCGGCAACGAAGTGTCGGTGCGTAGAAACAGCGACGGGTCAGCAGTAGAAGGTGCAAACCCAAGAGCCGCAAGTGTCGTCCTCAGTGTGTCGTGCCACTCACGAGGCGCTTGACGGAGACCGTAGACCGGCCAGCGGAGGCTCCACTGGGTACCAGGAGGGAACGACCCAGTGAAGCCAGGTGGGTGGCGCAGCCAGATCTCCTTGAGAAGACCGCCCTGTAAGAACGCTGTGCTGAAGTCCAGAGAGTGGAGCTCATAGTCACGCTGAGTGGCAACGTGCAGCAGCACCCGAAGAGTGGTCATCTTTGGGGTGGGGGAGAAGGTCTGGAAGAAGTCAACTCCCTGTCTCTGACTGAAACCTCGTGCAATGTAACGAGCCTTGAAGACGGGCGGAGAACCCAGCGGCCGCTTCACCCTGAAAATCCACATGCCATCGACTACGTTCGCCCCAGGAGGGGGAACTGCGTCGACGCAAGTGCCTGTGGACTTCCAGGATGCCATCTCTGCGTCCATGGCTATCTGCCACTGAGAGGAGTACTCACCCGCGATCGCCTCAGCATAAGAGCGCGGGGTCGGGATGTCTGGAGCATCTGGGTCTCCCTCAGGGGCAAGCAGCATGGCCACGAGATGAGGCGCAGCGGCTGCAAGACACTCAAAGTCCTCCTGCCTGTCCTCAAGAACGTCCGTGCCAAGAGCACACTCACCCCCGACGGACGGAGGACAGACAGACTCAGACTCGGCAACAAGACTAGCAGCGAAGTCTAGACGTCAGGCAGCAGCAAAGTCAACAAGCTCAAAGACTAAGGCAGATGCAGCAGCAGACTCAAACGACGGGTCAGTGACAACAGTGGCTAGCAGACGCATGACAGTAGGGTGAGCAGCACGAACCAGGTCAGACTCAGGGTCCTGAACGTCAGGCAGAGAAGACGCAGGAGGAGACGGCAGGGGAACACGCTGTGGAACAGAGGAAGGACGAAGTGCCATAGTGTGTGTGCCGGGGACAGGAGGAGGACGCTCACGAGGAACACGACGACCAGTGCGACCAGCGCGAACAGGCTTACGACGCTCTGTAAGCAAGTCTGTCTGCTCAGTGTAAGGAGAATGAGCAGGCAGTGGAGAGCCTGGCTGTAACGGGAGGCCAGTAGAAGACGGGAGGCTAAGAACCTGGCGAAGCACGGAGTCAGGCGGTGGCAGAGACGACGGTGACGGCGGAGCGAAGAAAAGTCGCGGCTGTGCAGTACCACCAGCACTAGTACAACCAGCACCAGCATCTCCAGCAGCAGCAGAACCTCCAGCTCCAGCGCCTCTAGCTCCAGTGCCTCCAGCTCCAGTACCTCCAGCTCCAGCGCCTCCAGCGTCAGCGCCTCCAGCTCCAAAGCCCGCAGCACCACCAGCTCCGGCAGCTCCAGCACCTCTAGTAGCTTCAGAACCGACACCTCCAGCTCCAGGGTCTCCAACTCTAGGGTCGACAGGACCAGCTCCAGAGCCTCCAGCTCCAGGGCCTCCAGCAGCAGCACCCCCAGAACCGGCACCTCCAGCTCTAGGGTCTCCAACTCCAGGGTCGACAGCACCAGCTCCAGGGCCTCCAGCTCCAGTGCCCTCAGCAGCAGCACCCCCAAAACCGGCACCTCCAGGTCCAGGGTCTCCAACTCTAGGGTCGACAACACCAGCTCCAGGTCCCCCAGCTCCAGTGCCTCTAGTAGCAGTACCCCCAAATCCGGCACCTCCAGCCCCAGGGTCTCCAGCTCCAGCGCCTCCAGCTCCAGTGCCTCCAGCTCCGACAGCGCGACTCCGAAGGCGGGTGCGCGAAGCAAGCCACTCGAGTAGCTGCCGCGGCGAGAGAGGTGACCGCTGCAACGCGGCACCAGGAGGACCTCCAGCAGACTCAGCACCCCTAGGCTCAGCACCAACAGACTCAGTACGCGCTGGTCCAGCACCTCGAGGGCCTCGGCACCTCCAGCTCCAGTGCCTCCAGCACCACGGACCCCGGCAGCCCGAGTACCTCCGGTACGAGCACCTCCAGGACCCTCAGCGCCAGGACCCTCAGCGCCTCCACGACGAGCAGCTCCAGCAGCTCCAACCGCAGCACCTCGAGCAGAAGTACCTCTAGCACCAGCAGCACGACTCCTCAGGCGGGTACGCCACGCCAGCCACTCTCGTAGCTGGTGTGGTGAGAGAGGCCCCCGTCGTGAAGAGAGACCACCAGACTCAGCACCCTCCGGCTCAACACCCCCAGGCTCCGCACTCGTAGGCTCAGCACCCCCAGGCTCCGCACCCCCCAGCACCGCACGCACAGGCTCAGCACCCCCAGACGCAGTACCCCGGGAAGTACCACCCGCAGCAGCACCTGAGTCTCTAGTGACCTCTACAGGCTCAGCAAAGGGGAGTGGGTCTACCTGAGACACACCAAAAGGGGCAGGACCCTGAGAAGGGAGGGGGTCTACCTGAGGGGGACCTGGAGTGAGGAAAAGCGGTGGGGGAGGGAGAGGGGCAGTGCGGTAGGGGAAGAGACGGTAGAAAGGAACCGACTCGTCAAAGGTGACATCCTGAGAGGGGAAGACACGGCGCAAGGTGGGGTGGTAAAACTGCCAGCCAGGCGCGTCAAGGACAAAGCCAAGGAAGACACAGAGAATGGTGCGGGAGGAGAGCTTGTCCGTGGACGTATCGCGGACAAGGGCATGAGCACCCCAGACTCGGAAACGCGACGCATCGCCAACCTCCCCCGTCCAACGCAGTGTGGGCAAGGTCTCCGGCAAGGAGACACGGGGCCAGAGGTTGAGCTGATGCGCGGCGTACCAGACCGCAAACGGCCATAGAAAATGGGGAGCCACCGCATGGATCAAGGAGGTACGTGCAATCTCCATGACCAAGCCAATGCGGCGCTCAGCAACCCCATTTTGTTGCGGTGAGCCCGGAAGCGTGAACGATTGCTCGATGCCCTCCCCCTGACAGAAGGCCCGCAAGAGGTCGGAGGTGAACTCACCACCTTTGTCAGAGTGCAGACGCAGGACAGGAAGGTCCTGGCGGAACCTGCGGCGGAGCTGGAGACGAACTGCTCGGATCCAAGGGATCAGGACAGCAGGGACCTCACCCTTGGTGCACAAGGGGAAGACCGTGGTGTAACGCGAGTAGTCGTCGACAACCAGCAGAAAGTACCGCTCACCGCCCTGTCCACGAACGCGGGCTGGGCCCCACACGTCCATGTGGAGGGTCTGCAGAGGAGCCTTTGTCGAGGGAAACGAGGAGGAGTGAGGAGCGGCGCGCTGCCGCCCCTCGACGCAAGGAAGGCAGGGCGGCGCAGGGGAGGCAGGGAGGGGAGGGAGAGACCGGGGAAGACCAGACACAAGGAGGCGACGGTGCATGCCACGTAGACGTGGCAAGGAGGGGTGACCCAGACGGTGGTGCCAGAGAAGAGTATGGTGTGACAGGGAGCGACACTTACAAGGGGAGGCTACCTGACCTTACGCAGACACCTGACCAGTAGCAGCTACATGAGGAGGCGCAGTCGTCAGTGTGTAAAGACTCGACCCTGGGCGACGGGTAAACGTGGCCAGGTGGCGGCCGGTCCGGGAGCACGTACAGATCGCCACACGCTGTCCTCCAGAGGTAAAGGTGTCAACCCACTGGTCCTGGAGAACTGCGTTGCTCACCAAGTTCGTAGAGAACGAGGGGAGGTGGAGGCCTGTCAGTGAGCCAGACGGAACCTCCGGGCACGGGAGCACAGTGGTGGACCGTGCCAGAACTGGGCCCCCTGCGGGGTCAGCCAGAGACACCGCAACAGGTGCAGGAAGTGGTGTGAGTGCGGTACTGTCGTGAAAGAAACAGCGAGAAGCACATGAGTCAAGCGTGAAGGTGTGCAAGGCCTCAATAGGCGCAGTACATGAGAGAGCAGACTCTCTAGCACCTAAGGCAGCAGCATCACTAGCACCTAGAGCAGTAACCTCTATACTGGGGTCGTGCTGCACACACAGGTCACAGTCACCCTCAGCACCACCAGGCAAAGCATACATGGCAGTAAGGATGGCGTCGTAGTCTAAAGCAAAGACATCAACGCCCGACCTAAGCAGCTCAAGCCAGTGGGGGATCTCAGCATCGTCTCCAAACTCTGCGTGCCAGGCGTCACTCAAATAGGAGAAGCAGCGGGACTGTGCGTGACCAGGTGTCCCACAGGTCTGACCAGCTCGACAACCTGTGCGAATGACGTACGGGCAGCGACCAGGACTAGGAGACGTCCCACGCTAGTAAAGCCACTCACGAAGCTGCTGGGGCGTAAGGGTCGGACGCCGCTGTAGCTTCATCTGGCCACCACCAATAACTCTCGCACCGAACAGCGCCACAGTGACTGCTACTACGGTCGCCACCACTCCCACTGCTGCCACCACCGCCGGCACCACTCCCACTGCTGCTGCGAAGTGAAGTTATGGCGGGCAAGCTAAGAGGAGCGTGACATCTAGGGCAGGACGGAGTGAAGGCAGTAGCACGAGTAGCAGCAGCAGCAATAAGAGCAGCAGAGCGGCTCGGCGAGGCTAGGCTGTAGCACCTCCAGTACTCCTAGCAGTACCTCCACCAGTAGCAGCAGCAGTAGGGTGGATCAGGTTGGGCAGGGCGGCTCGTGCTGGGCGGCGCGACTCGGCCTTGGCGGCGCGGGCAGCAGGGCGCGACGTGCGGGCTGCAGCAGGGCGCGACGCGCGGGCTGCAGCAGGGCGCGACGCGCGGGGCAGCAGGGCGCGACAGCGGGCTGCAGCAGGGCGCGACGCGCGGGGCAGTAGGGCGCGACGCACGGGCTGCAGCAGGGCGCGACGTGCGGTGCAGCAGAGCACGACGCGCTGGCTGCAGCAGATCGCGACGCGCGGGGCAGACGTAGGGCGCGACGCGCAAGGCAGCAGGGCGCGACGCGCAAGGCAGCAAGGCGCGACGCGCAGGGCAGGAGGGCGCGAGCTGCAGCAGGACGCGGGGCAGGGCAGGGCGCGCGCGGGGCAGCGCGACGCGGGGCAGGGCAGGGCGTGCGCGGGGCAGCGCGACGCAAGGCAGGGCAGGGCGTGCGCGGGGCAGCACGACGCAAGGCAGGGCAGGGCGCGCGCTATAGGGCAGCGCAGGGCAAGGCGTGGGGTAACGCGGTAACCGCAGTCGGATACTAGGTAATGGTGGGCCCTAAAAAAAACGGTCCTACGGACCTATTGCTCTGATACCATGTCAAGATAGCAAGGAGGAATGACTGCATTGAAAGGATTGTGGGTACAAGTAATAACCATAACATTGGGTTGTACCCCATACAGGCTACCGCACTATAGCCTACACAGAACTAGCACATATATAGTTTGACACCTGCAACATCGCGTACATCAACAACCATTGTTCGCCTGTTACTGCTAACGGGGCTTCGCCGACTTCGCGCACAATGTTTCACCAAACCATGCACCGCTGGCCCGGCCGTGTCGGCCTACTCTTCGGGACTAGCCCGAGCCTCGATGCCAGCCTAGCACTAGCTATCTCGCACGCACCGCGTTACCGTTTGCATGTTTCGCATATACATGTTCGCTCATGCCTTTGCTCACATTTTGTACTCGTTTGACACTTAGTGCAATCCTCGCTACCTCGATTCAATGCACCCGTAACATAAACCCTCCTTTTGTACGATTTCAACCTCACATAACTTGAAAATTTACCATGCTGACCCCGGGCTTTATAAGGGGATGTCAGAAATTGTATTTCTATATATAACTGCATATTAGACTAGCTAGTGTAGTATCACTTCTATTGTTGGTGGTATACCCCCCCTTGGCCACCTTCCCTTGCCCTATATCTTGTATCTCTCTCTCTATAGTGAAGCCCCTTTTTCTTGGCCAACTCTCCTCTCGCTACTCTCGCCTAGCTCTAAACCAGGGCTGACTATTCAAAAAAATCCAGTCTGATGTTCTGGGGGCTCTGAAAATTTTTAGTCTGAGGCATATTTCCCAGAGAATGGCCACTCTGATTTTTCAGGTTCCGCAAAAACACAAGTCTGAAGTACTCAGAACACACTACAACCACTGCAGTACAGTACTGCCACAAATGTAGCACGTGGGGCGCAACGCTAACCAGTTTCCCTCGCTGACACCGCGTAGCTGCAGTGATGGTCCCGCGTGAGTGGAAGAGTGAGCCAAGTTGGCAGATTTCTAAGGGAAAAGGGTGGCAAAAGTTGCCAAGGACAGATTCTGCGCGTGACAGCGCCATGAAGTGTGTTCGTACACTGGCAACATATGACGTAGCGGAATGTACGTAGAAATCACAGATCCACATTTCAGGATCCGTACTCCCTGTAGTATGAAGACCCATTATCGGCTAAGTCAGTACTCTGAAAATCTCAGGATCCAAAACCAAGTAAGTCTGAGGCACTCATGTTTGAAAATCTTACAAGTCTGAAAAATCAGGATCCGTAGGAAAATACCCTGAGATTTCAGACAATCAGACTATTTTAGTCTGATAAAGTCAGCCCTGCTCTAAACCTAAGTCCCTCCTAAGTTCTTATCGTAACAACATTATTCCGGATGCAGTGCAAAGGCATGTTTCTAGAGCAGGGATGATGTCCAAGTGCTGGTGTTGGCAACTATTTCTAATCAAGCACAATGTTACTGTTAGCGTTAGATATGACAAAATATAATGTCATGTCACGAGTCATGACTAACATGTTTCTCAAGCAGAGATACAAATTGAAGGCCACAAAACTGTGTGGCCACACAAAACACAGTTGCTAGGTATAAGTGTACAAGAATAGCACGGGATACAGATACTTATTAACCAACAATGGAAACCACAATACCACCATCTCAACCTACACTTTGTCAACCAGCTTTACCTGTCCTTCATCCGCTGGAGGTCTCAACTTTGCAAGAATGAACACCACATGACCCACCTCGAAGATAACCACGTAAATCAGGGTCAAGCAACCACGGCCCAGCTTGCTAATCCACCATTTACACCTCGAACGGTAGCTTTTCCCGTCCTTCATCCGCAGCAGGTCTCAACTTCGCAATAATGAACGCCACCTGATCCACCACGAAGATCACCACGTAGATCGCCGCAAACAGCCCGATCGCAATCGCGAAAATGATGAAGTACACTTGCATGTCGGAGGCGAATTTCTCCGCCATCGCGTCGAACCCAAGGAAAGTGTTCACCCAGGCGAGTCCAACAATAACCAGGCCGAACACCCAGTGGATGATGAACCACGTCGGCCGATTCACTGTACCCTTGTTCGGCCGGAAGTGACCAATCACAGGCTGGATGAAAATCATCACGAAGATTGCGATTCCGAGCTGGCCGTGCGTTCCCTTGAGACCCACCGAGCCGGATACGACCATTCCGATGATGCACCCAACCACAGCGAGCACAACCGCGACAATCTGCATCCACTTGTGTGTTTCGAACGCCATCGGCTTCCAGGACTTCGCACGCGCAACCTGCTCCTCCCATTGGATGTGGTCCACGCCGGGCGGCTTCTCTTGGAGCTTATCGGCGAGGAAGATTCGCGAGATGAGAATAGCAGCGGGCATGAGGATGCCGAACGCGATGCCGAGCAGCCACCCGTGGATGATAAAGGCCACGGAGGATGAGGAAGAGGAGGTAGAGACGGCCGATCCGGAGATGAAGTCGATTTGAGCTGATCCGCTGTAGGTAAAGAACAGGGGAGGAGAGGGGAGAGGGGAGAGGGATGAGGGATGAGAACTGGTATCAGGAGCGGGATGAGGAATGATTGAACGAGGCACATGGGACATGCATGGGTTGATGCGCGGGGATGTGAGGCTCATAGGCACCGGGCACACGGTGTTCTTGGCTAACAAGGACGAGGGCAAGAGGACTCACCAGTTGGGACCATGGTTGGCGAGAGTCTGAGAGCCATCAGCAGAGTAAGCCCAGATGACCGTGGTCGTCCCGTTCGTGTTGATCGGATACGATCCCTCTCTTACCCAAAGTTAGTGCAATGGACGAGGGCAAGAGGACTCACCAGTTGGGACCATGGTTGGCGAGAGTTTGAGAGCCATCAGCAGAGTAAGCCCAGATGACCGTGGTAGGCCCGTTCGTGTTGATCGGGTACGATCCTCCCGCCATCGGCCGCGTGAATTTCACAACCGTCTTCCCATTGGCTGCCGACTCCACTGTGGTGCCTGACAGGGCGAATGCTGACGTGGCAGAGATGTCTGACGCGCCGTATCCTGTGATGCTGTACGGGCCGACAGCCGCGCTGTTGCTGCCAGCTGGCTGGTTGCCAATGGCTGCGTCGGCCGGCTGCATTTTGCCGTTGCTGTTCCACCCGAGTGACACCCAACCAGAGGTCGACACCTCAGCAGCGAAACTGATAGTCGATGTGTTGGCCTTCCAGTGGAGGATGTACCTGCGAATGAGTGGACGTAGAGAAGTCGGGAAGAAGAGAGGAAAAAACAACACACAAGAGCAAAGGTCAGAGGAGGGCGGTACATTCATTCTTTTGAAAAAAGTGGATGCCAGCTCTTGTAAAAAGAGGTAGCAATGTCCACAGTTAGAGAAGAAGGTAAAAAGGAAAAAAGAAAAGAAAAGAAAAAAGAAACGTACTTGTCACCACTGAGCTGAGCCGAGCACGTGTAACCAGCAATGGTCGAAGGCGTGCAATTGCTGCCACCGCTGCTGCTGGCACTGGTGCTGTTGCTGGCCTTGGAAGTATCCTGGCCCGGGTCGACTGCCCCGGTTGCATCCGAGCCTGAACCCGAGCTGGATACCGAGCCTGAGGTCGAGCCTGTATCCGTGGCTCCGGAGACGAAATTGATGGTGGCAGAGCCGCTGTAAGGGCAGAGCAGGATGGGGATGGGACGGGAACACACGGTTATTGCACGTGACAATCCCAAGGGTTAGAGTACGAGCCAAACCAGATCACTGTAATCACCCCAATGCCTGAAGCTGCAAATGACAGCATGTTGGCTGGGAGAATGAATCTGGCACCCAGAGCTTGCGGAGGAGGTAAGTAGATGCTTTTGAGTCGACTCAAAAAGGAGAATGAAGCTTGCACCCAGAGCGGTGATGGACCTACCAGTTGGGGCCGTGATTGGCGAGAGCCTGAGAGAGCCATCAGCCGAGTACGCCCAGATGACCTTGGTCGGTTGAATATCCAAAGACACATGCAAGGTGATTGGTCAAAGAAATGTAAACATACCGGTTGGGGCCGTGATTGGCCAGAGGCTTGGAGCCATCAGCCGAGTACGCCCAGATGACCTTGGTCGGCCCGGTCGCACTGATTGGGAACTTCCCCTTGGCCATGGCGCGCGTGAATTTCACCACCGTCTTCCCATTGGCCGAGGAGTCCACGGCTGTAGCGGCCAGCGCGATGCCCGTCGCTGCCACCGGGGTCACGTCAGACTCGCTGTAGCCGGCAATGCTGTAGCTGGCGACTGCAGCGCCACCCGAATTTGCGGTGGAGGAGGCAGGGAGGTTGCCGATGACGGCATCAGCGGGGTACATCTTGCCGCTTGCGCTCCAACCGAGTGAGACCCACCCGGTGGTTGCCACCTCGCAGGCGAAGGCGATGTTCTCTCCAGTGGCGTTCCAGTGCAGAACGAAGCTGTGAGGGGGAAGAGGGGGGAAGGGAGGGAGAGACTGAGTGAGTGAACAGTGAGTGAGGGAGACCCACCCGGTGGTTGTCTTCAGTGGCGTTCCAGTGCAGAACGAAGCTGCAAAAAGGGAAAGAGGGAGAGGGTACGTGAGAACATCAATACTGGCTGGAAAATCGGATGAAGCTGCTAAGGGGGGACAGAGGGGACCGAGACTGACCAGGAACCCCCAAGATACTCAGAAATGACTGGGAATTACAAAGCATGACTGGGAATATAGGGAGACGGGAGTAAATCAACTTTCACTCACTTGCTCCCATTGAGCTGCGCAGAGCAGGCGTAACCAGCGATGCTGGAAGGCGTGCAGCTGCTGCTGCTTCCGGTGCTGTTGTTGCTGCTGCTGCTGTTGCTGCCACTGCCGGAGGACGAGTTAGTAGGAGGAGTTGTTGTCGGAGGCGTGGTAGGTGGGGCTGGCGAGCCTGATCCCGAGCCTGATGCCGAGCCTGATCCCGAGCCTGATCCTGAACCGGATCCCGAGCCTGAGGTAGCAGCTCCAGCTGCGAGGCTAACAACCGCAGAACCGCTGTGGGGAGGAACGAGAGGCAGCACAGAGGGGAAAAAAAAGGCGTGGGGAGGAAAGAGGGGGAGAAGAGGTTTGAGAACAGGGGGAGATGAGCATTGAGTGACAAGAGAAAGGATTTAGTGGGAAAAAAAGCACAGAAAAGAGAAGAGAAGAGAAGAGAAGAGAAGAAAGGAGAAGAGAAGAGAAGAGAGGAGTGAAGTAACAAGAAGAACCGGAAAAGGAGTGCTCACCGGTTGCCTCCGTGATTGGCCAGTTTCTTGGACCCATCAGCCGAAAACGCCCAGATAAGGTTCGTCGCCACACTCGTGTCGATCGGGAATTTCCCGCCCTTGAGAACTCGCGAGAACTTAATCACCGTCTTCCCATTGGACGACGTCTCGACAGCTGAAGCGGTCAGCGGGATGGCTGCTGCCGGGGTGACGTCAGACTCGCTGTAGCCGGCAATGCTGTAGCTGGCGACTGTAGCGCCGCCCGTACTGCCGGTGGCAGCGGCGCGCTTGGTGGTGGAGGAGGCAAGGTTGCCAATGACTGCGTCAGCGGGGTACATTTTGCCATCTGCGCTCCACCCCAGGGAGACCCACCCGGTGGTTGCCACCTCGCAGGCGAGGTCAATGGAGTCAACGTTGGTCTTCCAGTGCAGGACGAAGCTGGAGAGCGGGAGGAGAGACGGGAGAAGGAGAGAGAGTGAGTGGGAGTGAGGCAGACATCCTTTTGGTGGTTGCCGCCTCGCAGGCGAGGTCAATGGAGTCAACGTTGGTCTTCCAGTGCAGGACGAAGCTGAGGGGAGAGGGAGTGAGGGAGGGCGAGTGAGTGAGCCACCGAGCTGAGTGAGTGAGCAATAGATGAAGAGGAAGAGGATGATTACACGGCTGTTTGAACTGAAACGAAAGAAACATCACTTACTCATTTCCGCTGAGTTTCTCGGAGCACGTGTAGCCATCCAGACTAGAAGGCGTGCATGCAGGGACGCTGCTGTTGCTGCCACTGGCGCCAGGTGCGGAGGGGGAGGTGGTGGGCGGAGCGGGGGTGGTGGCGGGGGGAGAGGGCGCGGGGACTGCGGGCGAAGGAGTGGCGGTAGTGGGAGGAGTGGAGGGAGTGGTGGGAGTGGTGGGAGTGCTGCTGCCACCACAGTTGAAGCTCACAGTCTTTGAACCGCTGTAGAGATAAGGGGGAAAGGGTACAACGATTGGCGGAAGGGGAAAACGAAGGTTAGTGAGGCGGAAAGAAAAGAGTTGGGGCAACAGAGAAATTTTCATCTAACCTCTCCAAGAAATCAAACAAATTCTTCAAAACGCGTACAAAAAAAAAAAAAAAAAAAAAAAAACCCAACCCGCACGTACAAGTTACTGCCGTGGTAATCCAACGACTGCGATCCGCTCCCGGAATACGCCCAGATCAGCGCGTTCGGCGCGGAAAGCGACATCGGGATCGTACCCTCCCCCTCCGTCCGCGTAAACTTCACGATCGCGCTTCCGCCGCTCGACGTCTCCGTCGCCGCCGCGCCGACGGAAAACGTCGTCGTCTTCACGACGGATGCCACATCGTATCCAGAGATCGCGTACGCGCCGGCCGCGCCGCCCGGAAGGTTCCCGATGACCGCGTCCGACGGGACCATGCGGCCGTCGCCCGTCCACGCGACGGAGACCCACGAGCCCGCGGCGCCGCCGGATGCGGTGGCCTCGAGCGCCATGTCGAGCGACGTGGCGGACGCTTGCTTCCAGTGGAGGAGCAGACTGTTGGCGGAAGAGGGGGGGGGAGGCGGTGGGAGGGGGGAAGGGGGGAAGGGGGGAGGGGGGGGGAGGGGGAGGGGGAAAGCAGGGAGAAGCGCGGAGTAACGTGGTGAGTGGCGGAGAAGGTGTTGGCGGAAGAATGAAGAGGACGTGTTGCGAACCGGGTGAGATGGGAAGGGTGTAAGGTGAGAGTGAGGGTAAGTTTGAGAAAAGGAGACGAAGCGAGTTTGCGCGTACCCTGGGGTAAGTTCCGCCTGATAGTCGAATCCAGTCAGCGAGGAAGCCGGGCACGAAGCGCCGCCGCCGCCGCTTCCGCCGCTGCTGCTGGAACCGGAGCTGCTGCTGCCGCCGCCGCCGCTGATGGAGTCTGGTGCTCCCGTCGCGGGCGCGGCGCCGCTAGCGCAGGTGAAGTCGATGTTCACAATGCCGCTGCGAGGGGAACGACGGGGCGAGACGGGATGAGGGGACGAGAGGACGACGGGATAAGAGGACGACAGTTGCGGGTTAAACTACCAATATTGAGGCGACATTAGCGCAGGTGAAGTCGATGTTCACGATGCCGCTGCGACGACGGGACGGGGTGACGACGGGACGACGGGAGGAGACGCAGGCAAAGTCAGGAACGCGATTCGCCCACAGGAGGCTATCTTGCGAGACAAGGCTGTTTATAACGCGTATGCTGCAGGCTTTGCGCACTTACAAGTTCCCGCCGTGGTAATCCAGCCCCTGCGAGCCGCTGCCGGAAAACGCCCAGATCAGCGTGTTCGCGTCGGGCGCGACGGGGAAATCCCCGTCGCCGATGGTGCGCGTGAACTTCGAGACCGTGCTGCCGCCATTGCTGGTCGCGACCGCCGTCCCCGCCAGCGCAAACCCCGTCGTTGGCGCGACGGACCCCATGTCGTAGCCTTGTATCGAGTACGCCGCGACCTTGTTTCCGGCAAGGTTCCCCATGACCGCGTCGGCGGGAGCCATCCGTCCAGATGACCATCCAACGGATACCCACGTGGACTCCGCGCCGCTTCCAGGCCGCGCCTCGATCGCGAAGTCCATTTCGGTTGTGCCTTTAGGAGCCCAGTGAAGGTAGAGGCTGTTAGTTGGGGAAGAGGGAAGAGGGGGGCGGGGTGTCATTGACAATGGGTTAGGGGGAGTCGACAAAACGCGGCTAGTGGCAACATGCTGAGATTGTGCAAGTATTGGCGGTCGTGTGGGAAGCCACGAAAGGTATTCCAATGCGGCACGCTTGAAGCTGCACCCTTGGTCAAATGACGTATCCGTTATTGTACCATCCCGTTGCCGTCAATAACCGCTGCCGGCTCGGAAAACTGGCTTCTGTAATCGCTGTAATCGCTGCCGTCCGTTGACCTACCCGTTGCCGCTGAGGTCGACGGCGTATTTGTAGCCGGCGAGCGACGACACCTCGCATGCGCCGGTTACGGCGCTACCACCCTCGTCGTCGTCATCACTACGCGCGGACGGCAGCGCGCAGATGACCAGGCAGAGCGTGACGAGTGGCACGAGCACCTCGAACCGCCTGTGATTTCTGGAAATACCCATTCTCGAGGAAATGTGATGGCGAATGGATGAAAAGTATGGCGGAGGTGAGTTAAAGATTGTCGGTTGAAGTCGTCTTCTGGTTTGGAGCTGTGGAGATCAGGCGGGGGAGAGGTGGTGGGAGGTGGAGCAGGTCTCGAATGGCGGTAAGTAACGAGAGGTGCTGCGCCTCTTCTGTGAGCTCGTGCAGCTTGCTAGTCTCCGTTGAAGGTTTCTTCACGGGACGATATGGCGTGGCGTGGGTTGTGTTTTCTAGTCACTGTCCAAATTTTCGAAAGGCCAAGGTGAGGGTTGGAGGAGGGTGGCGCTGGAAATTTATGGTACTGGAGAAGAGGGGGAAGTTCGCGCGGAATTGGCACGGCGAGGAGGAAGCTGACGGTGGGAACTTCGCTGCTTCCTTTTCCCGCAAATGAACCCGGAATAAAGATTTCAAGGGGGAAATGCTGCGGGAACAGGAAGAGGGGTGGGTGGGGGTCGGGCGGGCGGGAGTGATGGAGTTGCACGGTGCAAGAAAGAACAATCGGGACTGGTGGGGGGAGCGGGTGTTGAAGCGGCGAAGCGGTCGTGAAAGTGTGTGGTGGGAGGGGGTGCGCGGGGGAGGAGAGCGTTTTTCTGTGGTGAATCGGTGAATTTGTGACGTGGAACTGGGCGGAAACTCCAAGCGGCCACGAGCCGCTTCGTGGGATGCTTTCCCCTCCACTCGACTGTGGTGGCGGTGGCCAGGTCAGTTCTGCAACTGGCAAGCCGCGTCGACAAGATGGGGCCTTCGGTGTAGTGAGGTGATGGGAGGTTCCGGCAGCTGAAAGCACCAGCGGAAGATTGACGCTGAAATGTGTTTCGGTTTGGAAAAATATCTGGCGGAGAAATTGGCGCAAGATTGTGTGGTTTGGAACGGCATTGCGGAAATCAGATTGGCTTACAGCTAATGCCCGTTAGAGCCCCTCCCGGTTGCCTTGTGAAGGGGGTCTGTAAGCTAAACCTGCATTTCGCGTGGGGTTCGTACGTTTCGTCAGGCTTTATGCGTGCTTCAAAACTGAACATGGTAACCACCCGATTTGTCCGATTCGCTACAGTAATGGTTGGCCCTACTTGTCCGTTGTGTGAGTTACAGGTTACTCAACGAATGCTACAAGAATGAAACAAGCAGCTTCATCAAATGTTCCTCTTAGTACAGAACAACCAAAACACAAAACACATCCAATCAGCATCTCCCACGCCCGGAAGAACGTTGTTAGGGGAAACGAGGAATCGTGACAAGGGAATGTAGCGGCGACTGTCAAAATCTCGGCAGAAATTTCCACCAACACGTAGTCGGTTGGCGTCGCTGGACGGAACGTTATACGGAGAAGGAAGAGCGAGGAACAGCCGACGAATGAGACTGTTAAGTCGACTCGCGCGAAATCAGCCAAAAGTCCGACTGCTCGGATAACATGAGGACCGTTCACCCGCATTGATCGCGTCGAACGGGACGCTGGTTGAGGAGGAAGACCAATCAGTCGGACGATCACTTTGTGATTAACGCTACTAGCGTCGATGCTGCCGGGTCGAACCAAGCTGACGAGAAGAGCGAGATGACGAAAGGGTCATTGGGGGAACGAGTGCAGAGGAATTCAGGCCATGGCACAAGCATGTATCGGCACGTGATATGGTGTGAAACGAAGACTAGCTTACGCAAAGGAGCGTGAAAACGAAAATAGAGCAACATGCAACGGACGGCGTCAACTATAGCAAAAGGATTCTGAAACGACAAAATAGTGTCGTGCCGCTTGATTTGCAGGAGAAGCTTCGCTACCATGATGAATTAAACGTGGCAGACAAGATGTAAAAAGAATATCTTAAAAAGTACTTTGCTAACCTCGTCTTCGTGGTGTCGGTCAGATGCTGAAGCTGCTCCGTTGGATGCGTGGTCATCGTGACTTTTATGCGCTGCCGGTATTTCCGTTAGCATAGAATCCAGCCATCCCTCATTAGTAGCTTCTAGCGAATGCGATGGAGCCATTTCAGGTTTCCAGACTGTCAAAAAAAAATCACGAGTTGAGCTAGAATGGGGATACGCAGGCGATGGTTGTCTACGTGATGCGCGCATATAGCGCGCTTATTACGACAATAGTAAGGGCATTGTGAGAGGCGGGGGTGTGTGAGAACGATGCATTTGTGACTTCGTTGGTCTGATTTTAACTTAGGATGGCGGGCGTGCTGGGGCACTGGTGGGGCCTGTTCTGTGTCGTCGTCCCATTCGTGTGGCCGTGGTTCGTTCCATGCACCTGGCTTGGACCTCCGATCGAGTGGTTTGGTAACCACACGATCGGAGGTCCGACGTGGGGTCGGCGAACAACGCCTGGCTGATAATGCGCATGTACCCCACAAGTGCAGACTACACGTGGCAGTGTGAATCTGCCCAAATGTCTGTTACACGCACGATGAACCTCGCTTAGGTGGCGGGGCAGTCGGGCGAATGCGTTCACGAAACCACACATGTTTCGTCCTTACATTTCGCCTGCCTGACTTGTGGCCTAAAAACAAGGCAAACCAGGGTCGGCCTGCCTTGTTCGGGACTGCACGTGCGTTGGTGGCCGCAGCGCGTGTACTGTAGCCAACCATCCAGGTGCTTGTACTGTGGGAGCAGCAAGCAGGGGTTTCGACCTCGGGTGCAGCGTTTCCATCCGGTGCATGGCAAATTCGCGTGCACTGGTCGGGCATCATGTGTATTTCATACTTTCTGTCCAGCGCTGATAAGTTCACGTCCCGATAACCCCAACAGCTGGCGGGACGCTGGCAGGGGAGGGTCAACAATCAATTGCGGTTGGTGTGCGCGTGGTTGCGACGCGCCGCAGCGCGTGTTCTGCCGGAGGGTCTTCTGCGGAGCGGAGAACGGACTCAGGGCCCAAAACCGAGAGTCGCACGCATCGGAAATCTCGCAGATTTGTCGGTCAAACGAAGTTTACTGACGACGACGAGTCAGTTCAGTTGCCTGCAACAAGCCCAGCACCAGCGGAAGCTGACGGTGCTATGCGGATTGCTGTCGCTGAGCGATGCGGAATTTATGCGACGCGTCAGGTGTCGCAGGAAGGGTGGAGTCGCGCTTTCAGTTTCAGGCTGGGCAAGAGTTGACAGCATTCATATTGAGGGTACACCGAGTCCTCGGCAATTTCACGCCCCCCCCGAGGGGGTCAATCTTGTCTGTAGTGGCGGGGGGGTGAAATTGGCCATAACATTTATGTAGGGGAGTCTGCAGGGGACGCCCCCGCGCAGCACCCAACCCCACCGACCCACGTAACGACAAGGGGGGCCGAAATTGGCCCTAGTGAAGTTGGCGAGGACTCGGTGTACTTCTATCTAAACGCACCAGGGTATTGGCATGTTCTGAACGAAAATTCTTTGCTCAGCAGTATACAATTGATGCCCAACCAGTGCACGCGAATTTGCCTTGCGCCGGATGGAAACGCTGCACCCGAGGTTGTTTCCACAGCCTGTTGCTCCCACGTTACAAGCGCGTCGCGTGGTTATCAACCAATAGTAACGAACAGACCGAGGTCAAGCAGAAGAGACTGAAGTCAAATAAGGTAACAGATCTTGTTTATAAGCACCTGCGAATCCTTTTTGGCTAGCTGCGAATTGACGAAACTTATGCGAAATGCTCGTCACAGCTTATACGCCCCCTTCACAAGGCAACCGGGAGGGGCTCAAACAGGCATCAATTGTAACCGCGGATAGATCTCTTCTGGTTTGACAATGTTGCGGGTTCTTGAAGAAAGGGTGGCAAAATGTCGCCTTCTAACCTCCTTTAACATTTACTTGCTGGAATATCTCAGCGGAGATGGGTCGTCAAGCCTGATATATTCGGCGGTAATGATCACCTGAACTTCAAAATGTTGAGGCTAGAACGCAATTCTGCAACTAGAGTATCAGAGAGTACTTCTGCCTTCAATTTTCAGCACCATTCTAGGAACCCGGCGAGAAGCTTCAGCACGCACCGACCATTACACTCGAAGAAATGATAGGAACATGTTTCTCGCTCACGAAGGGGGAAAAATATAAATGATCGTGCGGTCTAATAGAGATTCACCACGCCGGATGTTAACGCACATGTTTTCCACACGCCACCTCAACGACACGTGGACTAGCAGTGCTCCTTCGTTGACTCTGACTTCCTCCAATGTAGCTTCAAATACAAAATACAGTGTGATCATAAACTAATACAAAATACAGTGTGTACATATACTAGCTGGCTAGAGCTACGGGAAATGCCAAATTCATACACTTGTCCCAGTTCTATCTCCAACCTATGTTTGTGATGTTTGTTGAGTTGAATTACTTGAGAAAATCCTCTTTCAAGGTAGAAGGTGACACACAAGTGCATTCTTAAACTAAACAAACCAACTAGATATACCCAATTTGACCCAGCAGACCCGCACCATGCTCTGAGATGCAAGCATCAGCATGGTCCATCTCGAGTGCATGATGATGTGAAGTTTGCGGTGGCGAAGATCTCTAAGGCGTCGGGGGGGGGTGGTGACAATGGAGGATAGTGTGGTGCTGCAGGGGGAGCGGGTTGATATGGCGGTGCGACGACCAATGGCTGAAGAGGCTCACGCCCTAGAGATCAGCGTCGCGGACCCGCTATCGCTGTCTCCATCCCTGCTGGGACAGTGCGGGCGTCAAATAGGTGTGGCGGCAAGGGAGTGGGAGCGTCGCAAAACGAGTGATTACGCGCCTCTGCTTGCACGCAACCGGGGCGTGCAGTTCACCCCTCTGATAGTAGAGACGTGGGGGTGTCTCGGCGGTCGTTTTCGGCGGTGGCTTCGTCAGCAAGGGGATGCGCACGTGGGGCTAGCTGTGTCGCGGGGGGCTTGTCGGGAGGACGACTCTGTGTTTTCGGCTTATCTTTTAGGGTCACTGAAGGCGCTCATCGAGGTGGCGTTACAACGTGCGCAAGCCCGTGTCATCCTGCTTCGAGCGGCGTCTTCCATGGGGGGGATTAACGTAGATTTTGTGGACCGGGAGAGGGACGATGTCGATGTGGAAGGCGGGGCTCTCTGGGTGGAGGCCCCGTACATGGTCGATACGCTGTTGTGATTGGGGGGGGGGGGGGGGGGGGGGAATGGGGTGTGGGATGGGATGCCTTGATGGGGTGTCGTGACTGGGCGTTTTGATTGGGTATCTTGAGGGGGGGGTTTTATGTGTGTTGCATTTGGGTTCTTTTTGGCAGCTTCACTTTCCTTATCCCTTTCTTTCTTCATTTCCTATTGAGAAAGCTTGCTTTCTTATTCTATATCAATTGGCATCGTTCTCATTACAAATGGCATCGTTCTCATTACAAATGGCTTGTTACAACATTTGCATCAACGTTGAACACAAGCTAGTGCAGTCTAATAGCACTAGCTAAGATGTACCCTATCCAAGTGGCATTAGCAAGGCGGTTTACTCTGGGGTGGGTGGTGGGAATGTTGAGTGGGCCGTTTGAAAATCGAGAAACGTGGGTGGAGGGAAATGAACTCCAACCCACGGTTTTTGTAGTTGGAGAAGGGCGTTTAGCGCGCTTCGACGATGCCAATTGTGCAGTACAAGCAGCTTCGCTTTCACAATACACAATTTAAAAAAACACAATGTGTGTTTAAAATTTATAATATTGAGAAAGCTTGCTTTCTTATTCTATATCAATTGGCATCGTTCTCATTACAAATGGGGTCTCTGAGACATGGGCAGCGGGGGCCTCCGGTTGCGTACGAGTGCCTCTGTGTGTTGTGCCGATGACGCGGCATGCGTCGGATCTTGTAGGTTACGGGAGGCTTCGATAAGAGGCTCGACGTATGGTGTAACATACATTTCCTTTGCTGAGTCGCTTCGCCATCTGCCCAGCCGTTTGAAGACCCTGTCTGGCACGCCCGTGTTGGCTGCTACTGTGGCTGCACCTTTTCGGAAAGAATGTGTGCCGAGCTGCAGCTCTCCAAGGCCAACCTTTGCGAAGGCTTCCTTGCACCAGTTCCGGATCGTGGTGTATGAAGGTGGCCTTGCTTGGCCCTCGCTGGTTGAAGCGTGGCCGAAGACCCGAATCAATGGTCCCTCTGACCGTGGGCCATAGCCGGCTAGTTGGATGAAGCGTCGGGTGCAGCGCACTGGGCAACAGGGGTCTGCCGTTGCTGCAATGGGAATCCAAGTGCCATGACCAGCCTGATCGGTCTTGGAGTGTGGTATGAGAATCCACATGACCTCGTTGTCGAATTGGATGTCTTGCCATTTTATGGCTGCTAGGTCAGAATATCGCAGGAATCCTGAGTACATGAGGATGGGGATCAACCCTTTCTGAAACGTCGCGAGATCGTCGGACTGCAAGTAACTCGCGACCATGTCCCGGACTTGTTGGATCGATACGGGTTCCTTCATACGAGTAGGGCGAGGGCAGTGTCGTTTTGCACAGTCACGGACTTGGGTGGTGAACGGTCCGGTTGTCGGGCATTTGCTCCCAGTCATGCGATGAGCGAAGCTGACCGCCGAGCACGTCAGCTGCACTACGGACAGGGTGGCTTTGCGTCGGATTGCGTGTACCAGGTAGAGCGCGAGGGTCATGTCGGATGCCGGAAGAAATGGGAGGTTCACTTTTGTGCAGAAGGCTCGAAACTTGGCCCAGTATGGTTCGTATGTCCGGATCGTAGAATCGGCGCGAGATTGCGCGAGCATGTTAATCATTTGGTCGTCTAACTTTGGTAGCAAATCTGAACACAGGGCGTAAATATTTTGAATTAGTCAAATGCCATTCTCTGTGCAATAATTGGGCTGTGCGGTAGTCCCATGCCTGAAAAAGCATTGGAATGGGACCCTGCGTCTAGGCATTGGCTTCCGTGTGTCAGAGGGATGTGCGCGTGGATGTGTGGAGCCCAAGTGCATGGGGAGGGTTGCAAAAGTGGCCACCAGCTTGCGCCTGGCCAGTGCGGAACTATCAGTGTGAGTGATGCATGGGTGCGTTGTGCGTGATGGAGGACGGCTGGGACCAGTTGGGGCGGGGGGAAGGCGAAGTTGTTTTCGGGTGTCCACGCGATCGAGAACGCATCAACTGCGATGGCTTCTGGGTGGGGAATCTTTGTGCAGAAGCGCGGCAGTTGGGTGTTGCGGGAGTTTGCGAAGAGGTCGATGGAGTGGGGCCCCCAACGACGTTCCAAGATGCGGAACCACGGCGTTTTCAGCGCGTAATCGTCGTGGTCGACCATTTTTGAAAGTTCGTCGGCGTGTGTATTGAGCTCGCGCGGAATCCATTCGATGATCAAGCGCGTGCCAAGCTCCATGCATGTTCGGATGATGCTCTTGCATGCCGTTGTGAGGTCGGGGCTGTGAGAGCCGCCTTTGCGAAGGATGAAGAACACGCCCTGGTTGTCCACTCGCACGAGAACGTGTTTTTGCTTGATCTTGTTCGCGTATGTTTGGAGCGCCCAAAGGACGCCTTCGATCTCCCGTCGCGTGCTGGACGTTCCTCGTAGCGGCTCTGACATGGTTGCGCTAGCTTCTTCGAGGCCACCCGGAAATGTGGTCAGAGTGGCGCCCCAACCATGAGAGCTGGCATCCACATGGATTACCGCGTCGTAGCTGTTCCTGACGTGAAAAGGTGCGCCGTTGAAACGGTCAAACTCCTCGAGCCAAAATTTGAGCTCCTCTGCTGCAGATGGGGGGATAACCACGCTGCTTTTCCATGACGGTGCTTCGTTGATCACTTGTAACATAGCGTGGCTGAATGCGCGAGCGGTCGCGCCAAGTGCGACACCCATCGATGCAAGCATGCCAGTGATTCTGGCCACGTGGCGGACCGGGACTGGTCGGCATGCCCTGCTTGCGCTCAGGAGGTTCCGGATGGTTGCATGTAGTGAGGCTCGTTGGTCGGGACCGATGGAGAATCGGCCGGTGTCGGTCTCCAGTTCTACGCCCAGGAATCGGAGATGTTGCGATGGTGACAGTTGTGATTTCTTCGCGTTTATCACAAGGCCTGCCTCTTTGAGGTCCAATATCACCTGCTGGCAGATTGCTTGCGCATCGGCTTTCGACCGGCAGAGAAATAAAATGTCATCCACGTAAGGTACGACTCGGATGCCTATGTTCTCGCCAATGCCGAGCTAGTTGCTTGATGAGCTGTGTGAAGACGAATGGAGCCGTCGCGAGGCCGAATGGTAGTGAACGAAATGCGTATGTGCGCCTATCGAATTCGAAGCCAAGGAACTTCCAGCACGATGGGTGGATGTCGATGTGATGGTAACCAGATTTGAGGTCAATGGAGAACATCCAGTCCCCAACGCGCGCCAGGTCGGCGACACGGCTGAGCCCCTCGTACTTGAACTTGGGGACAATCAAGTTGGCGTTGACTTTCCTCAGATCAAGAATGAGCCTGCATTTGTCTTTTTGCTCGACCACGTTGAGTGGACTTATGCACTTAAGCTCCGTTGCGGCCATCGGAACTGCCGCTCCCGTCTCTATGAGTTCTTGGATGGCGGTACGTGTGAACGTGGCATGCGTGTTTGCCCCGACATGATTGCGATCGTAGAAAGGTTGTGGTGGACCATGGCTCCATGGCAACCAGTAACCCTTGGCGATGACGGAGAAGACGAGGCTGCTAGGGCACCATGAGCTCCACCACGCAAAGGTCGCGCGAAGACGACCGCGCATCTGTGTAATAGTTCTGTCTGTAACGGCAAATTCATACGGGTCATCGTAGCATGCCGCCTCGCACCGTCGTGCTCCTGTACATTGGAGGCCAAGTGGTGTACAGGTTGAGTATTCCATGTTAAAGCATGCGTGTGCATGTACATGTACGGGCAACCATTGATCAAATGTGTGAAGAACATAAAAAACCGATAGAAATGTCAACGAATGTGTCGGGCGCGAAACGACGCTTCTTCTTCTCCTCGTTTCCTCCTCTCTTTTTTTTTTTTTTTTTTTCTCGCCCCGTCGTGCACTCGGTAGGATGTGGTTGTGCCTGCCCTTAGTGCATGGGAGCTGATGCCTATGGCCATGGACACACTTGTCCATTGTGTTTCTCTTATTCTCTCTCGTTCTCTCTCTCTCTTTCTCTCTCTCTCTCTCCCCCCCTCTCTCTCTCTCCCCCTCTCTCTCTCTCTCGCTCTCTCGCTCTCTCCCTCTCCCTCTCTCTTTCATGCTTTCTCTTACTCGTAGTTCATGGGGGCTGGTGCTTAGAATCATGGACATGCGTGCCCACCATGTTGTATCTCGTTCTTTCTCTTTCTTTCTCTCTCTCCCTCTCTCGCTCTCTTTCGCTCTCTCTCACACTCTCTCTCTCTCTCTCTCTCTCTCTCTCTCTCTCTCTCTCTCTCTAATGGTCCGTATATTGATATGGCAGAAAGGTGCACACATAAAGGTTCAGAAGCATGCAATTTCATCCTATTCCCTCTACAGTTCCACGAGTGGCTCCAAAACAGCAAAACAATCCCCTAGGTGTAGCTCATGGCCAATACCCCCTACCGGGGGGTTCTCAGCTGCTGCCGCCTCACCCAATTTCATGAGCAGGCCCACTGACTGTGCTCTCTGAAGGGCAACCGACCACCGCTGCCTGAACTGATGCAGAAACTTAGCGGCATGATAGGAGTTAGAATCGGCGTTGAAGTGGCGCCGAGCCGCAGTGTCTGCCAGCAGTTTAAGGAAGACGGGGACCTCTGCGCATGGGCAGCCGTAGGTCTCCACCGCCAGTGGAAAGAAGCCGACTGTCTCTGGTCTGTTCACGTAGTGCTGAATCTTCTTGTCTGCCTGCTCCCTGGCCGCCCATCCCCTGCCTTTCTGTGCCTGTGGGTCCCGAGTACTGATGGGGTCTGTCACGGTCACGTCGCACACCCAAACCGCCCCACTGCTCCTATCGGTCATGGTGAAATCGGCCGTCTGCTCCTCGATAGGGCAGTGGGCAGCCGACTCGCTGTGGACTATAAAACCCGCGTCCTGTGCCATACTAATGCAAGCGTCACGGAGCTCGTTGTGGGTGTTGATGCGATGCTTGCCGGTGCCGCAGCGTAGGAGGTGATTTGGGAGGCGGGGGTCCAGGATTTCGGTGTGATCCGAGCAGTCACAGTTTTTGGGGGTGGAGAAGGGCAACCCAAGCCTGAATCTGACGGCATTGGCAAAGTGTACCGGCCCTATGCGCCTGGTTGCCTCTATAGGAATTGCCGTCAGCCAGTCCCCCGTGCCGTAGCCCGTTAGAGAGAACATCCGCTGCGTATGGCCTGCCAGCGGATTCAGCTCCATGTCTCTCGTCGCCTGAACTTGCACGGCGTAGCGGCTATTGTGGACCTGTAGGGCAAGGGCGTGCTGCAGCTTGACATCCGTCCGCTTAATTCGTTCCCGTTCCAGCAGTTCTCGCGCATCGGAAGGCAGGGCGGTCTCGCACTCGGTGAGCCAGGAGTGAAGCGGTGTGCTCTCGTCCCTAGGCAGGAGCATATGGCATCGCGCGTGAGATAGTGCGGAGCCCGTGTCTAGCGCGAGCGTGGAGAAGAGCAGAGCCGCCTGTGTGAAACTCGCGACGAAACCGTAAACTCCCTCAACGAGGGGGTCAGTAATGCCTATTCCCCCAAGAGAAGGGGGCAGGGACGCCTGTGCCCAGACGCGTGACTGTTCTGCTCTGCCCGCCGGAGCGCGAATGTTGCACGAGGTAAGGAGTGCTAAGAGGAGGTCACGGCCCCACTCCGTCCATGTATCCCGGGAGATGAGGTTGAGGGGAGTTGTTCGGGTGAGATACGCCACGCGCCGAGAGATGCAGCGCGTGATCAGCAGCGAGGCAACCTGAGGATCAGCCCGCTCGATGAGTGGTAACGGTTTCGCCAGGTCCCTCAGCTGCCCTGCCAAGAACGTTGCTGCGCCGTCGGCCGCCCCCAGATAACTCCCAAGCAAACGGATGCCGTCTGTACAGAACGGCACCCCTGGAGGCAGGCCAGTGGAGTCGCACGCAGCAGCGCTCCATGCCGTGCACTTCTGCGGGTTGTGCTTCAGGCCTAGTGATTCCAACTTCGTGGTGAAGTGGTTGAAGGCAGCTACAGTTGCACGGTGTTCACCCACGAATGTCACGTCGTCTGCATAAGCCAAGCAAAGCACCCCAGGGTATGCTGCTGCAGTGTCGCGAAGTGTGGGGTGTATTCCCGCCGTAAACAGTAGCGGGCCTAGTGGATCGCCCTGGCGAACGCCCCGTTCGCTGCGCAGGGGCTCGCTCGCAAAGTTCGAATCCAGGTAGAGCCGCGATGGGTTACCGTAGGTCAGGCGAACCAGTGGGAGCAGCGGCGACAGAGTTGGCTCTTGTAACGCTGCTGCGATGGATTGTCGTGAAATGCTGTTGAAAGCATTCGCGATGTCGGTCTGCAGTACCAGGCTGTTCGGGTGGCCATCCACATACGTTCGGGCGGCATGTATTATCGCTTCCGCCCCTCCAGGCACCGCCACTCCGTACTGTAGGGGTAGGAAATGATCACGTGCAGCTTCGCCCATGACCAACAGCGCAGCCTTGGCAGCCAGACGCGTCAGACATTCGCCGATCGCGATTGGTCGGGCACCTCCTCCAGGCTTGGCCAGGGCAATGAGTCGAGATGCTGTCAGCAGGTCTGCCACCGAGGCTGGAAGATTTCCCCCTAGAATTGTGTTTACCAGGGCGTGCAGATGGGTGCAGACGGATGCATTGGTTACTGCCGCGTCGCGAAGATGTTCAAATGTCGTTCCTGAGGGTCCGGCCCCCACACCATTATCGCATCGCCCAAGCAGCTTCGCAAATTCTGCGTGTGAAATGCCTAGGGTTCGGGTGTCGGTCGTTTGCCAAGTCAGCGACTCTGCTCCTGCTGGAGGGTGTTTCTGGCGAAGTTCAACCAGAATTTCTGGACTCGGCGTGCAGACGGGTGTTGACTCGAGCGCCAGCACGGCACGGCGCAGACTGCCACGTTTTGCCAACCCCTCCGCTCGACTCAAAACATCTGTCACATCGGGTTGATGACGCGGGGGCGGAGGGGAGTTGACCGCGTTTACTGCCTCCTGGTAGAGCTGCGTCCACTCGCCACGCTGGAAAGCCCGAAGGCGGGCCTTGATATGTGGCCAGTTCGGGTGCTTTGGCGAAGCTTGGCGAAGTGTTAAACGCGGGAGGAAGAGGAGCAGTCGCCAGCCAGCCTCGGAATCGGGGTTTCGCGAGAGGTGGTGTAGGGGTGTCAGGAGTGCCAGCGAAAATAGCTGGCACAAATTTGGCGGTAATCGCCTTGACAGGGGCGGTTGTCGACTGTCGCAGAGGGCGGAAATATCCCAGTTCGCGATGTCAGCGAACATGTCGCTCCTCTCTGCCAGCTCCTCTGGCGAAAAATAGCGGGGCAACTGTGGGGTCGCGATTGACGAGTGGTTGGGAATTGCGGTCCGATTTCTTCGAGCGCGGCTCGATCTCGCTGAATGTTGCCGAGATGGGTTTACGTCCGTACGATCAGCTGCCGACGGCCCTGATTGTCCGTGCGTTCCTGCCGTGGGTAAATTGGCTGCACCTGGTCCTCTCCTTCCCAGTCCTTCCCTTGTTGTCTCAGCACCAACTCCTTCTTCGTTTTCACTCTCTGGCTCCACTTCCACGCTATAAGAGGGGTCATTTCTCTCCTCGACTTCATTAGCTGCCACCAGAGCTATTAAAGCCCTTCTCCCTGCCGCCTGATACCCGTTCTCCGGTCCTCCGCCTGCCCCGCTAAACTCCTGGCTCCTTTCTTCCCGAGACCCCCGTCCACGCGATGGTGATTGCTGGTGCGCCTGAGCCGTCGCCAGAGCTCGTTGCCTCCTGGTCGGCAATGGTCTCCAGGCCTCCGTCTGAGCCCGAAAGGGCGACCACGGCGACGAAGCCCCCTCTGCCTCCGGCTCCGAAGCCCTCGCCAACAGCCTTTGAAAAGATTCCTTCCCCCGGACCCGAGCCTCCCTTTGTCGCGGAAGCGCCGGGATCAATAGCGACTGAAGTCGCTCCGGCTCCTGCACCTGCCGCTGCTGTTCCCTCCGCGCAACCAGTGCCGACTGAACCCCAGGCGTCCCCTGCTGCACCCCCGGTGTCTGTCGCCGACCCCGCGGTTCCCTTGCCTGCGGGGCTTGTTGTCGCGCCTCAGTTGCCGACTCCTGCCTCTGCCTCGTCCCCGCAGGCGGCGTCCGCCACCACTGGCGGCCCGGCCCCGTTGGTTGTGCCGCCGGTTGGTGGACCGGCTGCTCCTGCTGTGGCGCAGCCGTCTCGCCCGCCGTCACCTGGCCGCCGCCCATCTCGCCCTCATTCCCCTGCTCCCCAGCAGGATCGTCAGTCCTCCCGGCGTCGGCGCAATTCTCCACGTCGGCCGCATCAGCAAGCTCAGTGGCACGCGAGCCACGGCGGCCGCGGAGGCTGGTGGGGTCCCCGCGGTCGCGGAGGTGGTGGGGCGTACGATCCGCCGGTGAGGATGGCGGATCTGCAGCGGGCGGTGTCAACTGCGGTGCGGGAGGAGAGGGCCGCCCAGGCCCAAGGCAGCTCTCACGCCGTCGCGGCACGTGCTGCTCCCCGCCAGGCTGTTCTGCCGGTGGATCCGCCGCCTGCCGCTCCCGTCCCGTATCAGAATACTGCCCCGTCGCCTCCTGCTGCCTCTGCCTCTGCTCCTGTCCCTGGGTCTCGGCTTCGCCTCCCGCCCGTTCCGCCTGTGGCGGGAGTTGAATTTGTGGCGGCGGGAGGGGGATCGCAGTATCCCCATCCCGGGGTCGGCGGTTCTGCAACTCCCGCCCTCGAGGAGCCGTTTCAGTTTCTGGCGCATGCATTACAGCCTCCGCAGTCCCGCGTTCCAGAGGCCACTCTCGCCCAGCTCTTCCGCCTCGCGGAGAGCTTTCACGCTCTGCTCCTGATACAGGTTCTCGCGCATTCGTCACTTCCTGCATTTCCCCCCGAGACGTTCCAGGATCGTCACCGCGATTCGTGCCTGGATGCAGCCGACCAGCTCGCAGTGTTGCTGGCGCCCGTGCTGGCTGCGCCCGTAGAGGGTGGAGTTGCGGCTGCTGGGCAGCTCGATGAGGCTGTACGCAGCCTGAGGCGCCATTTGCGTGCAGGTTCTGGAGCCGTCGCGATCGGCGCAAGCACGCTTGTGGTCCGGGAGCTGTGGCGCTCCCTGACGGGCGTTCTTCACGCCCTCGGAGCTCACCGCATGTAGACGCGGGCTCCGGATCTGCCATTAGAGGTTTGCGCGGCTAGGCCGCGGTAGGACTTGCCATGTGTGTATTGCCGTTATGAGCAGCTCTGTGTGTTGTGCGCTTGTCGTTCCCTCACGCGCGGCCGAAGGCCGCGCTGTCGAGCGTCGGCCGCCGAAGGCGGCCGGCGCGAGGGGCTCGGTTAGGAGAAACAAAATGAAGAGAACCGAACAATGAGGAGAGCTAGCTGCAGAAGAGCACTATATACTAGGCTGGGGAGTGCTGGAGAGGCTAAGGACTAGCTCCTAGGGCCTCTCTCTCTCTCTCTCTCTCTCTCTCTCTCTCTCTCTCTCTCTCTCTCTCTCTCTCTCTCTCTCTCTCTCTCTCTCCTCTCTCTCCGCTCGGTTAGGAGAAACAAAATGAAGAGAACCGAACAATGAGGAGAGCTAGCTGCAGAAGAGCACTATATACTAGGCTGGGGAGTGCTGGAGAGGCTAAGGACTAGCTCCTAGGGCCTCTCTCTCTCTCTCTCTCTCTCTCTCTCTCTCTCTCTCTCTCTCTCTCTCTCTCTCTCTCTCTCTCTCTCTCTCTCTCTCTCTCATCCTCCTCTTGATTGTTTCAGAGTCTCTTTGCCAAAAACAGTAGGCTTTTAAGAAGGTAGTTTTTATTAAATCACCAACACACATAGCAATGCTCTCTTAGCATGCATCACGCCACCGAGTGGCCGACTACATGGGACCGAGGGGGTTGTTGTTCCCCTTCCCTATCCTAGGCCCAAGGCCTATTCCTACCCTTCACTAGGGCTGGCCTCTTGCCATCGCAAACCCCTAGGGTTGCCCACGGTTTTCGCACTCAAGAGTGCACCGTGCCTAGCGCTCAAGCGCCTATCCCCATGGCCCGCTCCTACACCACCGGAGCGGGTCCTTGGCCGCCGTGCCCGTTCCTAGGGCAGGCACTTGCCACGTGGCCCGGCTGGCCACAGCGGAAGCACGAGCCCCGAAACCCGCGGCAATTGGCCGTGGGCGGGGGGCCCCGCTTGGGTAAAAACGGCAACGGCGCGTTGTTTCCGCCGCGGTTGACACGAGCATATCCGCTTGCCGCACGGTCCATTGCCGCCATGTCCGCGACCGCCTGCTTGAAGGGTCGAGAAGTCAGCAGGCTCTTCTGCTGGTACAACTTGAAGCGCTTCGCCGTGCGGAAGTCGGAGGTGTCCTCCACTTGAAGCACCTCGAAACGCCCCGAGATGAGGTTGAGAGCGTGCGCGATGAGTTCGAGTCCGCCCGCTGGGTCTCCGCGCTGCGCCTTGTATTCCGCGTGCAGCAGGTACGCGCGCAAGTCCTCCAGCAGCTCCGCTTGCTCTTGCACGGAGTCGTTGACGAATGTTGCCGCCGAAAAAGTGAGGTTAGAAGAAGGGAGGGGGGGGAAGGTGTTCCGTGCCATTAAAATTAACATTGTTGACTGGAGCCTCACCGGCTTCATCTTCAGAGTCGTCGGTGTCGTTGTCGACCGCTGGAGCGGGGGGTGCTGCTGTTGCTGCGTCGTTGTCGTGCCGATTGGTCCTTGCTCCTCGCGCGCCTTTTTCCTTTTTCGCATTTTCTTTTTTAGCCGACGCAGATGCAGCGGGTAGTGCAGTTTCCGCGGCTGTAACGCTGACGGGCTGCTGCTGTAGAAGGGACAGCAGCGCGTTGACCTGGTCCGGGGTCAACGCCTGCGTCAACGCAGGGGCGGTCGTCGCGTCAGACGAGGAGACCGCCGTCCGCCTCCTCTGGCGCTGACGCGACGGTCCAGCCGCGGGTGATGGCGTGTGCTCGGCGCCAGTGGCGTGTGCCACGCCCGCGGCCGTCGCCACTTGCGCCGCAGGTGCCACTGGCGCCACAGGCACCTCAGGCGCCACTGGCGCCACTGGCGCCGAAGGGTGCTGCTGGGCGTTGGCCGAATTGTTGACCTCGAGCCCGCCCAGCAGCACGTCCACTGCAGTCGGGGCGGGCTGTCCATCTTCTGCCCGTCGCTTGTTACGGCGTTCGCCCGCCAAATCGCGGGTGTTACGGTCGTTGTCGGAGGCGGGGTTGGACGAGTTCCCGTTGTTAAGTGTCGGCGTCGGTGCCATCGTTGAGCGATTGAAGTTAAAAATGTCGTTGAGTAAAGTCGAAGGTGACTCACCTCTAGGAAGCGATTTAGTTCTAGCCAGCTTGAACGGAGGGATAAACTACGTGAGCGGAAATGTTGAGTGGGCCGTTTGAAAATCGAGAAACGTGGGTGGAGGGAAATGAACTCCAACCCACGGTTTTTGTAGTTGGAGAAGGGCGTTTAGCGCGCTTCGACGATGCCAATTGTGCAGTACAAGCAGCTTCGCTTTCACAATACACAATTTTAAAAAACACAATGTGTGTTTAAAAATTATAATTTCTCTTTCATTTGTGTCTTTCTTTCCCTTCTTTTCCCTTTTCTATCTAGGACCATGAGAGATTCATGTTTATAAGTTAGTTGGAGTCATACAAAAATACAGTGTGATCATAAACTAATACAAAATACAGTGTGTACATATACTAGCTGGCTAGAGCTACGGGAAAGGCCAAATTTATACACTTGTCCCAGTTCTATCTCCAACCTATGTTTGTGATGTTTGTTGAGTTGAAGTACTTGAGAAAATCCTCTTTCAAGGTAGAAGGTGACACACAAGTGCATTCTTAAACTAAACAAACCCAATTTGACTACAGTACAAAGTGCATAACGAGCACAACGAGCACGGCCTTATAAACTGCTCAATCGTCACCTTCCTCCTCATGCTCATCCCCTTCGTCCCCACCCCCCTCACCGTCCTCGTGCTCTCCGCCCTCACCCCCCTCGCTCCCTCCGCCCTCGCCCCCCTTGCCCCCGCCGCTCTCTCCCCCCTTGCCCCCGCCGCTCTCTCCCCCATTGCCCCCGCCGCTCTCTCCCCCATTGCCCCCGCCGCTCTCTCCCCCATTGCCCCCGCCGCTCTCGTCCCCGCCACTCCCGCCGCTCTCGCCCCCGCCACTCCCGCCGCCCTCACCCCCCTCACTGCCACCTTCCCCTCCTTCCCCACCTTCCCCTCCTTCCCCTCCTTCCCCTCCTTCCCCTCCTTCCCCTCCTTCCCCCTCTTCCCCTTCCCCGCCTCCACCACCCCCCCCCCCAGGTGCGGACTGGCAGGAGAAGTCGACAGTGAGGCTTCCACTGGAATGGGGGAGCGGGGGGAGAGGGGCAGGCGCAAGAAGGGGGAGGGGTGGGGGAACCGATGAGTGGAATAGGGGGGAAAGAGGAAGAGGGGGGGGGCAGGGACTGATAAGGAGAAATCGACAGTGAGGTGTCCGCTGGAGTGAGCAGGCGCAAGGGCAGGCAGAGAGGGGGAGAGCGGAAGACAAAAGAGGGGAAGAGCGACTAAAAGCTTGGCACGTCTGCATGTGAAGGAAGAAAGAGCGAGAGACAAAGCACGGAAAGAGCCTTACAAGTTGCCGCCGTGATAGCCGAGAGACTTGGACCCTGTCGAGTACGCCCACACGAGCTTATTCTTCCCGCTCAGATTAATCTTCACCTCCCCGCCGTCGCTCTCGCGTCGCAGGAACTTCACAACGGTCGACCCGCCTTCGTTGCTCGTCCCCGCGTCCCCGCCAATGTCCATCCCGTTCTCCTTCACGGTGCTCATGCTGTAACCGGTAATGTGGTAACCAGCAACGTTTCCGCCGTCCATGTTGCCGATGACGGCTGTGCTCTCCGCCATTCCTCCGTTGGCGGACCATGCGACTGACATCCATCCCTTCGCCGCGCCGCTGCCTGATTTCGCCTCCATCGCCATATCCAGCTGCCCGTTGGCTGGCGCAGCCCAGTGCAGGACAAAACTGGCAAAAAAAAACAAAAATAGAACAGGAACGAAAAAAAACGTGTTAAGAACGAGGGGACTGAATCAGCTCCCGTGAGGGGATGACCAAGCATGAACCAAGAATAGAAAAGGATTCGACAGAATTGAGCAAATGTAAAGCCAGAAGAGCTACTAGAATCCAGGTGAGAAAAGGCTACTGAGTGCTTACTCTGAGCCCCTGAGTGGCGTGGAGTAGGTGTATCCGGCCAGGGTGGACCCGGGGCAGGCAGAACCGGAGGAAGCAGCAGTAGAGGAGGAAAACGAGGGCGAGGAGGAGGAAGCGGATTGATCGGAGCTGCTACCGCCGCTGCTGCTGCTGCTGCTGCCGCTGCTGCTTTTCTTGCTGCTGCTGCCGCCGTTTTTCTTGCTGCTGCCGCTGCTGCTGCTGCTGCCGCTGTCACCACCAGAGCTTCCGCCTCCGTTGCCGCTGTTGCTGTCCGTGCTGCTGATGCTGCTGCTGCTGTCGGCGCTGCTGCTGCTGTCGGTGCTCTTAGTCGATGCAATTGAATCTGACGATTTGCCCGAAGAGGAATCGGGGGAAGAGGGCGAGGAGGAGGAGGGGGGAGGGGAGGGTTTGGCATAGGCAGTCCACCAAGGGGGGGAGGATTGATAGTCGTTGTAGGAGGGGGAAGAGGAGGAAGAGGGAGAAGAGGAAGAAGGGGAGTCTGAGGACGAAGGGGAGGAAGAGGAGGAAGAAGAGGAGTCAGAGGATGAAGAGGAGGATGACGAGGAAGAGGAAGAGGGGGAGGAGGAGGAGTCAGACGGGGAGGAGGACGAACCTGAAGGGGAAGAGGAGGAACCCGAGGGGGAAGAAGAGGACGACGAGGTGTAGGCGTCCCACCAGTTAGACGAGGAGTCGGACGAGGAGGAAGAGGAAGAAGAGGGGGAAGAGGAGGAAGAGGAGGAAGAGGAGGAAGAGGAGGAGGAGGATGACGAGGAGGAGGGGGGGGATGGGGACGAAGAGGCGGGAGAATTGTCTGGCGGGCTAGAAGGGGGGGATTTGGCGGGTGGGGGGCTGGCTGGGGGAGACTTTGGCGGGCTGGAAGAACCGCTGCTTCCGCCGCTTCCGCCGCTTCCATTTCCGCTTCCGCTGCTTCCGCTTCCACTTCCGCTTCCGCTTCCGCTTCCGCTGCCAGAGCCGCTGCTTCCGCCTCCGCCGCCGCCGTTGCAGGAAAAGTCGATTTCGCCGGCGCCACTGGTTAGGAGAGATAGGGAGTATGTGGAAGAATGATCAATTAGAGCAGCAGGAACATAGAGCTGGGTCTCGAGTTCGTTTCGTGATTACAGGGCCAAACACTTCTCAGCTTATCTTTCATCACTCTTTCGGGATTGAGTTATTAATGCATGAAAATCATATACACCGCTTGGGGAAGGAGCTTACAGGTTGCTGCCATGATAGCCGAGTGTCGTAGAGCCGCCAGACGACGTCGCCCAGATGAGCTTATTTTTTCCGGACTTAAATGCGACAGATCCGCCGTCGTCCTCCGATCGCGAGAACTTCATTATGATCTTGTCCCCGGATTTCGTCAGCCCCGCGCTGCCCAGTGACGGTTTGCCGCTCGGCTTGACGGAGCCCATGTCGTAGCCGGTGATACTGTACGCCTGGACGGCTGCGCCGCCGTCAGCATTGCCGATCACCGCATCTGACGGAGCCATGGTTCCGCTTGACGAAAATGCAACGGAAATCCATCCGGCGCTCGCGGGCGCTTCGACGGCCATGCTGACGGAACCGCCGGAAGTTGCGGGCGTCCAGTGAAGAACGAGGCCGTGCGACAGGGCGGCAGCGGATGCGAAGTCCGGCAGAGTTGACGGCTGGCAGTTAGCTGCGCTGGCCGCGCGAATGGCGGGCCTTGTATCGATTTTGATCATGGTGCTGAATTGCTCCAGGAAAAGCTTGTTGTCGCCGAAGTCCAAGACGCGCGCGTGAGACGTCGCCGCGAACGCTGCGACGAGGGCTGCGATGGCCAGCGAAAGGAACGCCAAATTGGCGCTCCCTGGAGAAAATCGCCGCATGGCTGCTTGCTTGTTGACAGAACGTTTTCAATGGTCCTTTCACAAGCTTCGAGTGCAAAACGAAGTGAGCTTGAGTGGAGCTCCCAATTCGAAACTGGAGATTTGTGTTGCTGACTGAATTCAGCAACTGATAAATATGTCGAAATCGGAGGAGATGAAAATTGGCTTCACCAAATGTGTGAGGGGGAGAGTGATAAGATTTCGAATCGACCTGACTGACATCGAAGCGCACGCGACCCGTAATGGAGTGGCACGGATCGCGTTCTGCGGAAACGCCAACGGAGCTGATCGTGTCGTGCGAGTGCCTCTCTGATAGCTGACTGGCACGCGAAAATGAGTCAGGCGCATGACTACCCTGTCTGGCATTGACCGAATTTGCAGGTCTGCGACTCCGACTCGGCGAACTGGGTCGTCGTCAGTTCTTCATCGCGTGGGCGATATTCTCTGGAAATCGCAGGCGTCAGCAACGCACCAATAGCAAGCAGCGCCTCCAACCATCCCCGCCCCACACGACGCCTGTGCAGCTGCACCTGCGATTCGAACAGAGAGAAGCACAGAAGAAGGTTCGCATGGTTTATATTCGACACAAGGTCCTATGAAATTTTGGTTCATATTACAATCAGCTTCATTCCCATGTATGAAGCAATCATGACGGGGCTGGCTCTCTGCGCCACCAGACTCAATTATGACCAACCTGACTCCTCAGATGTATTCGTTTATGTTTAATATATGTATACATATATTGCAATCATGGCAAGGCATTAGTATATTATTTGTGCTCTGAACCGTGAGCTGTATGCTTGAGCGAGAAGCAGCTATACCCTATTTTTTCAACATTGTTTTGTGTGCTTCAGTTTTTTCCCCTCGCAACGACTCCATCGAATCCCCTTTCCCGTTGCGACGAGGCGATGCTCGTGACACATTTGTGAACCCTCAAAGGTCGGCAACATCGAAAGCAGCACCAGAGCCATCATTGTCTTATCCTCCCCTCCACCTCCGCCTTCATGCCCGCAGGGTTATCAGCTTATCAACGATGCAACCCAACTCCAGCTTCACCTTTTCACCTCCTTCCACTCCCCGCAATCAACCTAGTCTACTTTCCCTGCTGCCAACTTCAATCTCCCTCCCTCTCCCCCTTCCTCCCACCATGCTTCCAGGCTTGGCAAGGTTGTAAGCGGCGAGCCCCAGCACAGCAGCAGCACGAGGGTTCCGTCCACAACGACCCCCCCCAGGGGCTGGGACTGAGCCTCCTTCCTCCCCCTTTTCCTCTGTCCCTTCCCCTCCCATCCAGCCTAGTCCTCCTTCCCTGCTACCAACTTCAACCCACCTCGTCCTGTACTCCCGCGTGTAATGAGTCGTGCTTTGAGTCGACTCAGAACACAACCCACCTCGTCCTGTGCTCCCAGCTGCTGCTCCTTCCGGTCCTCCTGGCTTGGCAAGGTTGTGTGCAGCAAGCCCAAGAAGGGCAGCTCAAAGAGCCCACCACAACACCCCCCCACACGGGCTGGGCTGAACTAGTCCCTCACAAAGTCCCTCCTACCCCCTCCCCCCTCACCCTTCCCCTCCAACCTTATCCTCCTTCCCTGCTGTCAACTTCAATCCTCCTCCTGCTCTCCCTCCTCCCGTTCCTCCTGGCGTGGCAAGGCTGTAAGCAGCCAGCCTAAGAAGGAACACTAAGGTTCCGACCACAACTCCCCCCCTCTACTATGAGCAAAGAAGGTCCCTCAGGGGCTGACTAGAACTGCTCCTCCCCTTCCCTCAAACACCTAGTCTTCCTTCCCTGCTGCCAACTTCAATCCCCCTGTCCCTCCTCCCCTCGTTACCAGAGGCTTGGCAAGGTTGTAAGCAGCCAGCCCCAGCAGCAGCACGAGGGTTCCGAGAATAACGCCCCCCCTCAGGGGCTGGGGGGGGCCCAGCAGGGGCAGGGGGAGGGTGAATGCCAGCACTGTCAGGGGGACTGGGGGGGGAGAGAGGGGAGATATGGGCAGGGGGAGGGTGAACGCGACTACTGTCAGGGGGACTGGGGGGGGAGAGAGGGGAGATATGGGCAGGGGGAGGGTGAACGCTAGCACTGTCAGGGGCGCTGGGGGGTTGGGATGAAGGAGAAAGAGGAGAGATGGGAAGAGGGGTTTGAAGGGCGGCAATACTCGTAGCAGCAGCAGCACGAGGGTTTTGACCATAACGCCCCTCCTCAGGGGCTGGGGCGGGCCCAGTAGGGGGCAGGGGGAGGGTGAACGCGAGTACTGTCAGGGGAACTGGGGGAGTGGGAGGGGGGGAGGGAGGGGGAAAGAGGGATTGTGAGGTTCTACCACTGCAGACGACTTGTTGAGAGATGCCACCACTGCGGACGACTTCTTGAGCTGACCCAGCAGTGAGATATGAGCAAGTGTGAGCATATGTGAGCTTGTGTGCATGTAATTCACACATCAACACCTGCGAGGGTCATGGCGAGAGATGCCACCACTGCCGACGACTTCTTGTGAAGAGCAAGCAGGGAGATATGAGTGAGCAAGTGTTTATGTGTGCTTCCCTTGCATAGCATGCCCTCTCACTCAATAATTACCTGTGAGGGACATGGCCAGAGATGCCACCACTGCAGACGACTGCTTGGGTAGAGACATGGGAGTGAGCAAGTGTGCATTTGCATGTAGGTTGGTGCGTGTGCATGAGGGCATGAGTGCATGTAGCTCGCTTCAATACCTGTGAGGGTCATGGATAGAGATGCAATTACTGCAGACGACTTCTTGAGCAGAGCCAGCAGCGAGATGTTGAAGGCAAGGTTAGCTGCCACGTAGAGCAGCGGGAGGAGTGGCGCTCCCTGGCAGCCTGGCAAGATGGGGTGGAGGGGAGCGTGGAACGGGGAAGGGAGGAAGAGGAAGGAGCGCAAACAAGCAGGTTTTTGAGGGGAGAAGGGAGGGCAAAAACCAGAGTGCATTCAAGCAGAGCGAGCAAAGAGATGTTGGAGGCTAGGTTGGCTGCCACGTAGAGCAGAGGGAGGAGGGGGGCTCCCTGGCAGCCTGGAAAGGTGGAATTGGGGAGGAGAGAATGGGAGGAGAGATATGGGAGGGGCATATACAGACACAGCCAGCAGAGAGATGTTGGAGGCTAGGTTGGCTGCCACGTAGAGCAGAGGGAGGAGGGGGGCTCCCTGGCAGCCTGGAAAGGTGGAATTGGGGAGGAGAGAATGGGAGGAGAGATATGGGAGGGGCATATACAGACACAGCCAGCAGAGAGATGTTGGAGGCTAGGTTGGCTGCCACGTAGAGCAGAGGGAGGAGGGGGGCTCCCTGGCAGCCTGGAAAGGTGGAATTGGGGAGGAGAGAATGGGAGGAGAGATATGGGAGGGGCATATACAGACACAGCCAGCAGAGAGATGTTGGAGGCTAGGTTGGCTGCCACGTAGAGCAGAGGGAGGAGGGGGGCTCCCTGGCAGCCTGGAAAGGTGGAATTGGGGAGGAGAGAATGGGAGGAGAGATATGGGAGGGGCATATACAGACACAGCCAGCAGAGAGATGTTGGAGGCTAGGTTGGCTGCCACGTAGAGCAGAGGGAGGAGGGGGGCTCCCTGGCAGCCTGGAAAGGTGGAATTGGGGAGGAGAGAATGGGAGGAGAGATATGGGAGGGGCATATACAGACACAGCCAGCAGAGAGATGTTGGAGGCTAGGTTGGCTGCCACGTAGAGCAGAGGGAGGAGGGGGGCTCCCTGGCAGCCTGGAAAGGTGGAATTGGGGAGGAGAGAATGGGAGGAGAGATATGGGAGGGGCATATACAGACACAGCCAGCAGAGAGATGTTGGAGGCTAGGTTGGCTGCCACGTAGAGCAGAGGGAGGAGGGGGGCTCCCTGGCAGCCTGGAAAGGTGGAATTGGGGAGGAGAGAATGGGAGGAGAGATATGGGAGGGGCATATACAGACACAGCCAGCAGAGAGATGTTGGAGGCTAGGTTGGCTGCCACGTAGAGCAGAGGGAGGAGGGGGGCTCCCTGGCAGCCTGGAAAGGTGGAATTGGGGAGGAGAGAATGGGAGGAGAGATATGGGAGGGGCATATACAGACACAGCCAGCAGAGAGATGTTGGAGGCTAGGTTGGCTGCCACGTAGAGCAGAGGGAGGAGGGGGGCTCCCTGGCAGCCTGGAAAGGTGGAATTGGGGAGGAGAGAATGGGAGGAGAGATATGGGAGGGGCATATACAGACACAGCCAGCAGAGAGATGTTGGAGGCTAGGTTGGCTGCCACGTAGAGCAGAGGGAGGAGGGGGGCTCCCTGGCAGCCTGGAAAGGTGGAATTGGGGAGGAGAGAATGGGAGGAGAGATATGGGAGGGGCATATACAGACACAGCCAGCAGAGAGATGTTGGAGGCTAGGTTGGCTGCCACGTAGAGCAGAGGGAGGAGGGGGGCTCCCTGGCAGCCTGGAAAGGTGGAATTGGGGAGGAGAGAATGGGAGGAGAGATATGGGAGGGGCATATACAGACACAGCCAGCAGAGAGATGTTGGAGGCTAGGTTGGCTGCCACGTAGAGCAGAGGGAGGAGGGGGGCTCCCTGGCAGCCTGGAAAGGTGGAATTGGGGAGGAGAGAATGGGAGGAGAGATATGGGAGGGGCATATACAGACACAGCCAGCAGAGAGATGTTGGAGGCTAGGTTGGCTGCCACGTAGAGCAGAGGGAGGAGGGGGGCTCCCTGGCAGCCTGGAAAGGTGGAATTGGGGAGGAGAGAATGGGAGGAGAGATATGGGAGGGGCATATACAGACACAGCCAGCAGAGAGATGTTGGAGGCTAGGTTGGCTGCCACGTAGAGCAGAGGGAGGAGGGGGGCTCCCTGGCAGCCTGGAAAGGTGGAATTGGGGAGGAGAGAATGGGAGGAGAGATATGGGAGGGGCATATACAGACACAGCCAGCAGAGAGATGTTGGAGGCTAGGTTGGCTGCCACGTAGAGCAGAGGGAGGAGGGGGGCTCCCTGGCAGCCTGGAAAGGTGGAATTGGGGAGGAGAGAATGGGAGGAGAGATATGGGAGGGGCATATACAGACACAGCCAGCAGAGAGATGTTGGAGGCTAGGTTGGCTGCCACGTAGAGCAGAGGGAGGAGGGGGGCTCCCTGGCAGCCTGGAAAGGTGGAATTGGGGAGGAGAGAATGGGAGGAGAGATATGGGAGGGGCATATACAGACACAGCCAGCAGAGAGATGTTGGAGGCTAGGTTGGCTGCCACGTAGAGCAGAGGGAGGAGGGGGGCTCCCTGGCAGCCTGGAAAGGTGGAATTGGGGAGGAGAGAATGGGAGGAGAGATATGGGAGGGGCATATACAGACACAGCCAGCAGAGAGATGTTGGAGGCTAGGTTGGCTGCCACGTAGAGCAGAGGGAGGAGGGGGGCTCCCTGGCAGCCTGGAAAGGTGGAATTGGGGAGGAGAGAATGGGAGGAGAGATATGGGAGGGGCATATACAGACACAGCCAGCAGAGAGATGTTGGAGGCTAGGTTGGCTGCCACGTAGAGCAGAGGGAGGAGGGGGGCTCCCTGGCAGCCTGGAAAGGTGGAATTGGGGAGGAGAGAATGGGAGGAGAGATATGGGAGGGGCATATACAGACACAGCCAGCAGAGAGATGTTGGAGGCTAGGTTGGCTGCCACGTAGAGCAGAGGGAGGAGGGGGGCTCCCTGGCAGCCTGGAAAGGTGGAATTGGGGAGGAGAGAATGGGAGGAGAGATATGGGAGGGGCATATACAGACACAGCCAGCAGAGAGATGTTGGAGGCTAGGTTGGCTGCCACGTAGAGCAGAGGGAGGAGGGGGGCTCCCTGGCAGCCTGGAAAGGTGGAATTGGGGAGGAGAGAATGGGAGGAGAGATATGGGAGGGGCATATACAGACACAGCCAGCAGAGAGATGTTGGAGGCTAGGTTGGCTGCCACGTAGAGCAGAGGGAGGAGGGGGGCTCCCTGGCAGCCTGGAAAGGTGGAATTGGGGAGGAGAGAATGGGAGGAGAGATATGGGAGGGGCATATACAGACACAGCCAGCAGAGAGATGTTGGAGGCTAGGTTGGCTGCCACGTAGAGCAGAGGGAGGAGGGGGGCTCCCTGGCAGCCTGGAAAGGTGGAATTGGGGAGGAGAGAATGGGAGGAGAGATATGGGAGGGGCATATACAGACACAGCCAGCAGAGAGATGTTGGAGGCTAGGTTGGCTGCCACGTAGAGCAGAGGGAGGAGGGGGGCTCCCTGGCAGCCTGGAAAGGTGGAATTGGGGAGGAGAGAATGGGAGGAGAGATATGGGAGGGGCATATACAGACACAGCCAGCAGAGAGATGTTGGAGGCTAGGTTGGCTGCCACGTAGAGCAGAGGGAGGAGGGGGGCTCCCTGGCAGCCTGGAAAGGTGGAATTGGGGAGGAGAGAATGGGAGGAGAGATATGGGAGGGGCATATACAGACACAGCCAGCAGAGAGATGTTGGAGGCTAGGTTGGCTGCCACGTAGAGCAGAGGGAGGAGGGGGGCTCCCTGGCAGCCTGGAAAGGTGGAATTGGGGAGGAGAGAATGGGAGGAGAGATATGGGAGGGGCATATACAGACACAGCCAGCAGAGAGATGTTGGAGGCTAGGTTGGCTGCCACGTAGAGCAGAGGGAGGAGGGGGGCTCCCTGGCAGCCTGGAAAGGTGGAATTGGGGAGGAGAGAATGGGAGGAGAGATATGGGAGGGGCATATACAGACACAGCCAGCAGAGAGATGTTGGAGGCTAGGTTGGCTGCCACGTAGAGCAGAGGGAGGAGGGGGGCTCCCTGGCAGCCTGGAAAGGTGGAATTGGGGAGGAGAGAATGGGAGGAGAGATATGGGAGGGGCATATACAGACACAGCCAGCAGAGAGATGTTGGAGGCTAGGTTGGCTGCCACGTAGAGCAGAGGGAGGAGGGGGGCTCCCTGGCAGCCTGGAAAGGTGGAATTGGGGAGGAGAGAATGGGAGGAGAGATATGGGAGGGGCATATACAGACACAGCCAGCAGAGAGATGTTGGAGGCTAGGTTGGCTGCCACGTAGAGCAGAGGGAGGAGGGGGGCTCCCTGGCAGCCTGGAAAGGTGGAATTGGGGAGGAGAGAATGGGAGGAGAGATATGGGAGGGGCATATACAGACACAGCCAGCAGAGAGATGTTGGAGGCTAGGTTGGCTGCCACGTAGAGCAGAGGGAGGAGGGGGGCTCCCTGGCAGCCTGGAATGGTGGAATTGGGGAGGAGAGAATGGGAGGAGAGATATGGGAGGGGCATATACAGACACAGCCAGCAGAGAGATGTTGGAGGCTAGGTTGGCTGCCACGTAGAGCAGAGGGAGGAGGGGGGCTCCCTGGCAGCCTGGAAAGGTGGAATTGGGGAGGAGAGAATGGGAGGAGAGATATGGGAGGGGCATATACAGACACAGCCAGCAGAGAGATGTTGGAGGCTAGGTTGGCTGCCACGTAGAGCAGAGGGAGGAGGGGGGCTCCCTGGCAGCCTGGAAAGGTGGAATTGGGGAGGAGAGAATGGGAGGAGAGATATGGGAGGGGCATATACAGACACAGCCAGCAGAGAGATGTTGGAGGCTAGGTTGGCTGCCACGTAGAGCAGAGGGAGGAGGGGGGCTCCCTGGCAGCCTGGAAAGGTGGAATTGGGGAGGAGAGAATGGGAGGAGAGATATGGGAGGGGCATATACAGACACAGCCAGCAGAGAGATGTTGGAGGCTAGGTTGGCTGCCACGTAGAGCAGAGGGAGGAGGGGGGCTCCCTGGCAGCCTGGAAAGGTGGAATTGGGGAGGAGAGAATGGGAGGAGAGATATGGGAGGGGCATATACAGACACAGCCAGCAGAGAGATGTTGGAGGCTAGGTTGGCTGCCACGTAGAGCAGAGGGAGGAGGGGGGCTCCCTGGCAGCCTGGAAAGGTGGAATTGGGGAGGAGAGAATGGGAGGAGAGATATGGGAGGGGCATATACAGACACAGCCAGCAGAGAGATGTTGGAGGCTAGGTTGGCTGCCACGTAGAGCAGAGGGAGGAGGGGGGCTCCCTGGCAGCCTGGAAAGGTGGAATTGGGGAGGAGAGAATGGGAGGAGAGATATGGGAGGGGCATATACAGACACAGCCAGCAGAGAGATGTTGGAGGCTAGGTTGGCTGCCACGTAGAGCAGAGGGAGGAGGGGGGCTCCCTGGCAGCCTGGAAAGGTGGAATTGGGGAGGAGAGAATGGGAGGAGAGATATGGGAGGGGCATATACAGACACAGCCAGCAGAGAGATGTTGGAGGCTAGGTTGGCTGCCACGTAGAGCAGAGGGAGGAGGGGGGCTCCCTGGCAGCCTGGAAAGGTGGAATTGGGGAGGAGAGAATGGGAGGAGAGATATGGGAGGGGCATATACAGACACAGCCAGCAGAGAGATGTTGGAGGCTAGGTTGGCTGCCACGTAGAGCAGAGGGAGGAGGGGGGCTCCCTGGCAGCCTGGAAAGGTGGAATTGGGGAGGAGAGAATGGGAGGAGAGATATGGGAGGGGCATATACAGACACAGCCAGCAGAGAGATGTTGGAGGCTAGGTTGGCTGCCACGTAGAGCAGAGGGAGGAGGGGGGCTCCCTGGCAGCCTGGAAAGGTGGAATTGGGGAGGAGAGAATGGGAGGAGAGATATGGGAGGGGCATATACAGACACAGCCAGCAGAGAGATGTTGGAGGCTAGGTTGGCTGCCACGTAGAGCAGAGGGAGGAGGGGGGCTCCCTGGCAGCCTGGAAAGGTGGAATTGGGGAGGAGAGAATGGGAGGAGAGATATGGGAGGGGCATATACAGACACAGCCAGCAGAGAGATGTTGGAGGCTAGGTTGGCTGCCACGTAGAGCAGAGGGAGGAGGGGGGCTCCCTGGCAGCCTGGAAAGGTGGAATTGGGGAGGAGAGAATGGGAGGAGAGATATGGGAGGGGCATATACAGACACAGCCAGCAGAGAGATGTTGGAGGCTAGGTTGGCTGCCACGTAGAGCAGAGGGAGGAGGGGGGCTCCCTGGCAGCCTGGAAAGGTGGAATTGGGGAGGAGAGAATGGGAGGAGAGATATGGGAGGGGCATATACAGACACAGCCAGCAGAGAGATGTTGGAGGCTAGGTTGGCTGCCACGTAGAGCAGAGGGAGGAGGGGGGCTCCCTGGCAGCCTGGAAAGGTGGAATTGGGGAGGAGAGAATGGGAGGAGAGATATGGGAGGGGCATATACAGACACAGCCAGCAGAGAGATGTTGGAGGCTAGGTTGGCTGCCACGTAGAGCAGAGGGAGGAGGGGGGCTCCCTGGCAGCCTGGAAAGGTGGAATTGGGGAGGAGAGAATGGGAGGAGAGATATGGGAGGGGCATATACAGACACAGCCAGCAGAGAGATGTTGGAGGCTAGGTTGGCTGCCACGTAGAGCAGAGGGAGGAGGGGGGCTCCCTGGCAGCCTGGAAGGTTTGTGGGGAGCGGTGAGAAGGGCAACAGCAGGACACGAGGTTGAGTTTTGAGACGTCTCAATAAGGGAAACAGCAGCACACAAGTTTGCAAGCAGAGAGATGTTGAACGCTCGGTTGGCCGCCACGTAGAGCAGTGGGAGGAGAGGCGCTCCCTGACAGCCTGGCGAGATGTATTGAGACGTCACAAAAATACCCTCAATACACGCAGCAGGAGGAGAGGCGCTCCCTGACAGCCTGGCGAGATGTATTGAGACGTCACACCCTCAATACACGCAGCAGGAGGAGAGGCGCTCCCTGACAGCCTGGCGAGATGTATTGAGACGTCACAAAAATACCCTCAATACACGCAGCAGGAGGAGAGGCGCTCCCTGACAGCCTGGCGAGATGTATTGAGACGTCACAAAAATACCCTCAATACACGCAGCAGGAGGAGAGGCGCTCCCTGACAGCCTGGCGAGATGTATTGAGACGTCACAAAAATACCCTCAATACACGCAGCAGGAGGAGAGGCGCTCCCTGACAGCCTGGCGAGATGTATTGAGACGTCACAAAAATACCCTCAATACACGCAGCAGGAGGAGAGGCGCTCCCTGACAGCCTGGAATGGTTTGTGGGAAGTGGTAGGGAGGGGAAGCATTGGGGCAGAAATATGTTGGCGGACCAGGATATGTTTGTAAGGCAAGATGCAGTAGCACCAGGATAACACGTGCGATCCATTCAGCTGTAACTGACGACGCAGTTGGGATGTTCTGGTTGAATTGAAGTTGACAAGGCACGTGGCCATGAAAGGCACGATGCGATAACAGTAGCATAACCTTCAGGTCTATCAAAGCAAGCAAGATGCTACTGTTATCGTAAGTAAGTGGTTAGCACTTACAATCCGATCAGCTAACTAGGAAAGATGCTACAGCACTTATGATCCGTTCATTTGTCAGTGCCACCACAAAAGCTAGCTCAGCTCTAACTGACGACGCACCTGGAATGTTCTGGTTGAAGTTGAGAAGGCACGCAGCACCTTCCCGGAAGTAGGCTGGAAGCTGCGCGGGAGGGATTCTGTACCCCAGAGAGGAGATGAACGGCAGCAGGATGAGGATGAAAAGCGCCTGTGGTGGTGGGAGGGTGGGGGAAAAAGAAAAAAGAAACAGGAGGAAAGATCTGGGTATGATTGTGCAGTGACTCATAAGTTACCTCGTTATTACGGTGTACACAAGTGAGGAGATGAGTGGTGAGTCGACTCAAAACCAGAGAGGTGACTGTTCAGAGTCGACTTGAAAATCACCCGATGTGCCAACCAATCATTAGATGAGGAGATGAGCGGCAAAATGACTTTTGGATCACAGCGTGACATCAAGGGGAAAGGGTACTGGGGGTTCATGAAAGGGCGAAATCGCAAATCGAAGGGCAGAGGAGGGAGCACCTGGAAGGCTGATCCGAAGGTGTTGACAACAAATATGTCCAACGAGCGACCCTGTGGTGCGGTGCGGTGTGGTAGGGTGTGGCGTAGTAGGGTGGGGTGTGGTGTGGTGTGGTGTGGTGTGGTGTTGAGAAGATGAGAAGGCTTGGCATGCAACGAGTAAGATGTGACATGCAATAATAAGATGAGAAGGCTTGGCATGCAACGAGTAAGATGTGACATGCGATAATAAGATGAGAATGCTTGGCATACTGTATACTCATATTGTATAATATACGTATGCGTGTTTGTGTGCTGTTTGGATGTCATGTGCAGCGTTTACTTGGCCCCAACACTGGCTTGCTTTTGAGGTGCCTAATAAAAGGTGCGCTGTAACTGAGGCATTAACTGAGGGTGGTGGTAAGGCTTACGTTGAGCTTCTTGGCAGAATCTCGGAAAACAGACTCCTGTCGATCAGAAGCAAAGCAAGGAAATCAACATGGATTAGAATGGCAGAGATAAGCAGATCACGGAAAGAAGATATGAAGTTGTGCTGCGTGAATTAATTTTCTTTGACTCAAGGTTTGCCTTCAAAAATACTACAGCAGATGAACATGCTAGAAAGGAAATTGTAGGGAAAAAAAAAAAAAAAAAAACAACAACAACAACAAAAGGCCGAGGGGTCAATGGAAAATTCTGCTTCTAGGAATAAAGCTGGCAGCAGGGGAAAGACTCTCGCCTTAATAATAGAGGATGCTGCTGGAAACACAGTGGATACTATGAAGAGGAGGGGCCACTGGATCGCTGTTGCTGCTAGCAGAGAAGCTAATAACGTGGATACATGATGCAATGGCGGTCCACTGTGGTGCAGTGCGGTGGGATTGGGATTGGAGCGGCAAGGGAAGGGGGGCAAGGGAGAGGGAAGGGTTGGGTTAAGTTGGGTTGGCGGGGAGGAAGGAAGAATGGGAGGAAGGTGATTAACAAATTCACGAGATGAAATGGCATGGTCTGGACATCATGGCATGATTTGGAATGATGTGCCATGATGCGGCATGGTGTGGCATGATGTGGCATGATGTGGCATGATGTGGAATGATGTGGCATTTGACGTGATGACGTGGCATGGCATGGCATGCACCAGCAGTACCTTGTGACCACCACCACCGCAACCCCCACGATCACGAGGAAGCATCCCAGAATCTGCTGGGGCGAGTAGCGACGACCGAGGAAGAAATAAGATAGGGAGAGCTGCCACACCAGGAAGACCTGTTGGGGTTGGGTGGGGAGCGAGGAACACAAAGGTTGTGTGCGGTGCAGAACGGCAGGGAGGGCTGAATAGAAGGGATAAGAGAGGGTGAGCTGCCGCACCAGGAAGACCTATTGGGTTGGGGAGAGAGGAACACAGAGGTTGTGTGCGGTGCAGAGCGGCAGGGAGGGCTGAATAGAAGGGATAAGAGAGGGTGAGCTGCCACCAGGAAGACCTGGTGAGGAGGGAAGGGGGAACAATGGCAAGGTTGTGTGCGGTGCAAAATGGCAGAGATGGTTGAAGAAAGAAGCGAGAGAGAGAAGTGAGAGAGATATAAGAGAGGGTGCACTGCCAGACAAGGAACACAAAGGGAAGGAAGGGGCGTTCTTGTTTGGCTTACACGGAGCGGCATTCCTGTGAGAGAACTGGGATGAGGAAGGGCGTACCTGTGAGAGAACTGGGATGAGAAGGGCGTACCTGTGAGAGAACTGGGATGAGAAGGGCGTACCTGTGAGAGAACTGGGATAAGGAAGGGCGTACCTGTGAGAGAACTGGGATAAGGAAGGGCGTACCTGTGAGAGAACTGGGATGAGGAAGGGCGTACCTGTGAGAGAACTGGGATAAGGAAGGGCGTACCTGTGAGAGAACTGGGATGAGGAAGGGCGTACCTGTGAGAGAACTGGGATAAGGAAGGGCGTACCTGTGAGAGAACTGGGATGAGGAAGGGCGTACCTGTGAGAGAACTGGGATGAGAAGGGCGTACCTGTGAGAGAACTGGGATGAGAAGGGCGTACCTGTGAGAGAACTGGGATGAGGAAGGGCGTACCTGTGAGAGAACTGGGATGAGGAAGGGCGTACCTGTGAGAGAACTGGGATGAGGAAGGGCGTACCTGTGAGAGAACTGGGATGAGGAAGGGCGTACCTGTGAGAGAACTGGGATGAGGAAGGGCGTACCTGTGAGAGAACTGGGATGAGGAAGGGCGTACCTGTGAGAGAACTGGGATGAGGAAGGGCGTACCTGTGAGAGAACTGGGATGAGGAAGGGCGTACCTGTGAGAGAACTGGGATGAGGAAGGGCGTACCTGTGAGAGAACTGGGATGAGGAAGGGCGTACCTGTGAGAGAACTGGGATGAGGAAGGGCGTACCTGTGAGAGAACTGGGATGAGGAAGGGCGTACCTGTGAGAGAACTGGGATGAGGAAGGGCGTACCTGTGAGAGAACTGGGATGAGGAAGGGCGTACCTGTGAGAGAACTGGGATGAGGAAGGGCGTACCTGTGAGAGAACTGGGATGAGGAAGGGCGTACCTGTGAGAGAACTGGGATGAGGAAGGGCGTACCTGTGAGAGAACTGGGATGAGGAAGGGCGTACCTGTGAGAGAACTGGGATGAGGAAGGGCGTACCTGTGAGAGAACTGGGATGAGGAAGGGCGTACCTGTGAGAGAACTGGGATGAGGAAGGGCGTACCTGTGAGAGAACTGGGATGAGGAAGGGCGTACCTGTGAGAGAACTGGGATGAGGAAGGGCGTACCTGTGAGAGAACTGGGATGAGGAAGGGCGTACCTGTGAGAGAACTGGGATGAGGAAGGGCGTACCTGTGAGAGAACTGGGATGAGGAAGGGCGTACCTGTGAGAGAACTGGGATGAGGAAGGGCGTACCTGTGAGAGAACTGGGATGAGGAAGGGCGTACCTGTGAGAGAACTGGGATGAGGAAGGGCGTACCTGTGAGAGAACTGGGATGAGGAAGGGCGTACCTGTGAGAGAACTGGGATGAGGAAGGGCGTACCTGTGAGAGAACTGGGATGAGGAAGGGCGTACCTGTGAGAGAACTGGGATGAGGAAGGGCGTACCTGTGAGAGAACTGGGATGAGGAAGGGCGTACCTGTGAGAGAACTGGGATGAGGAAGGGCGTACCTGTGAGAGAACTGGGATGAGGAAGGGCGTACCTGTGAGAGAACTGGGATGAGGAAGGGCGTACCTGTGAGAGAACTGGGATGAGGAAGGGCGTACCTGTGAGAGAACTGGGATGAGGAAGGGCGTACCTGTGAGAGAACTGGGATGAGGAAGGGCGTACCTGTGAGAGAACTGGGATGAGGAAGGGCGTACCTGTGAGAGAACTGGGATGAGGAAGGGCGTACCTGTGAGAGAACTGGGATGAGGAAGGGCGTACCTGTGAGAGAACTGGGATGAGGAAGGGCGTACCTGTGAGAGAACTGGGATGAGGAAGGGCGTACCTGTGAGAGAACTGGGATGAGGAAGGGCGTACCTGTGAGAGAACTGGGATGAGGAAGGGCGTACCTGTGAGAGAACTGGGATGAGGAAGGGCGTACCTGTGAGAGAACTGGGATGAGGAAGGGCGTACCTGTGAGAGAACTGGGATGAGGAAGGGCGTACCTGTGAGAGAACTGGGATGAGGAAGGGCGTACCTGTGAGAGAACTGGGATGAGGAAGGGCGTACCTGTGAGAGAACTGGGATGAGGAAGGGCGTACCTGTGAGAGAACTGGGATGAGGAAGGGCGTACCTGTGAGAGAACTGGGATGAGGAAGGGCGTACCTGTGAGAGAACTGGGATGAGGAAGGGCGTACCTGTGAGAGAACTGGGATGAGGAAGGGCGTACCTGTGAGAGAACTGGGATGAGGAAGGGCGTACCTGTGAGAGAACTGGGATGAGGAAGGGCGTACCTGTGAGAGAACTGGGATGAGGAAGGGCGTACCTGTGAGAGAACTGGGATGAGGAAGGGCGTACCTGTGAGAGAACTGGGATGAGGAAGGGCGTACCTGTGAGAGAACTGGGATGAGGAAGGGCGTACCTGTGAGAGAACTGGGATGAGGAAGGGCGTACCTGTGAGAGAACTGGGATGAGGAAGGGCGTACCTGTGAGAGAACTGGGATGAGGAAGGGCGTACCTGTGAGAGAACTGGGATGAGGAAGGGCGTACCTGTGAGAGAACTGGGATGAGGAAGGGCGTACCTGTGAGAGAACTGGGATGAGGAAGGGCGTACCTGTGAGAGAACTGGGATGAGGAAGGGCGTACCTGTGAGAGAACTGGGATGAGGAAGGGCGTACCTGTGAGAGAACTGGGATGAGGAAGGGCGTACCTGTGAGAGAACTGGGATGAGGAAGGGCGTACCTGTGAGAGAACTGGGATGAGGAAGGGCGTACCTGTGAGAGAACTGGGATGAGGAAGGGCGTACCTGTGAGAGAACTGGGATGAGGAAGGGCGTACCTGTGAGAGAACTGGGATGAGGAAGGGCGTACCTGTGAGAGAACTGGGATGAGGAAGGGCGTACCTGTGAGAGAACTGGGATGAGGAAGGGCGTACCTGTGAGAGAACTGGGATGAGGAAGGGCGTACCTGTGAGAGAACTGGGATGAGGAAGGGCGTACCTGTGAGAGAACTGGGATGAGGAAGGGCGTACCTGTGAGAGAACTGGGATGAGGAAGGGCGTACCTGTGAGAGAACTGGGATGAGGAAGGGCGTACCTGTGAGAGAACTGGGATGAGGAAGGGCGTACCTGTGAGAGAACTGGGATGAGGAAGGGCGTACCTGTGAGAGAACTGGGATGAGGAAGGGCGTACCTGTGAGAGAACTGGGATGAGGAAGGGCGTACCTGTGAGAGAACTGGGATGAGGAAGGGCGTACCTGTGAGAGAACTGGGATGAGGAAGGGCGTACCTGTGAGAGAACTGGGATGAGGAAGGGCGTACCTGTGAGAGAACTGGGATGAGGAAGGGCGTACCTGTGAGAGAACTGGGATGAGGAAGGGCGTACCTGTGAGAGAACTGGGATGAGGAAGGGCGTACCTGTGAGAGAACTGGGATGAGGAAGGGCGTACCTGTGAGAGAACTGGGATGAGGAAGGGCGTACCTGTGAGAGAACTGGGATGAGGAAGGGCGTACCTGTGAGAGAACTGGGATGAGGAAGGGCGTACCTGTGAGAGAACTGGGATGAGGAAGGGCGTACCTGTGAGAGAACTGGGATGAGGAAGGGCGTACCTGTGAGAGAACTGGGATGAGGAAGGGCGTACCTGTGAGAGAACTGGGATGAGGAAGGGCGTACCTGTGAGAGAACTGGGATGAGGAAGGGCGTACCTGTGAGAGAACTGGGATGAGGAAGGGCGTACCTGTGAGAGAACTGGGATGAGGAAGGGCGTACCTGTGAGAGAACTGGGATGAGGAAGGGCGTACCTGTGAGAGAACTGGGATGAGGAAGGGCGTACCTGTGAGAGAACTGGGATGAGGAAGGGCGTACCTGTGAGAGAACTGGGATGAGGAAGGGCGTACCTGTGAGAGAACTGGGATGAGGAAGGGCGTACCTGTGAGAGAACTGGGATGAGGAAGGGCGTACCTGTGAGAGAACTGGGATGAGGAAGGGCGTACCTGTGAGAGAACTGGGATGAGGAAGGGCGTACCTGTGAGAGAACTGGGATGAGGAAGGGCGTACCTGTGAGAGAACTGGGATGAGGAAGGGCGTACCTGTGAGAGAACTGGGATGAGGAAGGGCGTACCTGTGAGAGAACTGGGATGAGGAAGGGCGTACCTGTGAGAGAACTGGGATGAGGAAGGGCGTACCTGTGAGAGAACTGGGATGAGGAAGGGCGTACCTGTGAGAGAACTGGGATGAGGAAGGGCGTACCTGTGAGAGAACTGGGATGAGGAAGGGCGTACCTGTGAGAGAACTGGGATGAGGAAGGGCGTACCTGTGAGAGAACTGGGATGAGGAAGGGCGTACCTGTGAGAGAACTGGGATGAGGAAGGGCGTACCTGTGAGAGAACTGGGATGAGGAAGGGCGTACCTGTGAGAGAACTGGGATGAGGAAGGGCGTACCTGTGAGAGAACTGGGATGAGGAAGGGCGTACCTGTGAGAGAACTGGGATGAGGAAGGGCGTACCTGTGAGAGAACTGGGATGAGGAAGGGCGTACCTGTGAGAGAACTGGGATGAGGAAGGGCGTACCTGTGAGAGAACTGGGATGAGGAAGGGCGTACCTGTGAGAGAACTGGGATGAGGAAGGGCGTACCTGTGAGAGAACTGGGATGAGGAAGGGCGTACCTGTGAGAGAACTGGGATGAGGAAGGGCGTACCTGTGAGAGAACTGGGATGAGGAAGGGCGTACCTGTGAGAGAACTGGGATGAGGAAGGGCGTACCTGTGAGAGAACTGGGATGAGGAAGGGCGTACCTGTGAGAGAACTGGGATGAGGAAGGGCGTACCTGTGAGAGAACTGGGATGAGGAAGGGCGTACCTGTGAGAGAACTGGGATGAGGAAGGGCGTACCTGTGAGAGAACTGGGATGAGGAAGGGCGTACCTGTGAGAGAACTGGGATGAGGAAGGGCGTACCTGTGAGAGAACTGGGATGAGGAAGGGCGTACCTGTGAGAGAACTGGGATGAGGAAGGGCGTACCTGTGAGAGAACTGGGATGAGGAAGGGCGTACCTGTGAGAGAACTGGGATGAGGAAGGGCGTACCTGTGAGAGAACTGGGATGAGGAAGGGCGTACCTGTGAGAGAACTGGGATGAGGAAGGGCGTACCTGTGAGAGAACTGGGATGAGGAAGGGCGTACCTGTGAGAGAACTGGGATGAGGAAGGGCGTACCTGTGAGAGAACTGGGATGAGGAAGGGCGTACCTGTGAGAGAACTGGGATGAGGAAGGGCGTACCTGTGAGAGAACTGGGATGAGGAAGGGCGTACCTGTGAGAGAACTGGGATGAGGAAGGGCGTACCTGTGAGAGAACTGGGATGAGGAAGGGCGTACCTGTGAGAGAACTGGGATGAGGAAGGGCGTACCTGTGAGAGAACTGGGATGAGGAAGGGCGTACCTGTGAGAGAACTGGGATGAGGAAGGGCGTACCTGTGAGAGAACTGGGATGAGGAAGGGCGTACCTGTGAGAGAACTGGGATGAGGAAGGGCGTACCTGTGAGAGAACTGGGATGAGGAAGGGCGTACCTGTGAGAGAACTGGGATGAGGAAGGGCGTACCTGTGAGAGAACTGGGATGAGGAAGGGCGTACCTGTGAGAGAACTGGGATGAGGAAGGGCGTACCTGTGAGAGAACTGGGATGAGGAAGGGCGTACCTGTGAGAGAACTGGGATGAGGAAGGGCGTACCTGTGAGAGAACTGGGATGAGGAAGGGCGTACCTGTGAGAGAACTGGGATGAGGAAGGGCGTACCTGTGAGAGAACTGGGATGAGGAAGGGCGTACCTGTGAGAGAACTGGGATGAGGAAGGGCGTACCTGTGAGAGAACTGGGATGAGGAAGGGCGTACCTGTGAGAGAACTGGGATGAGGAAGGGCGTACCTGTGAGAGAACTGGGATGAGGAAGGGCGTACCTGTGAGAGAACTGGGATGAGGAAGGGCGTACCTGTGAGAGAACTGGGATGAGGAAGGGCGTACCTGTGAGAGAACTGGGATGAGGAAGGGCGTACCTGTGAGAGAACTGGGATGAGGAAGGGCGTACCTGTGAGAGAACTGGGATGAGGAAGGGCGTACCTGTGAGAGAACTGGGATGAGGAAGGGCGTACCTGTGAGAGAACTGGGATGAGGAAGGGCGTACCTGTGAGAGAACTGGGATGAGGAAGGGCGTACCTGTGAGAGAACTGGGATGAGGAAGGGCGTACCTGTGAGAGAACTGGGATGAGGAAGGGCGTACCTGTGAGAGAACTGGGATGAGGAAGGGCGTACCTGTGAGAGAACTGGGATGAGGAAGGGCGTACCTGTGAGAGAACTGGGATGAGGAAGGGCGTACCTGTGAGAGAACTGGGATGAGGAAGGGCGTACCTGTGAGAGAACTGGGATGAGGAAGGGCGTACCTGTGAGAGAACTGGGATGAGGAAGGGCGTACCTGTGAGAGAACTGGGATGAGGAAGGGCGTACCTGTGAGAGAACTGGGATGAGGAAGGGCGTACCTGTGAGAGAACTGGGATGAGGAAGGGCGTACCTGTGAGAGAACTGGGATGAGGAAGGGCGTACCTGTGAGAGAACTGGGATGAGGAAGGGCGTACCTGTGAGAGAACTGGGATGAGGAAGGGCGTACCTGTGAGAGAACTGGGATGAGGAAGGGCGTACCTGTGAGAGAACTGGGATGAGGAAGGGCGTACCTGTGAGAGAACTGGGATGAGGAAGGGCGTACCTGTGAGAGAACTGGGATGAGGAAGGGCGTACCTGTGAGAGAACTGGGATGAGGAAGGGCGTACCTGTGAGAGAACTGGGATGAGGAAGGGCGTACCTGTGAGAGAACTGGGATGAGGAAGGGCGTACCTGTGAGAGAACTGGGATGAGGAAGGGCGTACCTGTGAGAGAACTGGGATGAGGAAGGGCGTACCTGTGAGAGAACTGGGATGAGGAAGGGCGTACCTGTGAGAGAACTGGGATGAGGAAGGGCGTACCTGTGAGAGAACTGGGATGAGGAAGGGCGTACCTGTGAGAGAACTGGGATGAGGAAGGGCGTACCTGTGAGAGAACTGGGATGAGGAAGGGCGTACCTGTGAGAGAACTGGGATGAGGAAGGGCGTACCTGTGAGAGAACTGGGATGAGGAAGGGCGTACCTGTGAGAGAACTGGGATGAGGAAGGGCGTACCTGTGAGAGAACTGGGATGAGGAAGGGCGTACCTGTGAGAGAACTGGGATGAGGAAGGGCGTACCTGTGAGAGAACTGGGATGAGGAAGGGCGTACCTGTGAGAGAACTGGGATGAGGAAGGGCGTACCTGTGAGAGAACTGGGATGAGGAAGGGCGTACCTGTGAGAGAACTGGGATGAGGAAGGGCGTACCTGTGAGAGAACTGGGATGAGGAAGGGCGTACCTGTGAGAGAACTGGGATGAGGAAGGGCGTACCTGTGAGAGAACTGGGATGAGGAAGGGCGTACCTGTGAGAGAACTGGGATGAGGAAGGGCGTACCTGTGAGAGAACTGGGATGAGGAAGGGCGTACCTGTGAGAGAACTGGGATGAGGAAGGGCGTACCTGAGAGAACTGGGATGAGGAAGGGCGTACCTGTGAGAGAACTGGGATAAGGAAGGGCGTACCTGTGAGAGAACTGGGATGAGGAAGGGCGTACCTGTGAGAGAACTGGGATGAGGAAGGGCGTACCTGTGAGAGAACTGGGATGAGGAAGGGCGTACCTGTGAGAGAACTGGGATGAGGAAGGGCGTACCTGTGAGAGAACTGGGATGAGGAAGGGCGTACCTGTGAGAGAACTGGGATGAGGAAGGGCGTACCTGTGAGAGAACTGGGATGAGGAAGGGCGTACCTGTGAGAGAACTGGGATGAGGAAGGGCGTACCTGTGAGAGAACTGGGATAAGGAAGGGCGTACCTGTGAGAGAACTGGGATGAGGAAGGGCGTACCTGTGAGAGAACTGGGATGAGGAAGGGCGTACCTGTGAGAGAACTGGGATGAGGAAGGGCGTACCTGTGAGAGAACTGGGATGAGGAAGGGCGTACCTGTGAGAGAACTGGGATGAGGAAGGGCGTACCTGTGAGAGAACTGGGATGAGGAAGGGCGTACCTGTGAGAGAACTGGGATGAGGAAGGGCGTACCTGTGAGAGAACTGGGATGAGGAAGGGCGTACCTGTGAGAGAACTGGGATGAGGAAGGGCGTACCTGTGAGAGAACTGGGATGAAGGAAGGGCGTACCTGTGAGAGAACTGGGATGAGGAAGGGCGTACCTGTGAGAGAACTGGGATGAGGAAGGGCGTACCTGTGAGAGAACTGGGATGAGGAAGGGCGTACCTGTGAGAGAACTGGGATGAGGAAGGGCGTACCTGTGAGAGAACTGGGATGAGGAAGGGCGTACCTGTGAGAGAACTGGGATGAGGAAGGGCGTACCTGTGAGAGAACTGGGATGAGGAAGGGCGTACCTGTGAGAGAACTGGGATGAGGAAGGGCGTACCTGTGAGAGAACTGGGATGAGGAAGGGCGTACCTGTGAGAGAACTGGGATGAGGAAGGGCGTACCTGTGAGAGAACTGGGATGAGGAAGGGCGTACCTGTGAGAGAACTGGGATAAGGAAGGGCGTACCTGTGAGAGAACTGGGATGAGGAAGGGCGTACCTGTGAGAGAACTGGGATGAGGAAGGGCGTACCTGTGAGAGAACTGGGATGAGGAAGGGCGTACCTGTGAGAGAACTGGGATGAGGAAGGGCGTACCTGTGAGAGAACTGGGATGAGGAAGGGCGTACCTGTGAGAGAACTGGGATGAGGAAGGGCGTACCTGTGAGAGAACTGGGATGAGGAAGGGCGTACCTGTGAGAGAACTGGGATGAGGAAGGGCGTACCTGTGAGAGAACTGGGATGAGGAAGGGCGTACCTGTGAGAGAACTGGGATGAGGAAGGGCGTACCTGTGAGAGAACTGGGATGAGGAAGGGCGTACCTGTGAGAGAACTGGGATGAGGAAGGGCGTACCTGTGAGAGAACTGGGATGAGGAAGGGCGTACCTGTGAGAGAACTGGGATGAGGAAGGGCGTACCTGTGAGAGAACTGGGATGAGGAAGGGCGTACCTGTGAGAGAACTGGGATGAGGAAGGGCGTACCTGTGAGAGAACTGGGATGAGGAAGGGCGTACCTGTGAGAGAACTGGGATGAGGAAGGGCGTACCTGTGAGAGAACTGGGATGAGGAAGGGCGTACCTGTGAGAGAACTGGGATGAGGAAGGGCGTACCTGTGAGAGAACTGGGATGAGGAAGGGCGTACCTGTGAGAGAACTGGGATGAGGAAGGGCGTACCTGTGAGAGAACTGGGATGAGGAAGGGCGTACCTGTGAGAGAACTGGGATGAGGAAGGGCGTACCTGTGAGAGAACTGGGATGAGGAAGGGCGTACCTGTGAGAGAACTGGGATGAGGAAGGGCGTACCTGTGAGAGAACTGGGATGAGGAAGGGCGTACCTGTGAGAGAACTGGGATGAGGAAGGGCGTACCTGTGAGAGAACTGGGATGAGGAAGGGCGTACCTGTGAGAGAACTGGGATGAGGAAGGGCGTACCTGTGAGAGAACTGGGATGAGGAAGGGCGTACCTGTGAGAGAACTGGGATGAGGAAGGGCGTACCTGTGAGAGAACTGGGATGAGGAAGGGCGTACCTGTGAGAGAACTGGGATGAGGAAGGGCGTACCTGTGAGAGAACTGGGATGAGGAAGGGCGTACCTGTGAGAGAACTGGGATGAGGAAGGGCGTACCTGTGAGAGAACTGGGATGAGGAAGGGCGTACCTGTGAGAGAACTGGGATGAGGAAGGGCGTACCTGTGAGAGAACTGGGATGAGGAAGGGCGTACCTGTGAGAGAACTGGGATGAGGAAGGGCGTACCTGTGAGAGAACTGGGATGAGGAAGGGCGTACCTGTGAGAGAACTGGGATGAGGAAGGGCGTACCTGTGAGAGAACTGGGATGAGGAAGGGCGTACCTGTGAGAGAACTGGGATGAGGAAGGGCGTACCTGTGAGAGAACTGGGATGAGGAAGGGCGTACCTGTGAGAGAACTGGGATGAGGAAGGGCGTACCTGTGAGAGAACTGGGATGAGGAAGGGCGTACCTGTGAGAGAACTGGGATGAGGAAGGGCGTACCTGTGAGAGAACTGGGATGAGGAAGGGCGTACCTGTGAGAGAACTGGGATGAGGAAGGGCGTACCTGTGAGAGAACTGGGATGAGGAAGGGCGTACCTGTGAGAGAACTGGGATGAGGAAGGGCGTACCTGTGAGAGAACTGGGATGAGGAAGGGCGTACCTGTGAGAGAACTGGGATGAGGAAGGGCGTACCTGTGAGAGAACTGGGATGAGGAAGGGCGTACCTGTGAGAGAACTGGGATGAGGAAGGGCGTACCTGTGAGAGAACTGGGATGAGGAAGGGCGTACCTGTGAGAGAACTGGGATGAGGAAGGGCGTACCTGTGAGAGAACTGGGATGAGGAAGGGCGTACCTGTGAGAGAACTGGGATGAGGAAGGGCGTACCTGTGAGAGAACTGGGATGAGGAAGGGCGTACCTGTGAGAGAACTGGGATGAGGAAGGGCGTACCTGTGAGAGAACTGGGATGAGGAAGGGCGTACCTGTGAGAGAACTGGGATGAGGAAGGGCGTACCTGTGAGAGAACTGGGATGAGGAAGGGCGTACCTGTGAGAGAACTGGGATGAGGAAGGGCGTACCTGTGAGAGAACTGGGATGAGGAAGGGCGTACCTGTGAGAGAACTGGGATGAGGAAGGGCGTACCTGTGAGAGAACTGGGATGAGGAAGGGCGTACCTGTGAGAGAACTGGGATGAGGAAGGGCGTACCTGTGAGAGAACTGGGATGAGGAAGGGCGTACCTGTGAGAGAACTGGGATGAGGAAGGGCGTACCTGTGAGAGAACTGGGATGAGGAAGGGCGTACCTGTGAGAGAACTGGGATGAGGAAGGGCGTACCTGTGAGAGAACTGGGATGAGGAAGGGCGTACCTGTGAGAGAACTGGGATGAGGAAGGGCGTACCTGTGAGAGAACTGGGATGAGGAAGGGCGTACCTGTGAGAGAACTGGGATGAGGAAGGGCGTACCTGTGAGAGAACTGGGATGAGGAAGGGCGTACCTGTGAGAGAACTGGGATGAGGAAGGGCGTACCTGTGAGAGAACTGGGATGAGGAAGGGCGTACCTGTGAGAGAACTGGGATGAGGAAGGGCGTACCTGTGAGAGAACTGGGATGAGGAAGGGCGTACCTGTGAGAGAACTGGGATGAGGAAGGGCGTACCTGTGAGAGAACTGGGATGAGGAAGGGCGTACCTGTGAGAGAACTGGGATGAGGAAGGGCGTACCTGTGAGAGAACTGGGATGAGGAAGGGCGTACCTGTGAGAGAACTGGGATGAGGAAGGGCGTACCTGTGAGAGAACTGGGATGAGGAAGGGCGTACCTGTGAGAGAACTGGGATGAGGAAGGGCGTACCTGTGAGAGAACTGGGATGAGGAAGGGCGTACCTGTGAGAGAACTGGGATGAGGAAGGGCGTACCTGTGAGAGAACTGGGATGAGGAAGGGCGTACCTGTGAGAGAACTGGGATGAGGAAGGGCGTACCTGTGAGAGAACTGGGATGAGGAAGGGCGTACCTGTGAGAGAACTGGGATGAGGAAGGGCGTACCTGAGAGAACTGGGATGAGGAAGGGCGTACCTGTGAGAGAACTGGGATAAGGAAGGGCGTACCTGTGAGAGAACTGGGATGAGGAAGGGCGTACCTGTGAGAGAACTGGGATGAGGAAGGGCGTACCTGTGAGAGAACTGGGATGAGGAAGGGCGTACCTGTGAGAGAACTGGGATGAGGAAGGGCGTACCTGTGAGAGAACTGGGATGAGGAAGGGCGTACCTGTGAGAGAACTGGGATAAGGAAGGGCGTACCTGTGAGAGAACTGGGATGAGGAAGGGCGTACCTGTGAGAGAACTGGGATAAGGAAGGGCGTACCTGTGAGAGAACTGGGATGAGGAAGGGCGTACCTGTGAGAGAACTGGGATAAGGAAGGGCGTACCTGTGAGAGAACTGGGATGAGGAAGGGCGTACCTGTGAGAGAACTGGGATGAGGAAGGGCGTACCTGTGAGAGAACTGGGATAAGGAAGGGCGTACCTGTGAGAGAACTGGGATGAGGAAGGGCGTACCTGTGAGAGAACTGGGATAAGGAAGGGCGTACCTGTGAGAGAACTGGGATAAGGAAGGGCGTACCTGTGAGAGAACTGGGATGAGGAAGGGCGTACCTGTGAGAGAACTGGGATGAGGAAGGGCGTACCTGTGAGAGAACTGGGATAAGGAAGGGCGTACCTGTGAGAGAACTGGGATGAGGAAGGGCGTACCTGTGAGAGAACTGGGATGAAGGAAGGGCGTACCTGTGAGAGAACTGGGATGAGGAAGGGCGTACCTGTGAGAGAACTGGGATAAGGAAGGGCGTACCTGTGAGAGAACTGGGATGAGGAAGGGCGTACCTGTGAGAGAACTGGGATAAGGAAGGGCGTACCTGTGAGAGAACTGGGATGAGGAAGGGCGTACCTGTGAGAGAACTGGGATAAGGAAGGGCGTACCTGTGAGAGAACTGGGATAAGGAAGGGCGTACCTGTGAGAGAACTGGGATAAGGAAGGGCGTACCTGTGAGAGAACTGGGATAAGGAAGGGCGTACCTGTGAGAGAACTGGGATAAGGAAGGGCGTACCTGTGAGAGAACTGGGATAAGGAAGGGCGTACCTGTGAGAGAACTGGGATGAGGAAGGGCGTACCTGTGAGAGAACTGGGATAAGGAAGGGCGTACCTGTGAGAGAACTGGGATGAGGAAGGGCGTACCTGTGAGAGAGGGCGTACCTGTGAGAGAACTGGGATGAGGAAGGGCGTACCTGTGAGAGAACTGGGATGAGGAAGGGCGTACCTGTGAGAGAACTGGGATGAGGAAGGGCGTACCTGTGAGAGAACTGGGATAAGGAAGGGCGTACCTGTGAGAGAACTGGGATAAGGAAGGGCGTACCTGTGAGAGAACTGGGATGAGGAAGGGCGTACCTGTGAGAGAACTGGGATGAGGAAGGGCGTACCTGTGAGAGAACTGGGATAAGGAAGGGCGTACCTGTGAGAGAACTGGGATGAGGAAGGGCGTACCTGTGAGAGAACTGGGATAAGGAAGGGCGTACCTGTGAGAGAACTGGGATGAGGAAGGGCGTACCTGTGAGAGAACTGGGATAAGGAAGGGCGTACCTGTGAGAGAACTGGGATAAGGAAGGGCGTACCTGTGAGAGAACTGGGATGAGGAAGGGCGTACCTGTGAGAGAACTGGGATAAGGAAGGGCGTACCTGTGAGAGAACTGGGATGAGGAAGGGCGTACCTGTGAGAGAACTGGGATAAGGAAGGGCGTACCTGTGAGAGAACTGGGATAAGGAAGGGCGTACCTGTGAGAGAACTGGGATAAGGAAGGGCGTACCTGTGAGAGAACTGGGATAAGGAAGGGCGTACCTGTGAGAGAACTGGGATAAGGAAGGGCGTACCTGTGAGAGAACTGGGATAAGGAAGGGCGTACCTGTGAGAGAACTGGGATGAGGAAGGGCGTACCTGTGAGAGAACTGGGATAAGGAAGGGCGTACCTGTGAGAGAACTGGGATGAGGAAGGGCGTACCTGTGAGAGAACTGGGATAAGGAAGGGCGTACCTGTGAGAGAACTGGGATGAGGAAGGGCGTACCTGTGAGAGAACTGGGATGAGGAAGGGCGTACCTGTGAGAGAACTGGGATAAGGAAGGGCGTACCTGTGAGAGAACTGGGATGAGGAAGGGCGTACCTGTGAGAGAACTGGGATGAGGAAGGGCGTACCTGTGAGAGAACTGGGATAAGGAAGGGCGTACCTGTGAGAGAACTGGGATAAGGAAGGGCGTACCTGTGAGAGAACTGGGATAAGGAAGGGCGTACCTGTGAGAGAACTGGGATGAGGAAGGGCGTACCTGTGAGAGAACTGGGATAAGGAAGGGCGTACCTGTGAGAGAACTGGGATAAGGAAGGGCGTACCTGTGAGAGAACTGGGATGAGGAAGGGCGTACCTGTGAGAGAACTGGGATAAGGAAGGGCGTACCTGTGAGAGAACTGGGATGAGGAAGGGCGTACCTGTGAGAGAACTGGGATAAGGAAGGGCGTACCTGTGAGAGAACTGGGATAAGGAAGGGCGTACCTGTGAGAGAACTGGGATGAGGAAGGGCGTACCTGTGAGAGAACTGGGATAAGGAAGGGCGTACCTGTGAGAGAACTGGGATGAGGAAGGGCGTACCTGTGAGAGAACTGGGATAAGGAAGGGCGTACCTGTGAGAGAACTGGGATAAGGAAGGGCGTACCTGTGAGAGAACTGGGATAAGGAAGGGCGTACCTGTGAGAGAACTGGGATAAGGAAGGGCGTACCTGTGAGAGAACTGGGATAAGGAAGGGCGTACCTGTGAGAGAACTGGGATGAGGAAGGGCGTACCTGTGAGAGAACTGGGATAAGGAAGGGCGTACCTGTGAGAGAACTGGGATGAGGAAGGGCGTACCTGTGAGAGAACTGGGATAAGGAAGGGCGTACCTGTGAGAGAACTGGGATGAGGAAGGGCGTACCTGTGAGAGAACTGGGATGAGGAAGGGCGTACCTGTGAGAGAACTGGGATAAGGAAGGGCGTACCTGTGAGAGAACTGGGATGAGGAAGGGCGTACCTGTGAGAGAACTGGGATGAGGAAGGGCGTACCTGTGAGAGAACTGGGATAAGGAAGGGCGTACCTGTGAGAGAACTGGGATAAGGAAGGGCGTACCTGTGAGAGAACTGGGATAAGGAAGGGCGTACCTGTGAGAGAACTGGGATGAGGAAGGGCGTACCTGTGAGAGAACTGGGATAAGGAAGGGCGTACCTGTGAGAGAACTGGGATAAGGAAGGGCGTACCTGTGAGAGAACTGGGATGAGGAAGGGCGTACCTGTGAGAGAACTGGGATAAGGAAGGGCGTACCTGTGAGAGAACTGGGATGAGGAAGGGCGTACCTGTGAGAGAACTGGGATAAGGAAGGGCGTACCTGTGAGAGAACTGGGATAAGGAAGGGCGTACCTGTGAGAGAACTGGGATGAGGAAGGGCGTACCTGTGAGAGAACTGGGATAAGGAAGGGCGTACCTGTGAGAGAACTGGGATGAGGAAGGGCGTACCTGTGAGAGAACTGGGATAAGGAAGGGCGTACCTGTGAGAGAACTGGGATAAGGAAGGGCGTACCTGTGAGAGAACTGGGATGAGGAAGGGCGTACCTGTGAGAGAACTGGGATAAGGAAGGGCGTACCTGTGAGAGAACTGGGATGAGGAAGGGCGTACCTGTGAGAGAACTGGGATAAGGAAGGGCGTACCTGTGAGAGAACTGGGATGAGGAAGGGCGTACCTGTGAGAGAACTGGGATGAGGAAGGGCGTACCTGTGAGAGAACTGGGATAAGGAAGGGCGTACCTGTGAGAGAACTGGGATGAGGAAGGGCGTACCTGTGAGAGAACTGGGATGAGGAAGGGCGTACCTGTGAGAGAACTGGGATAAGGAAGGGCGTACCTGTGAGAGAACTGGGATAAGGAAGGGCGTACCTGTGAGAGAACTGGGATAAGGAAGGGCGTACCTGTGAGAGAACTGGGATGAGGAAGGGCGTACCTGTGAGAGAACTGGGATAAGGAAGGGCGTACCTGTGAGAGAACTGGGATAAGGAAGGGCGTACCTGTGAGAGAACTGGGATGAGGAAGGGCGTACCTGTGAGAGAACTGGGATAAGGAAGGGCGTACCTGTGAGAGAACTGGGATGAGGAAGGGCGTACCTGTGAGAGAACTGGGATAAGGAAGGGCGTACCTGTGAGAGAACTGGGATAAGGAAGGGCGTACCTGTGAGAGAACTGGGATGAGGAAGGGCGTACCTGTGAGAGAACTGGGATAAGGAAGGGCGTACCTGTGAGAGAACTGGGATGAGGAAGGGCGTACCTGTGAGAGAACTGGGATAAGGAAGGGCGTACCTGTGAGAGAACTGGGATGAGGAAGGGCGTACCTGTGAGAGAACTGGGATAAGGAAGGGCGTACCTGTGAGAGAACTGGGATGAGGAAGGGCGTACCTGTGAGAGAACTGGGATAAGGAAGGGCGTACCTGTGAGAGAACTGGGATGAGGAAGGGCGTACCTGTGAGAGAACTGGGATGAGGAAGGGCGTACCTGTGAGAGAACTGGGATGAGGAAGGGCGTACCTGTGAGAGAACTGGGATAAGGAAGGGCGTACCTGTGAGAGAACTGGGATGAGGAAGGGCGTACCTGTGAGAGAACTGGGATGAGGAAGGGCGTACCTGTGAGAGAACTGGGATAAGGAAGGGCGTACCTGTGAGAGAACTGGGATAAGGAAGGGCGTACCTGTGAGAGAACTGGGATAAGGAAGGGCGTACCTGTGAGAGAACTGGGATGAGGAAGGGCGTACCTGTGAGAGAACTGGGATAAGGAAGGGCGTACCTGTGAGAGAACTGGGATAAGGAAGGGCGTACCTGTGAGAGAACTGGGATGAGGAAGGGCGTACCTGTGAGAGAACTGGGATAAGGAAGGGCGTACCTGTGAGAGAACTGGGATGAGGAAGGGCGTACCTGTGAGAGAACTGGGATAAGGAAGGGCGTACCTGTGAGAGAACTGGGATAAGGAAGGGCGTACCTGTGAGAGAACTGGGATAGGAAGGGCGTACCTGTGAGAGAACTGGATAGGAAGGGCGTACCTGTGAGAGAACTGGGATAAGGAAGGGCGTACCTGTGAGAGAACTGGGATGAGGAAGGGCGTACCTGTGAGAGAACTGGGATAAGGAAGGGCGTACCTGTGAGAGAACTGGGATGAGGAAGGGCGTACCTGTGAGAGAACTGGGATAAGGAAGGGCGTACCTGTGAGAGAACTGGGATGAGGAAGGGCGTACCTGTGAGAGAACTGGGATAAGGAAGGGCGTACCTGTGAGAGAACTGGGATGAGGAAGGGCGTACCTGTGAGAGAACTGGGATAAGGAAGGGCGTACCTGTGAGAGAACTGGGATAAGGAAGGGCGTACCTGTGAGAGAACTGGGATGAGGAAGGGCGTACCTGTGAGAGAACTGGGATGAGGAAGGGCGTACCTGTGAGAGAACTGGGATAAGGAAGGGCGTACCTGTGAGAGAACTGGGATAAGGAAGGGCGTACCTGTGAGAGAACTGGGATAAGGAAGGGCGTACCTGTGAGAGAACTGGGATGAGGAAGGGCGTACCTGTGAGAGAACTGGGATAAGGAAGGGCGTACCTGTGAGAGAACTGGGATAAGGAAGGGCGTACCTGTGAGAGAACTGGGATAAGGAAGGGCGTACCTGTGAGAGAACTGGGATGAGGAAGGGCGTACCTGTGAGAGAACTGGGATGAGGAAGGGCGTACCTGTGAGAGAACTGGGATGAGGAAGGGCGTACCTGTGAGAGAACTGGGATAAGGAAGGGCGTACCTGTGAGAGAACTGGGATAAGGAAGGGCGTACCTGTGAGAGAACTGGGATAAGGAAGGGCGTACCTGTGAGAGAACTGGGATGAGGAAGGGCGTACCTGTGAGAGAACTGGGATAAGGAAGGGCGTACCTGTGAGAGAACTGGGATGAGGAAGGGCGTACCTGTGAGAGAACTGGGATAAGGAAGGGCGTACCTGTGAGAGAACTGGGATGAGGAAGGGCGTACCTGTGAGAGAACTGGGATGAGGAAGGGCGTACCTGTGAGAGAACTGGGATAAGGAAGGGCGTACCTGTGAGAGAACTGGGATGAGGAAGGGCGTACCTGTGAGAGAACTGGGATAAGGAAGGGCGTACCTGTGAGAGAACTGGGATGAGGAAGGGCGTACCTGTGAGAGAACTGGGATAAGGAAGGGCGTACCTGTGAGAGAACTGGGATGAGGAAGGGCGTACCTGTGAGAGAACTGGGATAAGGAAGGGCGTACCTGTGAGAGAACTGGGATGAGGAAGGGCGTACCTGTGAGAGAACTGGGATAAGGAAGGGCGTACCTGTGAGAGAACTGGGATGAGGAAGGGCGTACCTGTGAGAGAACTGGGATAAGGAAGGGCGTACCTGTGAGAGAACTGGGATAAGGAAGGGCGTACCTGTGAGAGAACTGGGATAAGGAAGGGCGTACCTGTGAGAGAACTGGGATGAGGAAGGGCGTACCTGTGAGAGAACTGGGATAAGGAAGGGCGTACCTGTGAGAGAACTGGGATGAGGAAGGGCCCTTAACTGGGATAAGGAAGGGCGTACCTGTGAGAGAACTGGGATGAGGAAGGGCGTACCTGTGAGAGAACTGGGATGAGGAAGGGCGTACCTGTGAGAGAACTGGGATAAGGAAGGGCGTACCTGTGAGAGAACTGGGATGAGGAAGGGCGTACCTGTGAGAGAACTGGGATAAGGAAGGGCGTACCTGTGAGAGAACTGGGATAAGGAAGGGCGTACCTGTGAGAGAACTGGGATAAGGAAGGGCGTACCTGTGAGAGAACTGGGATGAGGAAGGGCGTACCTGTGAGAGAACTGGGATAAGGAAGGGCGTACCTGTGAGAGAACTGGGATGAGGAAGGGCGTACCTGTGAGAGAACTGGGATAAGGAAGGGCGTACCTGTGAGAGAACTGGGATGAGGAAGGGCGTACCTGTGAGAGAACTGGGATAAGGAAGGGCGTACCTGTGAGAGAACTGGGATGAGGAAGGGCGTACCTGTGAGAGAACTGGGATAAGGAAGGGCGTACCTGTGAGAGAACTGGGATAAGGAAGGGCGTACCTGTGAGAGAACTGGGATGAGGAAGGGCGTACCTGTGAGAGAACTGGGATAAGGAAGGGCGTACCTGTGAGAGAACTGGGATGAGGAAGGGCGTACCTGTGAGAGAACTGGGATAAGGAAGGGCGTACCTGTGAGAGAACTGGGATGAGGAAGGGCGTACCTGTGAGAGAACTGGGATAAGGAAGGGCGTACCTGTGAGAGAACTGGGATGAGGAAGGGCGTACCTGTGAGAGAACTGGGATAAGGAAGGGCGTACCTGTGAGAGAACTGGGATGAGGAAGGGCGTACCTGTGAGAGAACTGGGATAAGGAAGGGCGTACCTGTGAGAGAACTGGGATAAGGAAGGGCGTACCTGTGAGAGAACTGGGATAAGGAAGGGCGTACCTGTGAGAGAACTGGGATGAGGAAGGGCGTACCTGTGAGAGAACTGGGATAAGGAAGGGCGTACCTGTGAGAGAACTGGGATGAGGAAGGGCGTACCTGTGAGAGAACTGGGATAAGGAAGGGCGTACCTGTGAGAGAACTGGGATGAGGAAGGGCGTACCTGTGAGAGAACTGGGATAAGGAAGGGCGTACCTGTGAGAGAACTGGGATGAGGAAGGGCGTACCTGTGAGAGAACTGGGATAAGGAAGGGCGTACCTGTGAGAGAACTGGGATAAGGAAGGGCGTACCTGTGAGAGAACTGGGATAAGGAAGGGCGTACCTGTGAGAGAACTGGGATGAGGAAGGGCGTACCTGTGAGAGAACTGGGATAAGGAAGGGCGTACCTGTGAGAGAACTGGGATGAGGAAGGGCGTACCTGTGAGAGAACTGGGATAAGGAAGGGCGTACCTGTGAGAGAACTGGGATAAGGAAGGGCGTACCTGTGAGAGAACTGGGATAAGGAAGGGCGTACCTGTGAGAGAACTGGGATAAGGAAGGGCGTACCTGTGAGAGAACTGGGATAAGGAAGGGCGTACCTGTGAGAGAACTGGGATGAGGAAGGGCGTACCTGTGAGAGAACTGGGATAAGGAAGGGCGTACCTGTGAGAGAACTGGGATGAGGAAGGGCGTACCTGTGAGAGAACTGGGATAAGGAAGGGCGTACCTGTGAGAGAACTGGGATGAGGAAGGGCGTACCTGTGAGAGAACTGGGATAAGGAAGGGCGTACCTGTGAGAGAACTGGGATGAGGAAGGGCGTACCTGTGAGAGAACTGGGATAAGGAAGGGCGTACCTGTGAGAGAACTGGGATAAGGAAGGGCGTACCTGTGAGAGAACTGGGATGAGGAAGGGCGTACCTGTGAGAGAACTGGGATAAGGAAGGGCGTACCTGTGAGAGAACTGGGATGAGGAAGGGCGTACCTGTGAGAGAACTGGGATAAGGAAGGGCGTACCTGTGAGAGAACTGGGATAAGGAAGGGCGTACCTGTGAGAGAACTGGGATAAGGAAGGGCGTACCTGTGAGAGAACTGGGATGAGGAAGGGCGTACCTGTGAGAGAACTGGGATAAGGAAGGGCGTACCTGTGAGAGAACTGGGATGAGGAAGGGCGTACCTGTGAGAGAACTGGGATAAGGAAGGGCGTACCTGTGAGAGAACTGGGATGAGGAAGGGCGTACCTGTGAGAGAACTGGGATAAGGAAGGGCGTACCTGTGAGAGAACTGGGATGAGGAAGGGCGTACCTGTGAGAGAACTGGGATAAGGAAGGGCGTACCTGTGAGAGAACTGGGATAAGGAAGGGCGTACCTGTGAGAGAACTGGGATAAGGAAGGGCGTACCTGTGAGAGAACTGGGATAAGGAAGGGCGTACCTGTGAGAGAACTGGGATGAGGAAGGGCGTACCTGTGAGAGAACTGGGATAAGGAAGGGCGTACCTGTGAGAGAACTGGGATAAGGAAGGGCGTACCTGTGAGAGAACTGGGATGAGGAAGGGCGTACCTGTGAGAGAACTGGGATAAGGAAGGGCGTACCTGTGAGAGAACTGGGATGAGGAAGGGCGTACCTGTGAGAGAACTGGGATAAGGAAGGGCGTACCTGTGAGAGAACTGGGATAAGGAAGGGCGTACCTGTGAGAGAACTGGGATAAGGAAGGGCGTACCTGTGAGAGAACTGGGATGAGGAAGGGCGTACCTGTGAGAGAACTGGGATAAGGAAGGGCGTACCTGTGAGAGAACTGGGATGAGGAAGGGCGTACCTGTGAGAGAACTGGGATAAGGAAGGGCGTACCTGTGAGAGAACTGGGATGAGGAAGGGCGTACCTGTGAGAGAACTGGGATAAGGAAGGGCGTACCTGTGAGAGAACTGGGATGAGGAAGGGCGTACCTGTGAGAGAACTGGGATAAGGAAGGGCGTACCTGTGAGAGAACTGGGATAAGGAAGGGCGTACCTGTGAGAGAACTGGGATGAGGAAGGGCGTACCTGTGAGAGAACTGGGATAAGGAAGGGCGTACCTGTGAGAGAACTGGGATAAGGAAGGGCGTACCTGTGAGAGAACTGGGATAAGGAAGGGCGTACCTGTGAGAGAACTGGGATAAGGAAGGGCGTACCTGTGAGAGAACTGGGATGAGGAAGGGCGTACCTGTGAGAGAACTGGGATAAGGAAGGGCGTACCTGTGAGAGAACTGGGATGAGGAAGGGCGTACCTGTGAGAGAACTGGGATAAGGAAGGGCGTACCTGTGAGAGAACTGGGATAAGGAAGGGCGTACCTGTGAGAGAACTGGGATAAGGAAGGGCGTACCTGTGAGAGAACTGGGATAAGGAAGGGCGTACCTGTGAGAGAACTGGGATGAGGAAGGGCGTACCTGTGAGAGAACTGGGATAAGGAAGGGCGTACCTGTGAGAGAACTGGGATGAGGAAGGGCGTACCTGTGAGAGAACTGGGATAAGGAAGGGCGTACCTGTGAGAGAACTGGGATAAGGAAGGGCGTACCTGTGAGAGAACTGGGATAAGGAAGGGCGTACCTGTGAGAGAACTGGGATGAGGAAGGGCGTACCTGTGAGAGAACTGGGATAAGGAAGGGCGTACCTGTGAGAGAACTGGGATGAGGAAGGGCGTACCTGTGAGAGAACGGGGATAAGGAAGGGCGTACCTGTGAGAGAACTGGGATGAGGAAGGGCGTACCTGTGAGAGAACTGGGATGAGGAAGGGCGTACCTGTGAGAGAACTGGGATGAGGAAGGGCGTACCTGTGAGAGAACTGGGATAAGGAAGGGCGTACCTGTGAGAGAACTGGGATGAGGAAGGGCGTACCTGTGAGAGAACTGGGATAAGGAAGGGCGTACCTGTGAGAGAACTGGGATAAGGAAGGGCGTACCTGTGAGAGAACTGGGATAAGGAAGGGCGTACCTGTGAGAGAACTGGGATGAGGAAGGGCGTACCTGTGAGAGAACTGGGATAAGGAAGGGCGTACCTGTGAGAGAACTGGGATAAGGAAGGGCGTACCTGTGAGAGAACTGGGATGAGGAAGGGCGTACCTGTGAGAGAACTGGGATAAGGAAGGGCGTACCTGTGAGAGAACTGGGATGAGGAAGGGCGTACCTGTGAGAGAACTGGGATAAGGAAGGGCGTACCTGTGAGAGAACTGGGATGAGGAAGGGCGTACCTGTGAGAGAACTGGGATAAGGAAGGGCGTACCTGTGAGAGAACTGGGATAAGGAAGGGCGTACCTGTGAGAGAACTGGGATAAGGAAGGGCGTACCTGTGAGAGAACTGGGATGAGGAAGGGCGTACCTGTGAGAGAACTGGGATAAGGAAGGGCGTACCTGTGAGAGAACTGGGATGAGGAAGGGCGTACCTGTGAGAGAACTGGGATAAGGAAGGGCGTACCTGTGAGAGAACTGGGATGAGGAAGGGCGTACCTGTGAGAGAACTGGGATAAGGAAGGGCGTACCTGTGAGAGAACTGGGATGAGGAAGGGCGTACCTGTGAGAGAACTGGGATAAGGAAGGGCGTACCTGTGAGAGAACTGGGATGAGGAAGGGCGTACCTGTGAGAGAACTGGGATAAGGAAGGGCGTACCTGTGAGAGAACTGGGATGAGGAAGGGCGTACCTGTGAGAGAACTGGGATAAGGAAGGGCGTACCTGTGAGAGAACTGGGATAAGGAAGGGCGTACCTGTGAGAGAACTGGGATGAGGAAGGGCGTACCTGTGAGAGAACTGGGATGAGGAAGGGCGTACCTGTGAGAGAACTGGGATGAGGAAGGGCGTACCTGTGAGAGAACTGGGATAAGGAAGGGCGTACCTGTGAGAGAACTGGGATGAGGAAGGGCGTACCTGTGAGAGAACTGGGATAAGGAAGGGCGTACCTGTGAGAGAACTGGGATGAGGAAGGGCGTACCTGTGAGAGAACTGGGATAAGGAAGGGCGTACCTGTGAGAGAACTGGGATAAGGAAGGGCGTACCTGTGAGAGAACTGGGATAAGGAAGGGCGTACCTGTGAGAGAACTGGGATGAGGAAGGGCGTACCTGTGAGAGAACTGGGATAAGGAAGGGCGTACCTGTGAGAGAACTGGGATGAGGAAGGGCGTACCTGTGAGAGAACTGGGATAAGGAAGGGCGTACCTGTGAGAGAACTGGGATGAGGAAGGGCGTACCTGTGAGAGAACTGGGATAAGGAAGGGCGTACCTGTGAGAGAACTGGGATGAGGAAGGGCGTACCTGTGAGAGAACTGGGATAAGGAAGGGCGTACCTGTGAGAGAACTGGGATGAGGAAGGGCGTACCTGTGAGAGAACTGGGATAAGGAAGGGCGTACCTGTGAGAGAACTGGGATGAGGAAGGGCGTACCTGTGAGAGAACTGGGATAAGGAAGGGCGTACCTGTGAGAGAACTGGGATAAGGAAGGGCGTACCTGTGAGAGAACTGGGATGAGGAAGGGCGTACCTGTGAGAGAACTGGGATAAGGAAGGGCGTACCTGTGAGAGAACTGGGATGAGGAAGGGCGTACCTGTGAGAGAACTGGGATGAGGAAGGGCGTACCTGTGAGAGAACTGGGATGAGGAAGGGCGTACCTGTGAGAGAACTGGGATGAGGAAGGGCGTACCTGTGAGAGAACTGGGATAAGGAAGGGCGTACCTGTGAGAGAACTGGGATGAGGAAGGGCGTACCTGTGAGAGAACTGGGATAAGGAAGGGCGTACCTGTGAGAGAACTGGGATGAGGAAGGGCGTACCTGTGAGAGAACTGGGATAAGGAAGGGCGTACCTGTGAGAGAACTGGGATGAGGAAGGGCGTACCTGTGAGAGAACTGGGATAAGGAAGGGCGTACCTGTGAGAGAACTGGGATGAGGAAGGGCGTACCTGTGAGAGAACTGGGATAAGGAAGGGCGTACCTGTGAGAGAACTGGGATGAGGAAGGGCGTACCTGTGAGAGAACTGGGATGAGGAAGGGCGTACCTGTGAGAGAACTGGGATGAGGAAGGGCGTACCTGTGAGAGAACTGGGATGAGGAAGGGCGTACCTGTGAGAGAACTGGGATAAGGAAGGGCGTACCTGTGAGAGAACTGGGATGAGGAAGGGCGTACCTGTGAGAGAACTGGGATAAGGAAGGGCGTACCTGTGAGAGAACTGGGATGAGGAAGGGCGTACCTGTGAGAGAACTGGGATAAGGAAGGGCGTACCTGTGAGAGAACTGGGATGAGGAAGGGCGTACCTGTGAGAGAACTGGGATGAGGAAGGGCGTACCTGTGAGAGAACTGGGATGAGGAAGGGCGTACCTGTGAGAGAACTGGGATGAGGAAGGGCGTACCTGTGAGAGAACTGGGATAAGGAAGGGCGTACCTGTGAGAGAACTGGGATGAGGAAGGGCGTACCTGTGAGAGAACTGGGATAAGGAAGGGCGTACCTGTGAGAGAACTGGGATGAGGAAGGGCGTACCTGTGAGAGAACTGGGATGAGGAAGGGCGTACCTGTGAGAGAACTGGGATGAGGAAGGGCGTACCTGTGAGAGAACTGGGATGAGGAAGGGCGTACCTGTGAGAGAACTGGGATAAGGAAGGGCGTACCTGTGAGAGAACTGGGATGAGGAAGGGCGTACCTGTGAGAGAACTGGGATAAGGAAGGGCGTACCTGTGAGAGAACTGGGATGAGGAAGGGCGTACCTGTGAGAGAACTGGGATGAGGAAGGGCGTACCTGTGAGAGAACTGGGATGAGGAAGGGCGTACCTGTGAGAGAACTGGGATGAGGAAGGGCGTACCTGTGAGAGAACTGGGATAAGGAAGGGCGTACCTGTGAGAGAACTGGGATGAGGAAGGGCGTACCTGTGAGAGAACTGGGATAAGGAAGGGCGTACCTGTGAGAGAACTGGGATGAGGAAGGGCGTACCTGTGAGAGAACTGGGATGAGGAAGGGCGTACCTGTGAGAGAACTGGGATGAGGAAGGGCGTACCTGTGAGAGAACTGGGATGAGGAAGGGCGTACCTGTGAGAGAACTGGGATAAGGAAGGGCGTACCTGTGAGAGAACTGGGATGAGGAAGGGCGTACCTGTGAGAGAACTGGGATAAGGAAGGGCGTACCTGTGAGAGAACTGGGATGAGGAAGGGCGTACCTGTGAGAGAACTGGGATGAGGAAGGGCGTACCTGTGAGAGAACTGGGATGAGGAAGGGCGTACCTGTGAGAGAACTGGGATGAGGAAGGGCGTACCTGTGAGAGAACTGGGATAAGGAAGGGCGTACCTGTGAGAGAACTGGGATGAGGAAGGGCGTACCTGTGAGAGAACTGGGATAAGGAAGGGCGTACCTGTGAGAGAACTGGGATGAGGAAGGGCGTACCTGTGAGAGAACTGGGATGAGGAAGGGCGTACCTGTGAGAGAACTGGGATGAGGAAGGGCGTACCTGTGAGAGAACTGGGATGAGGAAGGGCGTACCTGTGAGAGAACTGGGATAAGGAAGGGCGTACCTGTGAGAGAACTGGGATGAGGAAGGGCGTACCTGTGAGAGAACTGGGATAAGGAAGGGCGTACCTGTGAGAGAACTGGGATGAGGAAGGGCGTACCTGTGAGAGAACTGGGATGAGGAAGGGCGTACCTGTGAGAGAACTGGGATGAGGAAGGGCGTACCTGTGAGAGAACTGGGATGAGGAAGGGCGTACCTGTGAGAGAACTGGGATAAGGAAGGGCGTACCTGTGAGAGAACTGGGATGAGGAAGGGCGTACCTGTGAGAGAACTGGGATAAGGAAGGGCGTACCTGTGAGAGAACTGGGATGAGGAAGGGCGTACCTGTGAGAGAACTGGGATGAGGAAGGGCGTACCTGTGAGAGAACTGGGATGAGGAAGGGCGTACCTGTGAGAGAACTGGGATGAGGAAGGGCGTACCTGTGAGAGAACTGGGATAAGGAAGGGCGTACCTGTGAGAGAACTGGGATGAGGAAGGGCGTACCTGTGAGAGAACTGGGATAAGGAAGGGCGTACCTGTGAGAGAACTGGGATGAGGAAGGGCGTACCTGTGAGAGAACTGGGATGAGGAAGGGCGTACCTGTGAGAGAACTGGGATGAGGAAGGGCGTACCTGTGAGAGAACTGGGATGAGGAAGGGCGTACCTGTGAGAGAACTGGGATGAGGAAGGGCGTACCTGTGAGAGAACTGGGATGAGGAAGGGCGTACCTGTGAGAGAACTGGGATGAGGAAGGGCGTACCTGTGAGAGAACTGGGATGAGGAAGGGCGTACCTGTGAGAGAACTGGGATGAGGAAGGGCGTACCTGTGAGAGAACTGGGATGAGGAAGGGCGTACCTGTGAGAGAACTGGGATAAGGAAGGGCGTACCTGTGAGAGAACTGGGATGAGGAAGGGCGTACCTGTGAGAGAACTGGGATGAGGAAGGGCGTACCTGTGAGAGAACTGGGATGAGGAAGGGCGTACCTGTGAGAGAACTGGGATGAGGAAGGGCGTACCTGTGAGAGAACTGGGATGAGGAAGGGCGTACCTGTGAGAGAACTGGGATAAGGAAGGGCGTACCTGTGAGAGAACTGGGATGAGGAAGGGCGTACCTGTGAGAGAACTGGGATAAGGAAGGGCGTACCTGTGAGAGAACTGGGATGAGGAAGGGCGTACCTGTGAGAGAACTGGGATGAGGAAGGGCGTACCTGTGAGAGAACTGGGATGAGGAAGGGCGTACCTGTGAGAGAACTGGGATGAGGAAGGGCGTACCTGTGAGAGAACTGGGATAAGGAAGGGCGTACCTGTGAGAGAACTGGGATGAGGAAGGGCGTACCTGTGAGAGAACTGGGATAAGGAAGGGCGTACCTGTGAGAGAACTGGGATGAGGAAGGGCGTACCTGTGAGAGAACTGGGATGAGGAAGGGCGTACCTGTGAGAGAACTGGGATGAGGAAGGGCGTACCTGTGAGAGAACTGGGATGAGGAAGGGCGTACCTGTGAGAGAACTGGGATAAGGAAGGGCGTACCTGTGAGAGAACTGGGATGAGGAAGGGCGTACCTGTGAGAGAACTGGGATAAGGAAGGGCGTACCTGTGAGAGAACTGGGATGAGGAAGGGCGTACCTGTGAGAGAACTGGGATGAGGAAGGGCGTACCTGTGAGAGAACTGGGATGAGGAAGGGCGTACCTGTGAGAGAACTGGGATGAGGAAGGGCGTACCTGTGAGAGAACTGGGATGAGGAAGGGCGTACCTGTGAGAGAACTGGGATGAGGAAGGGCGTACCTGTGAGAGAACTGGGATGAGGAAGGGCGTACCTGTGAGAGAACTGGGATGAGGAAGGGCGTACCTGTGAGAGAACTGGGATGAGGAAGGGCGTACCTGTGAGAGAACTGGGATGAGGAAGGGCGTACCTGTGAGAGAACTGGGATGAGGAAGGGCGTACCTGTGAGAGAACTGGGATAAGGACCCCAGGCATGTGCGCTGCAAATGGAGAGGATAGGGGAGAAGTGAGCAGGGAAGGGCAGGGAAGCAGAAGGGGAGGATGGAGGAGCTGCAGGAGTGAATTTTGGGGCCATGTAGAAACATTTAGAAATGGGATGAGCATAAGGTTTCTTGTGTCATTCAACTCACCAGCAGCCATCATTCCTGTAGCTAGTCCCACTGCTTCTAACAGCCCCATGAGCATGAAGGGGCGCTTAGGCAGAGAGAGCATGTCGGGTGTGACTATATTGAGGGAGGTGCGGGCGAGGAGGATTATGGAATAGACGGCCACATAGCTGGGAGTGGGGGGGGGGGGGTGGGTGAGAGCAGGGAGAGGCGGGAACAGGGGATTAGGAAGGAGGAATAGACGAAAGAGGGGCAACAGCCAAGGATGATAAAGTAGAGGGCGTCGTAATCAAATGGGAATCTTCAGTTCAGGTGCTTCGGAGCAGTGGGCTAACGAAAGCGAGTCGAGGAGGTTAAGTTTATCCGAATGTGGTGAGCCGGGCGAGGAAGTAGGGGTAGCAGTAAAGGGTGCTTCAATGCATTGGGCTTGGAAAGCCTACAGAAGCGGTTAGATTTACCCGAATGTGGTGAGCTGGGCGAGGAAGAAAAGGTAGCGGCACAAGGGTGCTTCAGATCAGGCAGGGTGCTTCTAGAGTCCAAGAGAGCCAGCAGAATCAACTAACACGATTAACAGTTGACCTCACCCGAATGTGGTGAGCTGGGCGAGGAAGAAGGGTAGGGCTTTAAGGGGTGCTTCGGAGGGATACGCTATGGAAAGCGCTCAGTGGCAGTTAGATTTACCCGAATGTGGTGAGCTGGGCGAGGAAGAAGGGGTAGCGGTGCAAAGGAATGAGCGCCAGCTTGTAGAGCACTCGGTTAGCCACTCCCAGGGATACTGTCAGCAGCGCCAGTAGTAGGAGCTGAGAAAATGGGAAAGGGAGATTGTGAGGGATTGAAAAGGAGGAAAAAAGAGAGCAGCAGGAGGGCCAGCTTGTAAAACACTCGCTTGGCCACTCCCAGGGATACTGTCAGCAGCGCCAGTACCAGCAGTTGGTGAATGGAAGAGGGGTAACGATAGGGGTGCAGGGGTGAAACGAGACAGGAAGGAGTCAAGAGAGGTTCAGATTTTAGAAGACCTGGTTGGCCAATCCCAGGGATACTGTCAGCAGTGCTGCTATTAGGGGGTAGAGGTAAGGCAAGAGAAAGAGATAAGAGAGGAGGGTAGGGGTGAAGGGAGGGAGCACTCAGTTCTCAACCCCAGGGATATTGCCGAGAGTGTTGCTAGCAGCAGCTGGTGGAGGGAAGGGAGAAGCACCCAGACGAGAGGAGGAAGGAGGTGAGAGGTAAGGAGGTAAGGGGTGAGAGGTGAGTGGGAAATGTGTGGGAGGTAAGGAAGAAAGGGGTGAGAGGTCAGTGGGAAATGTGTGAGAGGCAAGGAAGAAAGGGGTGAGAGGCAACAAAGAAAGAGGTGAGCTAGGTGAGAGAAAACGAAAGAGAGAGGGAGGGTGAGCGAGAGAGCAGGGGTGTGCAGAGGGACAAGCATACCTCTACTCGATGCTGTGGGCGAGCGAGAACAGCTGCTTCGAGATTTGAAGCGCCTCAAAGGGAGGAAACGAGAGGAAGGGGTGTGCAGAGGGACAAGCATACCTCTACTCGATGCTGTGGGTGAGCGAGAACAGCTGCTTCGAGATTTGAAGCGCCTCAAAGGGGGGGAAACGAGAGGAAGGGGTGTGCAGAGGGACAAGCATACCTCTACTCGATGCTGTGGGCGAGCGAGAACAGCTGCTTCGAGATTTGAAGCGCCTCAAAGGGAGGAAACGAGAGGAAGGGGTGTGCAGAGGGACAAGCATACCTCTACTCGATGCTGTGGGCGAGCGAGAACAGCTGCTTCGTCCCCCGCTGCGGTCGTCGGCCCTCCTAGCTTCACCTCCCTACCATCAATCTCCTCCCCTACCACATCTCCTGCTTCCTCGCCTCCTCCTTCTCCTCCTCCCCCTTCCACCCTTCCTCCGGCTGCTGCTCTTGCTGATACTGCTGCCGCGCTTCGACCATGCCTCTTTGCCAATGGGGCGCGCTCTTGTCTGCGTGACACGTGGCGGTTTTGGTACGGCATGTGACTGAATCGAGAGCCTAGTCCGATTGTGGCTCTGTTTACGCCAGCTCGCGTTGGAATTGCCGCTGGCCTAGAAATTGCCGTGAAAACTGGAATGCCACGACAGCGGATGGCAGCGGCAGCTGCGGCATGCGCCATTTGAAGGCGTAACCGCGGAAGATTAGCGAATCAGTGCGGGAGGTAAGCGGATTAAGTGCGACGGATGTCAGTGCGACGGATGTCCCTCCAAATTAGGCCCTTGGCGTGGAAAAATACGCGTCACAATGCTAGAGTATTGGCTCGTCGAGCAACGATTATTCCTACATAAACAGGTCCCCCAGTTTAGATCGTTACCGGGCTCTAATGTCCGAGCAAAATCTGTGACCAAGACTGTTGATCCGGACAGCCAACCGGACGCCCCGTAGACAAACTATGTCTATGAGGCTTGCAACCCCCTAATGCCTGAAAAAATCGCGAATGTTGGAAATGGCTGAAAATCTCGCGAACGTTTAGCGATTCTCGTCGAGATAACTTGTTGCCTACGTGGGGGGCGCGACGTTTCGTCGAAAAACGATGCCACGCCAGGATGACGTCGAAACTCAGACTTTCAGTCACTCACAGCGTACTCCACAAGTCGACGGGTTTCTAGGTGATTCACTCCGAAGTCTTGATTACACATCGTGTCATCACGAAGACATCCGCTGCTCTACGGAATTCGGTGCTAAAAAGGTTTGATTCTGACCCTCCTTTAAAATATCGGACGACATGACAGATTCGAGCCCCCGTATGTGAACACGACCCGAGGTATGCGATATGAGCTGGCCTTTCCATCACGTGGTATTACGTTATTCCCAAATCGTGAGTAGGTATGAGTAATGTCGTATAATTTGCAGCATTACACTAATTCCACATACCACAATGAAAGACAGCTTATATGTGCAAGGGTTTCAGGGATTTGGCTAGCTGTAAAAGTACAGGAAATTTTACGGACAGCCCTCCATCAACCTAATGTTTGAAGTAGTGCATGCAACGGTAATATTGCAGTACCATCCAGAATTGGTAATGCGGCATGCCTGTAGTACGGTATTTGAAGTGCGTAATCGGTTGCATACTGTTGGGCTGAGCAATCCTCAATACTCAACACATGCAACTAATCACACTGATATAGGCTTGAAGCATGGACTTGCCTCTATTATTTGAAGCGGTAATTAATTGCATGAGACTATAGATGTGCCGTGACATTGAGACTCTCAACCATGGGCTCGCCTCTATTGTTCACCATCACCACACACATGCCCCCGTTGTTGACATCCATTGCCCTGAACCTGGTATGGTATGAGAAAACGATGGGGAACAAGAAAGAGGATGCCAGAATGGTGGGGTCCAAGAAAAGGGATCTGCTGGCCATCACCACACACATGCCCCCATTGTTGATATCCACTGCTCTGAACCTGAGTTAAATTGGAGGGGAATGAGAATAAGGAAGCCAGAATGGTGGGGATTGCGAACAGGGAACTGTTGATCATCACCATACGCGTGCTGCCATCGTTGACGTCCATTGCTCTGAACCTGGCACGGCAAAAGCAGTAGTCAAGAGGAGGAATACGAGAGCGGGGTAAAAGAAAGCGGGGGAATGGAAATGGTGGGGAGAGGTAACGAGGGAGCTGGAATGGTAGGACATGAGGAGTTGACTTTTGAGTCGACTCAAAAGAAAGCGGGGGATTGGAAATGGTGGGGAGAGGTAACGAGGGAGCTGGAATGGTAGGACATGAGGAGTTGACTTTTGAGTCGACTCAAAAGAAAGCGGGGGATTGGAAATGGTGGGGAGAGGTAACGAGGGAGCTGGAATGGTAGGACATGAGGAGTTGACTTTTGATTCGACTCAAAAAAAAGCGGGGGATTGGAAATGGTGGGGAGAGGTAACGTGGGAGCTGGAATGGTAGGACATGAGGAGTTGACTTTTGAGTCGACTCAAAAGAAAGCGGGGGATTGGAAATGGTGGGGAGAGGTAACGAGGGAGCTGGAATGGTAGGACATGAGGAGGAATTGAAATGGAAGGGAGGGGATTGAGCTCAAGAAAGAGATCTGGCAGGGAAACAGGGGGAGAACTAGAAATGGAGAAACAGGGAAACAGGGGGAGAACTAGAAATGGAGAAACAGGGAAACAGGGGGAGAACTAGAAATGGAGAAACAGGGAAACAGGGGGAGAACTAGAAATGGAGAATCAGGGAAACAGGGGGAGAACTAGAAATGGAGAAACAGGAAAACAGGGGGAGAACTAGAAATGGAGAAACAGGAAAACAGGGGGAGAACTAGAAATGGAGGGAACGAGAAAGGAAAAGACAATCTCATGTACACAGAACGGTCTGGGACAAATCTTGAGGCACCTCAGAAGACACGTAAGCAGAACGATCTAGGATGCAACATGAACAGACGAGAAACCTTCTGCGGTCTGGCAGGGAAACAGGAGGCACCTCAAACTCAACAACACACTCACCAGCCGTCCTGGGATCACCCGAAAGTCCCACCTCTCCTTTTCGAACAATGAACGATTAAGGCTCAGAAGATGCTCCTGCAAATGCTGATGTCACGTAACCCTCCTAAGCGTGATTCTCAACCCCCCCCCCCCCCCCCCCCCCCCCACCCAAAAGCAACTCACTTCCCCATTTCCAATAACTAATTAATAAAGGCTCAAGAACATGCTCCTGCAAATACTGATGTCATGTAACCCTCCTGAGCGTGATTCTGAAAACTCCCCCATCCAAAAGCAACCTCCTTTCCCGTTTCCAATAACAAACCAATAAAGGCTCAGAACATGCTCCTGCAAATACTGAAGTCGTGTAACCCTCCCGAGCGTGTTTGTGAACACTCGTACTTGTCAGGGGCCATGCCAAGGGGCAGTGCAGAGTAGTGCTCGCAGCAGGGACTTGTGTGTGACGACCAGGATTTGAGAGCGCTACATGGGACGAGGGAGGGGAGCAGCAGTGCCACCGGCAGGACCCTGAGAGTCACGAGTTTGCATGAGTGCAGAGTAGTGCTCGGAGCAGGGACTTGTGTGTTACGATGAAGATTTGAGAGTCCTGCATGGGAGGAGGGAGAGGAGGGTTAGCAGGAGGCAGGGAGCAATGGCAGTAGGGGCTTGAGCACGCACTCATTCTAGATAGAGGGCGTGAATGGCAGAGCAGAGCAGGACTAGGAGGGTAGGGAGCAGTGGCGGGGGCGGTGGCAGTGGCAGTGGCAGTGGCATCTCATGAGCTGTCTGTTGGTAAAACTCGCAGCAGGGCAGGGCTCACTCTCTCTTGGTGGCTCTTGGGTCGACTCAAAACGGCGCACTCTCTCTCTCTCTCTCGGATCGTTATTTGTACTTTTAACCGGAAGTCGCATGTTCAAAAGAGGAGCATAGCTATTGTTGACTTCGTCTTGTCTGGTCCCGGATTAGATTCCCTCGTTGGCGACAACTACAATCTCCTTTCCCCTTGCAATAGAGCCATGCTCATGACACATTTGTGAGTCGTGCCTCGTGAGTCGTGCCTCGTGAGTCGTGCCTCGTGAGCCCTCAAAAGCTGGTGTTTTGAGTCGACTCAAAACATGCAGTAAAGCCATGCTCATGACAACACATTTCTGATCCCTCTAAAGCTGGCATGGCAACACTGCAAGCAACACACTAAAGACCCCACTATCTTATCCTCCTCTTCCCCCTCCGCCTTTCATGCCTGTAAGACTATCAATGATGCAAGCACGCAGACAACCCAGCTACAACTTCACCATCCCACCTAAGCAGCCAGCCCCGGCAGCAGCACTAGAGCCTTCTTGCCTAGTCCTCCTTCTCGCCTGCCAATTTCAACCCCCCTCCTGTTCACCTGTCAATTTCAACCCCCCTCCCGTTCACCTGTCAATTCAAACCCCCCTCCCGTTCACCTGTCAATTCAAACCCCCCTCCCGTTCACCTGTCAATTCAAACCCCCCTCCCGTTCACCTGTCTATTGCAGCCCCAGCAGCAGCGCGAGGTTTCCAACCACAACGTCCCCCCTCAGGGGCAGGGGCTGAGCCTTCCTCCCACAGCCAACTTCCTTCCCTGCTGCCAACTTAGGTTGTGGAAGTTGGCAGCCTCCCATCCAACCTAGCCCTCCTTCCCTGCTGCCAACTTCAACATCCCTCCTTCTCCCCCTCCTGCTCCCCCTCCTGCTCCCCCTCCTGCTCCCCCTCCTACTCCCCTTCTTGCTCCCCCAGGCTTGGCAAGGTTGTAAGCAGCCAGCCCCAGGAGCAGCACTAGGGTTCCCACCACATCACCCCTGCTCTCAGGGGATGGGGTTGAGCCTCCCCCCCTCTTCCCTTAACCACCTAGTCTTCCTTCCCTGCTGCCAACTTCAACCCCCCTCCTGCTCCCCCAGGCGTGGCAAGGTTGTAAGCAGCAAGCCCCAGCAGCAGCACGAAGGTTCCGACCACAACACACCTATTCTTCCTTTCCGCCTCCTGCCAACTTCACTCCCCCTCCCCCTCCCCCTCCCGTGCTTCCAGGATTGGCAAGGCTGTAAGCAGCCAGCCCCAGCAGCAGCACGAGGGTTCCGACCACAACGCCCCCCCTCAGGGGCTGGGGCGGGCCGCGCAGGGGCAGGGGGAAGGTGAAGGCGAGAACTGTCAGGGGCACTGGGGGGGGAGAGAGAGGGGAGATATGGGAAGAGAGATTTGAACGATGCCCACAGAAGCAGCACGAGGGTCCCCACCACAACGCCCCCCCTCAGAGGCTGGGGCTGGCCTCGCAGGGGCAGGGGGAAGGTGAATGCGAGTACTGTCAGGGGCACTGGGGGGAGAGAGAGAGGGGAGATATGGGACGAGAGATTTGAACGATGCCCACAGAAGCAGCACGAGGGTCCCCACCACAACGCCCCCCCTCAGAGGCTGGGGCTGGCCTCGCAGGGGCAGGGGGAAGGTGAATGCGAGTACTGTCAGGGGCACTGGGGGGAGAGAGAGAGGGGAGATATGGGACGAGAGATTTGAACGATGCCCACAGAAGCAGCACGAGGGTCCCCACCACAACGCCCCCCCTCAGAGGCTGGGGCTGGCCTCGCAGGGGCAGGGGGAAGGTGAATGCGAGTATTGTCAGGGGCACTGGGGGGAGAGAGAGAGGGGAGATATGGGACGAGAGATTTGAACGATGCCCACAGAAGGAGCACGAGGGTCCCCACCACGACGCCCCCCCTCAGGGGCTGGGGCGGGCCTCGCAAGGGCAGGGGGAAGGTGAATGCGAGCGAGCACTGTCAAGGGCACTGGGGAGGGGTGGTGAGGGGGGAGGGGGAGAAGAGGGAGGAATGGGAAGAGAGGTTTGGAGGATCAGCAATACTTGCAACCGTAGCACATGGGCTCCGACCAACAACACCCCCCCTCAAGGGCTGGGGCGGGCCCAGTAGGGGCAGGGGGGATGTGAATGCCCACACTGTCAGGGGCACTGGGGAGGGCGGGAGGGGGGGAGAAGGGGAACGGAGGAGAGATCGCAAGGGTGTTAGCAGCTATCCCACCAACAGTGGTGTCCATGTGTACATGTGCATGTGCATCCATGCATGTGCATGTGCATGTGCATCCATGCATGTACCTCACTTCACTACCTGCGAGGGTCATGGAGAGAGATGCCACCACTGCAGACGATTTCTTGAGCAGAATAAGCAGCGAGACATGAGCAAGCGCGCACGTGTGCGTAGAATGCCCTCTCACTCACTACTCACCCACGAGGGTCATGGAGAGAGATGCCGCCACTGCAGACGACTTCTTGAGCAGAGCCAGCAGGGAGACGTTGAACGCTAGGTTCGCTGCCACGTAGAGCAGCGGGAGGAGTGGGGCTCCCTGGCAGCCTGGTAAGATTGGGGAAAGGGAAGAGAGAAGAGAGGAACGGGGAGGAGCGGCAAGGTGGGGTGCGGTGGAAGGGGGAATGGGAGCAGCGGGAGGAGTGGGGCTCCCTGACAGCCTGGAGGCGAGGGGGAAAGGGCGGCAGAATGAAGAAGTGAGGGGGAACGGGGGGAGTGGAGTCAGGAAGAGCCAGCAGCGAGATGTTGAAGGCTGGGTTGACGGAGGCGGAGGTGGAGGAACAAGAAGAGTAGTTGCATCAGAGGGATGTTGACTTTTGAGGCGCCTCAAAATCGCAGGTAATGAGACGACTTTTGAGGCGCCTCGAAAGGAATGGGAAGGAGCGGATTCAAGCAGAGAGAGCAGCCAGCAGCCAGCAGCCAGCAGCCAGCAGCCAGCAGCCAGCAGCCAGCAGCCAGCAGCCAGCTGCCAGCAGCCAGCAGCCAGCAGCCAGCAGCCAGCTGCCAGCAGCCAGCAGCCAGCAGCCAGCAGCCAGCAGCCAGCAGGCAGCTGCCAGCAGGCGGAGGAGGAGGAACAAGAAGAGCAGCTGCATCAGAGGGATGTTGAAGGCTCGAGTGGGAAAACAATAGCAGTTGACTATGTGAATAATAGCTGCGATCCATTCACATCTAACTGCCAACGCACCTGGTACGGCCTGGTTGACGTTGAGAAGGCACGCGGCACCTTCCCGGAAGTAGCCTGGAAGCTGCGCAGGAGGGATTCTGTACCCCAGAGAGGAGATGAGCGGCAGCAGGATGAGGATGAAAAGCGCCTGTGGTGGTGGGAAGGGCGGCAGGAGAGGGAAGAGTGGGTCAGCTGTTGAGTTGACTCAAAAGACAACAGGGTTAGCTCCTCTCTAGGCCACAATGGTGTATACCCAGAGAGGAGTTGAGCGGCAGGGGGATGAGGATGAATGGCGCCTGTGGTGGTGGGAAGGGCGGCAGGAGAGGAGAAGAAGTAGATCCGGTATTGAGTCAACTCAAATGTCACTTAGTTGCAATGGTGTGTACCCAGGGAGGAGATGAGCGAGCGGCAGGGGGATGAGGATGAATGGCGCCTGTGGTGGTGGGAAGGGCGGCAGGAGAGGAGAAGAAGTAGATCCGGTATTGAGTCAACTCAAATGTCACTTAGTTGCAATGGTGTGTACCCAGGGAGGAGATGAGCGAGCGGCAGGGGGATGAGGATGAATGGCGCCTGTGGTGGTGGGAAGGGCGGCAGGAGAGGAGAAGAAGTAGATCCGGTATTGAGTCAACTCAAATGTCACTTAGTTGCAATGGTGTGTACCCAGGGAGGAGATGAGCGAGCGGCAGGGGGATGAGGATGAATGGCGCCTGTGGTGGTGGGAAGGGCGGCAGGAGAGGAGAAGAAGTAGATCCGGCATTGAGTCAACTCAAATGTCACTTAGTTGCAATGGTGTGTACCCAGGGAGGAGATGAGCGAGCGGCAGGGGGATGAGGATGAAAAGCGCCTGTACTTAGAATGAGGATGTGGGGGATTCAGATTCTGAGAAGTCTAATAAATAGAGAGAGGGGTGAATTCGGAGTCGACTCAGGAGTTGCCTTGTAAAAGATCAAAGTGGTGTTGCCAAGCGAGGAACTTTTGCCACTTTTGAGAATTCTCAAAAGCGATAGAAGAAAACAAAAGCAGTTTATACTTTTGCCGGTCGAGCAGGACACAAAAGAAACAGTAGAATGATGAGGCGCCTCAAGAATCGCCCCAAATGAGGAGATCCGTGGATCAGTAGGAGAAGATGAGGGGAAGGAGATGGGGACAAGGGCATGAGAGTGACCTTAGAGTCGACTCAAAAGACGCCTCAAGAATCGCCCCAAATGAGGAGATCCGTGGATGAGTAGGAGAAGATGAGGGGAAGGAGATGGGGACAAGGGCATGAGAGTGACCTTTGAGTCGACTCATGACTTTTGAGTCGACTCAAAAGACACCTCAAGAATCGCCCCAAATGAGGAGATCCGTGGATCAGTAGGAGAAGATGAGGGGAAGGAGATGGGGAAACGGGTATGAGAGGTGGAAGAGCTGGAAGAGGTATGTCTGTTGGAAAATCTTAGTGTACTAAGCAGGGAGTTTTTGAGAATTCTCAAAAACTCCCTGCATTCTCAAAAACTCCCTGTTTTTTGAGAATTCTCAAAAACTCCCGGGAAACGGGTATGAGAGCTGGAAGAGCTGGAAGAGGTGGAAGAGGTGGAAGAGGTGGAAGAGGTATTTCTGTTGGAGCATCTTAGTGTACTAAGAGAGGAGGGTAGGGAGAAAGAAGACGGAAGGAAAAGGAGGGAAATGAAAGGAAAAGTGAGAATGGGGGGAAATGAACGGGAGAATCTGCGAATAGAGGGTCGAAAGGGGGAGCACCTGGAAGGCTGAAGGGGCGAATTCGCAAAACGAAGGGCAGAGGAGGGAGCACCTGGAAGGCTGATCCGAAGGTGTTGACAACAAAGATGTCCAACGAGCGACCCTGTGGTGTGGTGTGGTGTGGTGTGGTGTGGTGTTGTGCGGTGTGGTGTGGTGTGGTGGGGCAGGATGAGAAGGCTTGGCATGGAACATTGCATATGCGTGCACATGCGGACGTGAAATGTAATATGTGATATGTGATATGGAACACGATGGTTCACATTTACAGAGGTCGGCTGCTTGTGTGACATATCAGCATAGAGGCCAAGTCCTGTGACCACTCACTGTCCAACCCCCTGGCTTGATCTTTTCCACGCCTCACAAATAAGCTGGGCTTTTTACTAGGGATGTGGGATGTGGGATGTGGTGGTGAGGCTTACGTTGAGCTTCTTGGCCGAATCTCGGAAGACAAGCTCCTGTTGATCAGAAGAAAAAGACGGGACATACATGGGAAAAGTGCAGGTGAGGAGGGAAGGGGACGCAAACACAAAGAATAGCATCTCAGAAGTGCCGTTGAGCTTCTTGGCCGAATCTCGGAAGACAAGCTCCTGTTGATCAGAGCAGAGCAAGCAGTTTCGAAGAAGAAATAAGGAATCAAAGGGCGAAGGTGACTTTTGAGTCGACTCAAAAGACACGCTCCTGTTGATCAGAGCAGAGCAAGCAGTTTCGAAGAAGAAACAAGGAATCAAAGGGCGAAGGTGAGTGAGCAGAAGCGTGGAGAGAGAACACCCGAGTTGTGCTGCGTGAATGACTTCGTGGTTGACTTGACTCAAGGGTTGCCCTGAAACGAGGTGACTTTTGAGTCGACTCAAAAGTCACCTAAACACCAAGTTGTGCTGCGTGAATGACTTCATGAATGACTTCGCGGTTGACTCAACGGTTGCCCTAAAACATAAAATGCTGCAAAAGAACTAGTTGGGGGGCCGATGGAAAAGGCCTTTTCTCAGATAGAATGGTTGAGATAGAAACAAAAGGCTTGAGTAATAGAGGAAAGGCGCAATGGACTCGCAGCGGGGAAAGAATCTCACCTTAAGAACAGAGGATGCTGCTGGAAGAACAGTGGACAATAGGAAGAGGAGGGGCCACTGGATCGGTGTTGCAGCTAGCAGAGAAGCTAATAACGTGGATACAATATGCAATGGCGGTCCACTGCGGTGCAGTGCGGTGGGATTGGAGCGGGACGGGAAGCGGGGTAAGGCAAGGGAGAGGGAAGGGTCGGAAGAAGTTGGGTTGGGGGGAGGAAGGAAGAATGGGAGGAGGTTGAGTATCCATTCCCACAGGTGAAATGCCATTGTAATAGTCGTATACTGGTGGTGGTCGTACAAGTAAGGACTATTACTAAGGGAATGAAGCAACAGCGGCAGAGGGTACCGTACCATGACTATTACCACTGGACATGGTAGTCATGCAATGGCATGAACATCGAGGCATGATGTGGCACGACAGGACGAGGGATGTGCCATGCATACCGTGGCATGATGTGGCATGACGTAAGACGACGTGGCATGACATGGCATGGCAAGATGTGGCATGACGTGGCATGACGTGTCACCACATGCGTCTGCAGTACCTTGTGATCACCACCACGGCAACCCCCACGATCACGAGGAAGCATCCCAGAAGCTGCTGTAGCGAGTAGCAGCGGCCGAGGAAGACATAAGAGAAGGTGACCTGCCACACCAGGAAGACCTGCAGGGGTTGTGTGCGGTGCAGAGCGGGAGAGATGGTTGAAGAAAGAAGTGAGAGAGATAAGAGAGGGTGACCTGCCAGCCACACCAGGAAGACCTGCAGAATGGCAAGGTTGTGTGCGGTGCAAAACGGCAGAGAGGGTTGAAGAAAGTAGAGAAAGAGATAAGTGAAGGTGACCTGCCACACCAGGAAGACCTGCAGGGCGAAGAGTGGGGAACGCAGAGGTTGTGTGCGGTGCAGTGCGACAGCAAAGAGGGAAGGGAAGGGCATACCTGTGAGAGCACTGGGATGTGGACTCCAGGCATGTGCCTTTCGAGTCGATTCACAAGCCAGGTGTTAAGGGGAAGGCACATGTGCGAAGGCACATGTGGGAAGGCGCATGCACGCGAGAAGAGGAAGGGCGTACCTGTGAGAGCACTGGGATGAGGAAGGGCGTACCTGTGAGAGAACTGGGATGAGGAAGGGCGTACCTGTGAGAGAACTGGGATGAGGAAGGGCGTACCTGTGAGAGAACTGGGATGAGGAAGGGCGTACCTGTGAGAGAACTGGGATGAGGAAGGGCGTACCTGTGAGAGAACTGGGATGAGGAAGGGCGTACCTGTGAGAGAACTGGGATGAGGAAGGGCGTACCTGTGAGAGAACTGGGATGAGGAAGGGCGTACCTGTGAGAGAACTGGGATGAGGAAGAGGGCATGAGAAAGAGGGCATGAGAAAGAGGGCATGAGAAAGAGGGCATGAGAAAGAGGGCATGAGAAAGAGGGCATGAGAAAGAGGGCATGAGAAAGAGGGCATGAGAAAGAGGGCATGAGAAAGAGGGCATGAGAAAGAGGGCATGAGAAAGAGGGCATGAGAAAGAGGGCATGAGAAAGAGGGCATGAGAAAGAGGGCATGAGAAAGAGGGCATGAGAAAGAGGGCATGAGAAAGAGGGCATGAGAAAGAGGGTCTCGGATTGTATGGCACTCGGTTGGCCACTCCCAGGGATACTGTCAGCAGCGCTGCTAGCAGCAGAGCAGCCGGTGGAGGGGAAGGGAAAGGGGGGCTGTGGAGGATTCAACGGTAGGGAAAAGGGAGAGCGGCAGGGCGAGCTTTTGAGGCGGCTCACAATGCGAGCGAGTCAGAGCATATTTTGTCGACCTTTGAAACGCCTTTGATGGGTGGGAGCGAGAGGAAGGGGTATTTCGAGACTGGGGCAGACCTCTAATCGACGTTGCGGGTGAGCGAGAACAGCTGCTTCAACATCACTCTCCCCCACCGCATCTGCCGCTCCCTCTGCTCCTCCTTCTCCTCCGCCTTCCACCCTTCCTCCAGCTGCTGCTCTTGCTGACACGCCTGCCCCGATGTTACTGCGCTGTCCCGTTGTTAATGAGATCCTTCCACGTGGCAGTCCTGATTCGCTGCCGTAAGCGCGAGTTGGAAGCCTCGATATAAGCTGACTCGGATTGGAGCGTACTGCAGCGGCTGGGCGCCAGCCAAAGGAGGAGGACGCTCGAATCGCGGCGGGAATAGGTGCTTCTACTCTGCTATTGGAGGACGGACGCGCAATTTGCGGGTCACTACGCGACGAATTAACAGTCGGCACGAGAGCTGCTTCGCTGCTACTAATGGCGGACGAGGCTCGCTCCTGTCGGGGTGACACTTGGCGGATTCGGTTCGGCATGTGACTGCATCGAGAGGGGAGTCCGATTGTGGCGCTGGCTATCCCAGCTGGCCTTGGAATTCCCGTGAGAACAGGAATGCCAGGACTGCGAATAGCAGAAGCAGCGACCGCATGCGCCATGGGAAAAAAGAAGTAACTACGATGATCGAGAGGGCCTCTGGTGGACGTTGAAGATTTCTCGATTGTCTGTTGGAATAAATTTCCGAAATTTGAGTCAAATTTGCAGCCAGCAGTCTCAGGGGGCAAATTTCCCGCTAGACGAGACACGAATGGCATTGTTTCACAATGAGTGACTGGTTATAAGCATGCTGTAATGGGTTGTGCAGTTACGTAATGTTTCTGCCGCGGTTTGCCTGGTCGCCGGCGCGGAAGCGCACGTGGTAGCCGACACCCACGCCGAAAATGGACCTGCCGAAATAAGCACCGAATTCCCGCAGTCATCTGCCCGCGGGCACAAACTAAACCCCTATTCCATATGAAAACTGACTTGAGTAGAATAAACCCTTAACGCCTGGTCCCCACTTTATGGTTGATGTATCTCATAACCATTACCCTACTTATACATCCCTGATTATGACTTTTCTCCACTCCGATTTGTTTATAACGCGTCCTTACGAGAAGTGTTTTGTTGGAACGCAAGAAAAAATTTAGTTCGGAACAATAGAAGGCCTAGCCACCCTAGTCGTGGTGACGGCTCGTAATAAAACCAGGTTGCCCGAGGGACTGCGTGTCTCCGTTCAGATGCTCTACTGTGGTTCTATCCCAACGCTAGCGGACATTGGATCGTTGTGTGCAGATAACTTTCACCAGAATATAATAAGCCAGAACAGCAAGCTAGACACGACAGAAGTTGATATCGAAGAGATATGACGAGATGAAATGCGTCTCAAATGGCAAACGCCCGTAACACAACGTGACAGGCGAATAGGCTCTTGGGATTGGTTTGAGCAGGTTGAGCGTTTGCGCTTAGTGTCGTAACGATTGTCGTTGCTGCCTAAGCGAAACTCGCAATACTTGTTCCATCTGTTACAGATTGTTGACGATAACGCTGTTACCCACGAATGACGTGTACAGGCATCCTTTTGTCCGACCCCACGTCAGAAGCAAATTCATTCGCGAAAGACGCACAGTGGCGGCCATAGGTCGCGTATTGTCCTGCCCACCTTATAATCGAACATGTATATATGACTCAGGTGACAACACCTCATTCAAACATCCCGCTGTTACTAGTTATCTTCCATTTAATGATACATATGTGTTTCGCAGGTACCGTATGTTTAGAGCACTGCAGAATCCACAGCCAGTACCGCAACACATGGACGGTGTACATGTATAAGTGTTATGGAAACTAGCAGGCCCTTATGAGGATACGGTATGAGTTTGTAGAGAAACAGTGTGTGAGCCCACATTGGGTTCGGTTGCCATCTCACCATATCTCCTGTTGCAGCCAACGGCCCGCCTCTACTGTTTGAAGTGGTAACTAATTGCATGTGACTGTAGATGCGCCGTGACATTCAGGCTCTCAACCATGGGCTCGCCTCTACTGTTCACCATCACCACACACATGCCCCCATTGTTGACATCCATTGCCCTGAACCTGGTATGGGGGAAGTGAAACAAGTGCGGGGTAACAGAAAGCGAGGGAAGGGAAAAGTTGTGGAAAAAAGGGGCCTGATAGAGAAAGACAAGGGGCAGACTGAGAAATGTGAGAGAGAAAGGGGAAGACAGTCTAAAGCGTACTATATCAGACACCTATGCGTAACGGTCTGGAATCACTAGGCTCAGAAGTGGAGACTTGTATAGCGAGGGTGTTTTTGAGACGTCTCAAAATCACCAGGCTCAGAAGTGGAAACTTGTTGTGACATCCTCTTCCCCAAGGTATTTCACCCCGTTTAACCCTCCTGGGATCACTCAAGAGCCCCCCTCTCGTTCCCATAACAGAAGGCACAGAACATTTCCTGCAAAAATCAAAATCTAACCCTCCTGGGCGCATTTAAAATCTCTTACTTGTCAGGGCCCATGCCAAGAGCAGTGCAGAGCAGCGCTCTCAACAGGGACTTGTGTGTGACGACCAAAATCTGAGAGCCCTGCATGGGATGAGGGCAGGGCGCAATGGCAGCATGTCCTTGAGATTGCACTCATACGAATGGGATGACGTGAATGGAAGAGCAGAGCAGTGCAATGCCGAGCAGAGCAGCTCTCTCAGCAGGGACTGGCAGCTCCCTGCATGGGAGGACGGGCAGGAGCACAAGTGGCAGTGGTAGTAGCAGTGGCAGGAGCAGGGGCAGGAGCAGGGGCAGTGGCAATCGCAGGGCTTCACAACAGAACAAAGCTCTCAGCAGGGCAATGCAAAGCTCACAGCAGGGCAATGCAAAGCTCTCAGCCGAGACTTGTGTGTTTCGAGGACTTGTGTGTCGGAGCCCTGCGTGGATAGACTCCTGTGGTAGTACAACTCGTTACTGTCACACTCACTGGGCTCTAAGCAGCTCTCGCCACGTATCTCTAGCCTGGTCTTACAGCTGGTACACTGGAAACATCCCATCCACATTACAGCAGAAAGCTTTTGAGACGTCTCAAAACACTTCTGTTTTCCCACAGCTGGTACACTGGAAACATCCCATCCACATTACAGCAGAAAACTACTCCGTGTAATAGCACTCGCCATAGTACCAATCACAGGGCTTTCTAGCAGTTCTCGCCATGTGTCTCTAGCCTGGTCCCACAGCTGGTGCACCAGAAGCACCCCATTCACACTAAATCAGGAAAATACTCAGTATAATACCATTTGGTACAGTAACAGTAACCTTCGTTACTGTCACACTCACAGGGCTTTCAAGCAGTTCTCGCCACGTGTCCCTAGCCTGGTCCCACAGCTGGTGCACCGGAAACACCCCATCCACCTTAGAACAGAAACATGCATGTTATAGTACCAGGAACCTTCGTTACAGTCACACTCACTGGGCTTTCTAGCAGCTCTCGCCACGTGTCTCTGGCCTGATCCCACAGCTGGTGCACCGGAAACACCCCATCCACACAGAAGTTCGCCGGATCTTCTCGCCAGGCTCGGAACAGGTCCGGATACAGCCGCTTAGCTTCGGCTGGAGGTTCGGCAAGAGCAGTGAAGAGGAAGCAGGGGCAGCGGGTGAGAAGCAAAGGGAATAAGAGTGTTGGAAAAGATGACAAGAATAAAGCAGGAGAGCCACACAGGAAGCGCAGGTAGGCCTCGCTCAGAAAGCTAGCTAGTTACAGTCACAATATATATCCCCCTTACAACAAGCCCTGCCCTGCCACTCACAGTTGAGCATGCCTTCAAGAAAGTGCAGGTGGGCCTCGCTAAGGGAGTCCAAGAACACCAGAGGCTCCTTGCGCCCCTCCCAAATGATCTCCGCGCTGCTCTGATGGCAACAAAGCGCAAGTGGGGGTTTGGGGGGGGGAGAGGGGGTCGAATATGAGAGGGCTCCTTGCGCCCCTCCCAAATGATCTCTGCGCTGCTCTGATGGGGGGTGAGTACGCGAGGGGAAGCGGATAAGAGGGGAGTGGGGGGTTGGGTGGTTGGGGAGATATTAGACGCAACCTCTAGAAACACGAGAGGCTCCCTTGCGCCCCTCCCAGGTGATGCACTGCTCTGATAGGGGGGGAGAACGTGGGGGGAAAGGGGGATAGCGGGGAGTGTGAGGGTGGGGAGATTTGAAATGCAAACTCCAGAACTACGAGAGGCTCCTTGCGCCCCTCCCAGGTAATGCACTGCTTTGATGGGGGTGACGCACTCGCCCCACTCTGCCCTCCTCCTCCCCTGCGTCAATCTGACTCATCTGCATCTTATTTTGGCTCGCGGGGCTAGATTAGCAGCAGTCGAAATGCCTTTTGAGTCGAATCAAACGTCATCCCGGCTTTGTACTCGCCCCACTCTGTCCTGCGTCCATCTGACTCACCTGCACATCTGCATGTCTTACCTTCCTCCCCTCCTTCATCCATAAAACCCAGCACGCCTCACCTTGCACATCTGCACGTCTCACCTTAGCCCGCGATATGGAACTAGAGTAGCAGCAGTCGAAGTGCGTATTCCTTAAAGCCTCTCTGCATCGCAGCGCCTAGATCTCCCCAGTCGCCGACAGAACAGACTCATGAACCCAGCCCTGAATTTGTCCCTCTTTTATCCATACCCCAGCATGCCTTACCTTGGCTCGTGATATGGGGCTGGAGTAGCAGCAGTCAAACTGAGTATCCCTCAGCGCCTCTCTGCACCGCAGCGCCTGGATCTAGCCAGTCTCCAACAGAACAGACTCGTCAGCCCAGCCCTGAGTCTCCGCCTCCTTCATCCATACCACAACAGCGTGCCTTGCCTTGCACGTCTGCATGTCTCACCTTAGCTCGAGAAATCGGACTGGAGTAGCAGCAGTCGAAGTGGGTATCCCTCAGCGCCTCTCTGCACCTCAGCGCCTGAAACTCGCCAGCCTCCGACAAAACAGACTCATCCGACCGGCCCTGGACTCTCCCCTCCGCATTCCACGAGCTCAGCCCGCGCCTGATAAGCACAATGCGCGTCTCTCCCCTCCTCCTCTCCTTCATCCCTCCCACACCATACCCGTCCTGTGCCTCACCTTTGCTCGCGAAATCGGGCTGGAGTAGCAGCAGTCGAAGTGCGTATCCCTTAAAGCCTCTCTGCATCGCAGCGCCTGGATCTCGCCTGTCTCCGACAGAACAGACTCGTCCGACCGGCCCTGCACGCGCCCCTCTGCGTTCCACGAGCTCAGCCCGTGCCTGATCAGCACGATCCGCTTCTCCTGCCGAGCCTGCTTCGCCTGGCCCGGGCCTGCCGGGACAAGGGGCGACGTTGCTCCAGCGAACCCCAGGGATCCTCCTGTGAGTTGCAGCGTAGTGGCGATTGATGCGGCTGAAAAATGGTCTTCCCCTGCGACGGTGCGGTTGCCAGTGCTGCTGCTGCTGCTGGTGGTGCTGCTGCTTCTGCTGTTCCTGTTGCTGATGCTGCTACTCGTGTTGTTCCTTCGTGCTTGAGCCTCTTCCTCAGCTGCTGGTGGCGAAGCTGCTGCTGACGCGGACGCAGCAGTGACGGGAGCTGCAAGCAGAGAGGGGGCACGAGCATGAAAACACAGGGAATGCCTGTGTTAAACTGCCTTATAGCATTCAGCAAAAGCATGAGTCAAGCACGAGGCAGGTCAAGCGGATTGATTTAGTACATGACTCCGTAAGATTGTTGATTGTGCTTGTTACCTGACTGGGACTGCGGAGAGGCTTCGGCCCGCACAGATGGACGGACGGATTTGACTGAACAGAATCGGGATGGAGAGGTTTTGAGAAAAGCCCTGCGGGGAGGCGCCGACGAGGTGTTTCCCTGCAAATAGACCGAATATGTCCATCAGTATGGCGGGATAACGGAGTAATACACGCATGACGAAGTTACATGAACTACGAAGCGCTTGTAACGTTTGAACGCGTCACTGGACGAACTGACTTTTAGTTGATCTCAAACTTCACATGAATCACGAACATTCCGTAGAGGTTGACTAGATTGACTAGTTGAAGGTAGAGTGAGAAGTTGGTGGGACGCGAGTCCAGCCATGAGTGGAACAAAGTGACTTTTGAGTCGACTTAAAAGTCGCCTCAAAATTTACATAAAACACGCACCTTCCATCGTGGTTAAAAAGCTTGACTAGTTGAACGGAGTGAGGAGTTGGTGGATTTTAAGTCGACTCAAGAGTCGGTCACAAAAGTAACCTTGACACGAACCACGCACCTTCCATAGTGGTTGAAGGGCTTGACTGGATGACGGTAGAGTGAAGAGTCCAGTCATAGCTGGATGATTTCTTCGGGATACTAGCTGTGACAACTAAAATAGCAGAATATATCTCAAGGTTGATAACTCCTGAACAAGGAATTCGTATATTAACTGTGATTGAGTATCGGCGAAGTGATGATAAAAATTGTAGACTTTTTGTGTCCCTGAAACGAATCGCGGCAAAAAAAAGTGCTGAGCACTTAAAGCAAAATACCGCGAAGAAAACTGGACACAACCGGTCCAAATGGACGTTACAGAATAATTGTTGCTCGATCACTGCGGGGATCCCGGTAGAAAACTCGCCGAGCTGATCTCAGTGCGATCGCGAATGAGCGATCGCAACGTGGTGACAGACAGTATACTATTCAGGCATCATCTGCTGTTAGGCTGCTCAGTGCGAAAAAAATACTAATAGATTCACAGCGCAACAGATCCACGGACGAGCTTGTTTTGGAACTGCGACCCTCTCGTAGTTAACTAGAAAAACTCGAGCCCCTAAAGTCAGAGTGGTTCGCCTAGGTTCTGAAGGTTTTTGTACGGTATGGTAGGTCCTTTCCGTTGTACATCAATTTCGCAGGTGATTCAAGGCAGCATGCAGACTCACTTCACTCACTCGTGTGAGATCACTCTAATACGGTTCAATTAGGTCAGGTAGGGTTGGACTCACAAGCGGAGCTCTCCCGACGCGCTGAATGCCCTTATTCCCGCGATTTTCACGCCGACATTGGTCCTCAAATATTCCAGCCACGTCGGCTTCACATTGTGGCCAATCGGATTCTTTCCGCGCACGAAGGCTCCAGAGATACAGAAAGTGGAAGCATTTCGTTTTACGTTGTACAGCAGAAACTGTAATTTTGGTGCTTCAGTGAGAGGAGGTGAGCTTATATGGAGTATATTTCAGCACCAAAGGAAAGATGCCACTTGATCAGGAAGAGACGGTTTGATCAGGCTGGAACCTTCGGCTTTGTCTTCCGTTGTTGTACGTGATCATAGCAGCTTCCGTGTTTCACGGAATTCTGTCCTCCTAATATGGACCCGCCCTGCTAGTGTCACCATCTGGTTGTCTTCGCGTAGCAAAACTACTTCAGGCAGCTCTAGACGAAGTTTCAAGCTGATCGTCGGGTCAGCTCACAGTCTATCTGACCTTCTAGACTCTCAACTCTTCTCGCATCTCGATCGCATAGCACCAGTAGCTACAGTCCCTTAGGACGTAGTGTGCATGTGACTTTAGGTCTCAAATATGTAGTGTACACCTCACTATTCAACTCACCATGTTAACCACTTTAAGACGAGGCGCGTTAGCTCTTGCTAAGAGGCCAGCCGGGATCGTCGGAGCTCTCGTGCTGGGAAGCCTGGGTGCCGGCGGAGCCGCCATAGCAGCGACAGACGGCGGTTTGAAGACTGACAGCCGGCATGTTAAGCGGCTGATGCTTAGCGCAGATGGGATCGTGAGATCGTCAAGAGCCGTGGGAACGGTGAGTGAGGGGAGACTGGATGAGGAAATGGACGATCCGTGACTGCATATTCCAATAAAACGTTATTCCCTGATTAACGTGAGAGAGGGGAGACTGGAGAAGGGAAATGGCGATCCATGATTGCTGTCCACAATCGTTATTCCCTACCAGCGCAATTCTTTGATTGTGATGCCTGGAAGAAGGAGGGATATGATCCCACATATCCTTTTGCAGCTTGGCTTGTCAAGAATTAGTGACATTTTAACGACATATTGTTAATGTACGAATTGATAGCTGAACGTTTGTGATAGATAGTAAACGAAGAGCTGAAAGTGGTTTTATTGGCCACGTGGTTCGCTCCTCTGTTCCGTTCCTCCGTCATGCATTCCTCCCCTCATTTGCAGTTCGCTATTAACAGCATCGACTACAAGGTGTCGGCATTGACCAATTCATTGGATAAGCTCAAGAAAGAAGCGCCAGCAGAATATGCACGGATCCGGTCAGAGGTGGGTCTTAGACCGACTGAGAGATTATGGCTTCGATTCGACTCCAAAAGAGTAGCGCCAGCAGAATGTGTACGAATCTGGTCCCAGGTGGGCCTGAGACAGAATAAAATGTCATGTGAGGGCTTTTAGTGAGGGCTTCAAGTGAAGGTTTCCTTTCTTGCCTCCTTCCTTGCTTGATAGCTTGCTGGCTTCCATTCTTTTCTCCTTCCTTCCTTCCTCCACCCAACCCCTCTCACTCTATCCCTCACTCCACACCATCAGATCCACCAGCGATCAGCGGACAGGATTCTGCGGCTGTGCGAGGCGAATCGTGGAATCTACATCAAAGCAGGGCAGTTCATTGCCACTCTGCAGCAGCTGCCTCGGGAGTACCGCACCACCCTCACTGTGCTGCAGGATCAGGTGGAGTGAAAAAAATAAACCCTGAACCTTGAAGATTTTGCCACAAACGCCCGATCTGTGGTTTCGAGCCAAATTTCGGCATTGACATCAAAGCAGGGCGATTCATTGCCGCTCTGCAGCAGCTGCCTTGGGATTACCACACGACCCTCACTGTGCTGCAGGACCAGGTGTGCTGAAGAAACCTAAACCCTGAACCTTGAACCTTGTGCCACAAGCGCTCAATCTGGGGTGAGGGATACTGGGAAATCTCAAGGCTAATCGTGGCATCTACATCAAGGCGGGGCAGCTCATTGCCACTCGGCAGCAGCTGCCTCAGGAATACCGCACGACCCTCACAGTGCTGCAGGATCAGGTGCTGGGAAAAAATCTAAATTTTGAACTTTGAACCCTTTGTCATAAACCCTCAAGCTGGGGCAACTGGGAAATCTCGAGGCAAATCGTGGCGTTGGCATTTACATCAAAAGGGGGCAGTTTTTTGCGACCCCTCGAGAACATGCATCACTGTGCTGCAGGATCAGGTACACTGAAGAAACCTGAACCCCACGCTTTTAGCCCGTTGTCAGAAATCCCCAAGTGGGGTTAGAAGGATCGGGGGATTTCAAGCGCATGGGACATTCACATCAACGCACGGCAGTTCAAGGCTGGGGTGGGGGTCGTGTGCTCAGCTCAGTGTGATTGGCCGTGTGTGGGTGGAAGAAAGGATTATGAGAGACTTGCCTTGTTCACTGCTCTGCCCTGGCTGGTTCTTCTTGCAGGCTCGGGGCCGTCCGTTTTATGTGATTGACCGCGTGTTCAAGGAGGAATTCGGCAAGAGTGCCAAGGAGATGTGAGTGTGGTGAGGGAGGTGTGCATGTGGTGAAGGAGGTGTGCGTGTGGTGAGGGAGGTGTGCGTGTGGTGAAGGAACCATGTGGTTGCGTCATCACTCAGAGTATTGCTCTGCACTCAATGTGATTGACCGCGCGTTCAAGGAGGAATTCGGCAAGAGTGCCAAGGAGATGTGGGTGTGGTGAAGGAGGTGTGCTGTGCGGTGGGGGTGTGTCAGTGTGAATCATGAGAGTGCATGACCGGCTCAAAACGTTGCTGTAATAGGTTATCGTGCATTCATCATCTCTTCTGTTTGTGCTGCTTTGTGGCCCTACGGTGTCACTGTTGACCGTGGTGCCTTCTCAGCTTTGTGCACTTTAAGGAGGTTTGCGCCTCAAAAAAGACTTTTGTGTGCGTTACTTTGTGACTCTGTTGTGTTGCTGTTGTTGACCGTGCTGCCCTCTCAGTTTTGTGCATTTTGAGGAGGAGGCGATAGCAGCGGCATCACTAGCGCAGGTGCACCGAGCGACACTGCCGTCAGGGCAGGAAGTAGCAGTGAAGGTATGTGGCTGTGTTGTATCACGTTGTGCATGTGTGTTTGTGTAAACGGGTGCGAGTGTTTGCATGCTGCCTCACAAGCACTGAGCGACACTGCCGTCAGGTCAGGGCAGCAAGCGGCTGTGAAGGTGGGTGCTGCATGCGTGGCTGAACGGTGTGTAACTGTATAGATGCATGGCTGTACGTAGCAACGGACATCTACGCCATGGGCTTCCTTACTCTTCCCAGCCCTTAGCTTTTTATCCCCTGCAACCCATTCTCACCCCATTTCGCTTCCCTCTCTCTCACTGTTCAGGTGCAGTCCCCACGTCTGGAGGAGCAGGTAGCAACGGACATCTACACCATGGTCTTTCTCTCATCCCCTGCACCTCCCTCTCTCATCCCCTTATGCTTTTCGTCTTCAGGTGCAGTACCCTCGCCTGGAGGAGCAGGTAGCAACGGACATCTACACCATGGGCTGGGTTAGTCTCCTTCCTGTCGGCTCGTTATTCGCTCCCAGCCCACTCTTTCCCCACCTGCCTCCCTCCCCTCTCTCGTTCTCTCAGGTGCAATATCCACGGCTGGAGGAGCAGGTAGCAACGGACATCTACACCATGGGCTTTCTCTCGCGGGCTGTCAAATGGGTGAGTCTTGACGCTGTTCAGACGTTCTACTCGTTTTGAGTCAAGCATATGGCAAGCGGTTAAGAGACTTGCCCGCCAATCGTTTCCCTATTTCCCACTGTTTCTGCTGGAATGTACCCATCATGACACTAAGGTCAGGAAACTAACGTCGAATCTACCTATGCTGTATAGGCGCACCCAATGCACTAAGAGGCGCACGTATTAGGTCCACCCAAGCCAATGCATGCTTTCCGCTTTCCTTCCTCGCTTGCTGTTATGCCTTCCTGTTGCTTCTTCCCCCGCGCTTCCTTTCTCCTCTGCTGATATATTGTCTGCATGTTATGCCTTCCTGTTGCCTCTCCCCCCGTGCTTCCTTTCTCCTCTGCTGATATATTGTCTGCTGCATGTTATGCCTTCCTATTGCCTCGCGTCCTTGTGTATCGTGCAGATATTTCCAAACTACCAATTCAGCTGGATCGTGCCTCAGTTTCAGGAGAACCTTCAGCAGCAACTTGGTGCGTGCAAGTGTCCATCCTTCGCCTACCTACCCTTGTGTTTTCTGACTCGACTCGAAAGAAGCGTGGCTATCGCTGTAAATCAGGCAATGGGTCCATACTTCTGGAACGTGCCTCGGTCCTCACAGACAACCTTCAGCAGCAACTCAGTTCTCCATGCCCCTGGATCGAGGTGACTTTTGAGTCGACTCAAACGTCACCTAGAAGCGTGGCTATCGCTGTGAATCAAGCAATGGGTCCATGCTTCTGGATCGGGCCTCGGTCCACAGACAACCTTCAGCAGCAACTCAGTTCTCCATGCTTCTGGATCGTGCGTGTCTCCGTTCTTGCCACACCCTTGTGTTTTCTTATTCAACTCGGAGCCAAATTCGGGCCTGCTAAGTTTTATTTTTTGGAATTCCCTCTGAAGTTGTAGCTTCTTCTCTTATCCCATCCGTCCCTCTTGTTTGTCCTCGTGATTGTAAACTTTCAGACTTTGAGAAGGAGGGGCGCAACGCAGAGCTGACAGCAGAGAACTTTGCGCACAAGGAGGAGGTCAAAGTGCCCAAGATCCTGTGGGTGAGAGCTGGGAAGTCGTTCGTGTGTGTTAGACGGGTATTCATGAGGATATCGAGGGTTCCTGTGCACAAGGAGGAGGTCAAAGTGCCCAAGATCCTGTGGGTGAGAGCTGGGCGTGAGTTGCCTAGGCTGGTTATACTAGGGCGTCTTATTGAGGCTCTTGAGGCGTCAAACACAAACTTTGTGCACAAGGAGGAGGTCAAAGTGCCCAAGATACTGTGGGTGAGAGCTGGGCGTGAGTTGCCTAGGCTGGTTATACTAGGGCGTCTTATTGAGGCTCTTGAGGCGTCAAACACAAACTTTGTGCACAAGGAGGAGGTCAAAGTGCCCAAGATACTGTGGGTGAGAGCTGGGCGTGAGTTGCCTAGGCTGGTTATACTAGGGCGTCTTATTGAGGCTCTTGAGGCGTCAAACACAAACTTTGTGCACAAGGAGGAGGTCAAAGTGCCCAAGATACTGTGGGTGAGAGCTGGGCGTGAGTTGCCTAGGCTGGTTATACTAGGGCGTCTTATTGAGGCTCTTGAGGCGTCAAACACAAACTTTGTGCACAAGGAGGAGGTCAAAGTGCCCAAGATACTGTGGGTGAGAGCTGGGCGTGAGTTGCCTAGACTGGTTATACTAGGGCGTCTTATTGAGGCTCTTGAGGCGTCAAACACAAACTTTGTGCACAAGGAGGAGGTCAAAGTGCCCAAGATACTGTGGGTGAGAGCTGGGCGTGAGTTGCCTAGGCTGGTTATACTAGGGCGTCTTATTGAGGCTCTTGAGGCGTCAAACACAAACTTTGTGCACAAGGAGGAGGTCAAAGTGCCCAAGATACTGTGGGTGAGAGCTGGGCGTGAGTTGCCTAGGCTGGTTATACTAGGGCGTCTTATTGAGGCTCTTGAGGCGTCAAACACAAACTTTGTGCACAAGGAGGAGGTCAAAGTGCCCAAGATACTGTGGGTGAGAGCTGGGCGTGAGTTGCCTAGGCTGGTTATACTAGGGCGTCTTATTGAGGCTCTTGAGGCGTCAAACACAAACTTTGTGCACAAGGAGGAGGTCAAAGTGCCCAAGATCCTGTGGGTGAGAGCTGGGCGTGAGTTGCCTAGGCTGGTTATACTAGGGCGTCTTATTGAGGCTCTTGAGGCGTCAAACACAAACTTTGTGCACAAGGAGGAGGTCAAAGTGCCCAAGATACTGTGGGTGAGAGCTGGGCGTGAGTTGCCTAGGCTGGTTATACTAGGGCGTCTTATTGAGGCTCTTGAGGCGTCAAACACAAACTTTGTGCACAAGGAGGAGGTCAAAGTGCCCAAGATACTGTGGGTGAGAGCTGGGCGTGAGTTGCCTAGGCTGGTTATACTAGGGCGTCTTATTGAGGCTCTTGAGGCGTCAAACACAAACTTTGTGCACAAGGAGGAGGTCAAAGTGCCCAAGATACTGTGGGTGAGAGCTGGGCGTGAGTTGCCTAGGCTGGTTATACTAGGGCGTCTTATTGAGGCTCTTGAGGCGTCAAACACAAACTTTGTGCACAAGGAGGAGGTCAAAGTGCCCAAGATACTGTGGGTGAGAGCTGGGCGTGAGTTGCCTAGGCTGGTTATACTAGGGCGTCTTATTGAGGCTCTTGAGGCGTCAAACACAAACTTTGTGCACAAGGAGGAGGTCAAAGTGCCCAAGATCCTGTGGGTGAGATCTGGGCGTGAGTTGCCTAGGCTGGTTATACTAGGGCGTCTTATTGAGGCTCTTGAGGCGTCAAACACAAACTTTGTGCACAAGGAGGAGGTCAAAGTGCCCAAGATACTGTGGGTGAGAGCTGGGCGTGAGTTGCCTAGGCTGGTTATACTAGGGCGTCTTATTGAGGCTCTTGAGGCGTCAAACACAAACTTTGTGCACAAGGAGGAGGTCAAAGTGCCAAGATACTGTGGGTGAGAGCTGGGCGTGAGTTGCCTAGGCTGGTTATACTAGGGCGTCTTATTGAGGCTCTTGAGGCGTCAAACACAAACTTTGTGCACAAGGAGGAGGTCAAAGTGCCCAAGATACTGTGGGTGAGAGCTGGCCGTGAGTTGCCTAGGCTGGTTATACTAGGGCGTCTTATTGAGGCTCTTGAGGCGTCAAACACAAACTTTGTGCACAAGGAGGAGGTCAAAGTGCCCAAGATACAGTGGGTGAGTGCTGGGCGTGAGTTGCCTAGGCTGGTTATACTAGGGCGTCTTATTGAGGCTCTTGAGGCGTCAAACACAAACTTTGTGCACAAGGAGGAGGTCAAAGTGCCCAAGATACTGTGGGTGAGTGCTGGGCGTGAGTTGCCTAGGCTGGTTATACTAGGGCGTCTTATTGAGGCTCTTGAGGCGTCAAACACAAACTTTGTGCACAAGGAGGAGGTCAAAGTGCCCAAGATCCTGTGGGTGAGAGCTGGGCGTGAGTTGCCTAGGCTGGTTATACTAGGGCGTCTTATTGAGGCTCTTGAGGCGTCAAACACAAACTTTGTGCACAAGGAGGAGGTCAAAGTGCCCAAGATACTGTGGGTGAGAGCTGGGCGTGAGTTGCCTAGGCTGGTTATACTAGGGCGTCTTATTGAGGCTCTTGAGGCGTCAAACACAAACTTTGTGCACAAGGAGGAGGTCAAAGTGCCAAGATACTGTGGGTGAGAGCTGGGCGTGAGTTGCCTAGGCTGGTTATACTAGGGCGTCTTATTGAGGCTCTTGAGGCGTCAAACACAAACTTTGTGCACAAGGAGGAGGTCAAAGTGCCCAAGATACTGTGGGTGAGAGCTGGGCGTGAGTTGCCTAGGCTGGTTATACTAGGGCGTCTTATTGAGGCTCTTGAGGCGTCAAACACAAACTTTGTGCACAAGGAGGAGGTCAAAGTGCCCAAGATACTGTGGGTGAGAGCTGGGCGTGAGTTGCCTAGGCTGGTTATACTAGGGCGTCTTATTGAGGCTCTTGAGGCGTCAAACACAAACTTTGTGCACAAGGAGGAGGTCAAAGTGCCCAAGATACTGTGGGTGAGAGCTGGGCGTGAGTTGCCTAGGCTGGTTATACTAGGGCGTCTTATTGAGGCTCTTGAGGCGTCAAACACAAACTTTGTGCACAAGGAGGAGGTCAAAGTGCCAAGATACTGTGGGTGAGAGCTGGGCGTGAGTTGCCTAGGCTGGTTATACTAGGGCGTCTTATTGAGGCTCTTGAGGCGTCAAACACAAACTTTGTGCACAAGGAGGAGGTCAAAGTGCCCAAGATACTGTGGGTGAGAGCTGGGCGTGAGTTGCCTAGGCTGGTTATACTAGGGCATCTTATTGAGGCTCTTGAGGCGTCAAACACAAACTTTGTGCACAAGGAGGAGGTCAAAGTGCCCAAGATACTGTGGGTGAGAGCTGGGCGTGAGTTGCCTAGGCTGGTTATACTAGGGCGTCTTATTGAGGCTCTTGAGGCGTCAAACACAAACTTTGTGCACAAGGAGGAGGTCAAAGTGCCCAAGATACTGTGGGTGAGAGCTGGGCGTGAGTTGCCTAGGCTGGTTATACTAGGGCGTCTTATTGAGGCTCTTGAGGCGTCAAACACAAACTTTGTGCACAAGGAGGAGGTCAAAGTGCCCAAGATCCTGTGGGTGAGAGCTGGGCGTGAGTTGCCTAGGCTGGTTATACTAGGGCGTCTTATTGAGGCTCTTGAGGCGTCAAACACAAACTTTGTGCACAAGGAGGAGGTCAAAGTGCCCAAGATACTGTGGGTGAGAGCTGGGCGTGAGTTGCCTAGGCTGGTTATACTAGGGCGTCTTATTGAGGCTCTTGAGGCGTCAAACACAAACTTTGTGCACAAGGAGGAGGTCAAAGTGCCCAAGATACTGTGGGTGAGAGCTGGGCGTGAGTTGCCTAGGCTGGTTATACTAGGGCGTCTTATTGAGGCTCTTGAGGCGTCAAACACAAACTTTGTGCACAAGGAGGAGGTCAAAGTGCCAAGATACTGTGGGTGAGAGCTGGGCGTGAGTTGCCTAGGCTGGTTATACTAGGGCGTCTTATTGAGGCTCTTGAGGCGTCAAACACAAACTTTGTGCACAAGGAGGAGGTCAAAGTGCCCAAGATACTGTGGGTGAGAGCTGGGCGTGAGTTGCCTAGTCTGGTTATACTAGGGCGTCTTATTGAGGCTCTTGAGGCGTCAAACACAAACTTTGTGCACAAGGAGGAGGTCAAAGTGCCCAAGATACTGTGGGTGAGAGCTGGGCGTGAGTTGCCTAGGCTGGTTATACTAGGGCGTCTTATTGAGGCTCTTGAGGCGTCAAACACAAACTTTGTGCACAAGGAGGAGGTCAAAGTGCCAAGATACTGTGGGTGAGAGCTGGGCGTGAGTTGCCTAGGCTGGTTATACTAGGGCGTCTTATTGAGGCTCTTGAGGCGTCAAACACAAACTTTGTGCACAAGGAGGAGGTCAAAGTGCCAAGATACTGTGGGTGAGAGCTGGGCGTGAGTTGCCTAGGCTGGTTATACTAGGGCGTCTTATTGAGGCTCTTGAGGCGTCAAACACAAACTTTGTGCACAAGGAGGAGGTCAAAGTGCCCAAGATACTGTGGGTGAGAGCTGGGCGTGAGTTGCCTAGGCTGGTTATACTAGGGCGTCTTATTGAGGCTCTTGAGGCGTCAAACACAAACTTTGTGCACAAGGAGGAGGTCAAAGTGCCCAAGATCCTGTGGGTGAGATCTGGGCGTGAGTTGCCTAGGCTGGTTATACTAGGGCGTCTTATTGAGGCTCTTGAGGCGTCAAACACAAACTTTGTGCACAAGGAGGAGGTCAAAGTGCCCAAGATACTGTGGGTGAGAGCTGGGCGTGAGTTGCCTAGGCTGGTTATACTAGGGCGTCTTATTGAGGCTCTTGAGGCGTCAAACACAAACTTTGTGCACAAGGAGGAGGTCAAAGTGCCAAGATACTGTGGGTGAGAGCTGGGCGTGAGTTGCCTAGGCTGGTTATACTAGGGCGTCTTATTGAGGCTCTTGAGGCGTCAAACACAAACTTTGTGCACAAGGAGGAGGTCAAAGTGCCCAAGATACTGTGGGTGAGAGCTGGCCGTGAGTTGCCTAGGCTGGTTATACTAGGGCGTCTTATTGAGGCTCTTGAGGCGTCAAACACAAACTTTGTGCACAAGGAGGAGGTCAAAGTGCCCAAGATACAGTGGGTGAGTGCTGGGCGTGAGTTGCCTAGGCTGGTTATACTAGGGCGTCTTATTGAGGCTCTTGAGGCGTCAAACACAAACTTTGTGCACAAGGAGGAGGTCAAAGTGCCCAAGATACTGTGGGTGAGTGCTGGGCGTGAGTTGCCTAGGCTGGTTATACTAGGGCGTCTTATTGAGGCTCTTGAGGCGTCAAACACAAACTTTGTGCACAAGGAGGAGGTCAAAGTGCCCAAGATACTGTGGGTGAGAGCTGGTCGTGAGTTGCCTAGGCTGGTTATACTATGGCGTCTTATTGAGGCTCTTGAGGCGTCAAACACAAACTTTGTGCACAAGGAGGATGTCAAAGTGCCCAAGATACTGTGGGTGAGAGCTGGGCGTGAGTTGCCTAGGCTGGTTATACTAGGGCGTCTTATTGAGGCTCTTGAGGCGTCAAACACAAACTTTGTGCACAAGGAGGAGGTCAAAGTGCCCAAGATACTGTGGGTGAGAGCTGGGCGTGAGTTGCCTAGGCTGGTTATACTAGGGCGTCTTATTGAGGCTCTTGAGGCGTCAAACACAAACTTTGTGCACAAGGAGGAGGTCAAAGTGCCCAAGATCCTGTGGGTGAGAGCTGGGCGTGAGTTGCCTAGGCTGGTTATACTAGGGCGTCTTATTGAGGCTCTTGAGGCGTCAAACACAAACTTTGTGCACAAGGAGGAGGTCAAAGTGCCCAAGATACTGTGGGTGAGAGCTGGGCGTGAGTTGCCTAGGCTGGTTATACTAGGGCGTCTTATTGAGGCTCTTGAGGCGTCAAACACAAACTTTGTGCACAAGGAGGAGGTCAAAGTGCCAAGATACTGTGGGTGAGAGCTGGGCGTGAGTTGCCTAGGCTGGTTATACTAGGGCGTCTTATTGAGGCTCTTGAGGCGTCAAACACAAACTTTGTGCACAAGGAGGAGGTCAAAGTGCCCAAGATACTGTGGGTGAGAGCTGGGCGTGAGTTGCCTAGGCTGGTTATACTAGGGCGTCTTATTGAGGCTCTTGAGGCGTCAAACACAAACTTTGTGCACAAGGAGGAGGTCAAAGTGCCAAGATACTGTGGGTGAGAGCTGGGCGTGAGTTGCCTAGGCTGGTTATACTAGGGCGTCTTATTGAGGCTCTTGAGGCGTCAAACACAAACTTTGTGCACAAGGAGGAGGTCAAAGTGCCCAAGATACTGTGGGTGAGAGCTGGGCGTGAGTTGCCTAGGCTGGTTATACTAGGGCGTCTTATTGAGGCTCTTGAGGCGTCAAACACAAACTTTGTGCACAAGGAGGAGGTCAAAGTGCCCAAGATACTGTGGGTGAGAGCTGGGCGTGAGTTGCCTAGGCTGGTTATACTAGGGCGTCTTATTGAGGCTCTTGAGGCGTCAAACACAAACTTTGTGCACAAGGAGGAGGTCAAAGTGCCCAAGATACTGTGGGTGAGAGCTGGGCGTGAGTTGCCTAGGCTGGTTATACTAGGGCGTCTTATTGAGGCTCTTGAGGCGTCAAACACAAACTTTGTGCACAAGGAGGAGGTCAAAGTGCCCAAGATCCTGTGGGTGAGAGCTGGGCGTGAGTTGCCTAGGCTGGTTATACTAGGGCGTCTTATTGAGGCTCTTGAGGCGTCAAACACAAACTTTGTGCACAAGGAGGAGGTCAAAGTGCCCAAGATACTGTGGGTGAGAGCTGGGCGTGAGTTGCCTAGGCTGGTTATACTAGGGCGTCTTATTGAGGCTCTTGAGGCGTCAAACACAAACTTTGTGCACAAGGAGGAGGTCAAAGTGCCCAAGATACTGTGGGTGAGAGCTGGGCGTGAGTTGCCTAGGCTGGTTATACTAGGGCGTCTTATTGAGGCTCTTGAGGCGTCAAACACAAACTTTGTGCACAAGGAGGAGGTCAAAGTGCCAAGATACTGTGGGTGAGAGCTGGGCGTGAGTTGCCTAGGCTGGTTATACTAGGGCGTCTTATTGAGGCTCTTGAGGCGTCAAACACAAACTTTGTGCACAAGGAGGAGGTCAAAGTGCCCAAGATACTGTGGGTGAGAGCTGGGCGTGAGTTGCCTAGTCTGGTTATACTAGGGCGTCTTATTGAGGCTCTTGAGGCGTCAAACACAAACTTTGTGCACAAGGAGGAGGTCAAAGTGCCCAAGATACTGTGGGTGAGAGCTGGGCGTGAGTTGCCTAGGCTGGTTATACTAGGGCGTCTTATTGAGGCTCTTGAGGCGTCAAACACAAACTTTGTGCACAAGGAGGAGGTCAAAGTGCCAAGATACTGTGGGTGAGAGCTGGGCGTGAGTTGCCTAGGCTGGTTATACTAGGGCGTCTTATTGAGGCTCTTGAGGCGTCAAACACAAACTTTGTGCACAAGGAGGAGGTCAAAGTGCCCAAGATACTGTGGGTGAGAGCTGGGCGTGAGTTGCCTAGGCTGGTTATACTAGGGCGTCTTATTGAGGCTCTTGAGGCGTCAAACACAAACTTTGTGCACAAGGAGGAGGTCAAAGTGCCCAAGATACTGTGGGTGAGAGCTGGGCGTGAGTTGCCTAGGCTGGTTATACTAGGGCGTCTTATTGAGGCTCTTGAGGCGTCAAACACAAACTTTGTGCACAAGGAGGAGGTCAAAGTGCCCAAGATACTGTGGGTGAGAGCTGGGCGTGAGTTGCCTAGGCTGGTTATACTAGGGCGTCTTATTGAGGCTCTTGAGGCGTCAAACACAAACTTTGTGCACAAGGAGGAGGTCAAAGTGCCCAAGATACTGTGGGTGAGAGCTGGGCGTGAGTTGCCTAGGCTGGTTATACTAGGGCGTCTTATTGAGGCTCTTGAGGCGTCAAACACAAACTTTGTGCACAAGGAGGAGGTCAAAGTGCCCAAGATACTGTGGGTGAGAGCTGGGCGTGAGTTGCCTAGGCTGGTTATACTAGGGCGTCTTATTGAGGCTCTTGAGGCGTCAAACACAAACTTTGTGCACAAGGAGGAGGTCAAAGTGCCCAAGATACTGTGGGTGAGAGCTGGGCGTGAGTTGCCTAGGCTGGTTATACTAGGGCGTCTTATTGAGGCTCTTGAGGCGTCAAACACAAACTTTGTGCACAAGGAGGAGGTCAAAGTGCCCAAGATCCTGTGGGTGAGAGCTGGGCGTGAGTTGCCTAGGCTGGTTATACTAGGGCGTCTTATTGAGGCTCTTGAGGCGTCAAACACAAACTTTGTGCACAAGGAGGAGGTCAAAGTGCCCAAGATACTGTGGGTGAGAGCTGGGCGTGAGTTGCCTAGGCTGGTTATACTAGGGCGTCTTATTGAGGCTCTTGAGGCGTCAAACACAAACTTTGTGCACAAGGAGGAGGTCAAAGTGCCCAAGATACTGTGGGTGAGAGCTGGGCGTGAGTTGCCTAGGCTGGTTATACTAGGGCGTCTTATTGAGGCTCTTGAGGCGTCAAACACAAACTTTGTGCACAAGGAGGAGGTCAAAGTGCCAAGATACTGTGGGTGAGAGCTGGGCGTGAGTTGCCTAGGCTGGTTATACTAGGGCGTCTTATTGAGGCTCTTGAGGCGTCAAACACAAACTTTGTGCACAAGGAGGAGGTCAAAGTGCCCAAGATACTGTGGGTGAGAGCTGGGCGTGAGTTGCCTAGTCTGGTTATACTAGGGCGTCTTATTGAGGCTCTTGAGGCGTCAAACACAAACTTTGTGCACAAGGAGGAGGTCAAAGTGCCCAAGATACTGTGGGTGAGAGCTGGGCGTGAGTTGCCTAGGCTGGTTATACTAGGGCGTCTTATTGAGGCTCTTGAGGCGTCAAACACAAACTTTGTGCACAAGGAGGAGGTCAAAGTGCCAAGATACTGTGGGTGAGAGCTGGGCGTGAGTTGCCTAGGCTGGTTATACTAGGGCGTCTTATTGAGGCTCTTGAGGCGTCAAACACAAACTTTGTGCACAAGGAGGAGGTCAAAGTGCCCAAGATACTGTGGGTGAGAGCTGGGCGTGAGTTGCCTAGGCTGGTTATACTAGGGCGTCTTATTGAGGCTCTTGAGGCGTCAAACACAAACTTTGTGCACAAGGAGGAGGTCAAAGTGCCCAAGATACTGTGGGTGAGAGCTGGGCGTGAGTTGCCTAGGCTGGTTATACTAGGGCGTCTTATTGAGGCTCTTGAGGCGTCAAACACAAACTTTGTGCACAAGGAGGAGGTCAAAGTGCCCAAGATACTGTGGGTGAGAGCTGGGCGTGAGTTGCCTAGGCTGGTTATACTAGGGCGTCTTATTGAGGCTCTTGAGGCGTCAAACACAAACTTTGTGCACAAGGAGGAGGTCAAAGTGCCCAAGATACTGTGGGTGAGAGCTGGGCGTGAGTTGCCTAGGCTGGTTATACTAGGGCGTCTTATTGAGGCTCTTGAGGCGTCAAACACAAACTTTGTGCACAAGGAGGAGGTCAAAGTGCCCAAGATACTGTGGGTGAGAGCTGGGCGTGAGTTGCCTAGGCTGGTTATACTAGGGCGTCTTATTGAGGCTCTTGAGGCGTCAAACACAAACTTTGTGCACAAGGAGGAGGTCAAAGTGCCCAAGATACTGTGGGTGAGAGCTGGGCGTGAGTTGCCTAGGCTGGTTATACTAGGGCGTCTTATTGAGGCTCTTGAGGCGTCAAACACAAACTTTGTGCACAAGGAGGAGGTCAAAGTGCCCAAGATACTGTGGGTGAGAGCTGGGCGTGAGTTGCCTAGGCTGGTTATACTAGGGCGTCTTATTGAGGCTCTTGAGGCGTCAAACACAAACTTTGTGCACAAGGAGGAGGTCAAAGTGCCCAAGATCCTGTGGGTGAGAGCTGGGCGTGAGTTGCCTAGGCTGGTTATACTAGGGCGTCTTATTGAGGCTCTTGAGGCGTCAAACACAAACTTTGTGCACAAGGAGGAGGTCAAAGTGCCCAAGATACTGTGGGTGAGAGCTGGGCGTGAGTTGCCTAGGCTGGTTATACTAGGGCGTCTTATTGAGGCTCTTGAGGCGTCAAACACAAACTTTGTGCACAAGGAGGAGGTCAAAGTGCCCAAGATACTGTGGGTGAGAGCTGGGCGTGAGTTGCCTAGACTGGTTATACTAGGGCGTCTTATTGAGGCTCTTGAGGCGTCAAACACAAACTTTGTGCACAAGGAGGAGGTCAAAGTGCCCAAGATACTGTGGGTGAGAGCTGGGCGTGAGTTGCCTAGGCTGGTTATACTAGGGCGTCTTATTGAGGCTCTTGAGGCGTCAAACACAAACTTTGTGCACAAGGAGGAGGTCAAAGTGCCAAGATACTGTGGGTGAGAGCTGGGCGTGAGTTGCCTAGGCTGGTTATACTAGGGCGTCTTATTGAGGCTCTTGAGGCGTCAAACACAAACTTTGTGCACAAGGAGGAGGTCAAAGTGCCCAAGATACTGTGGGTGAGAGCTGGGCGTGAGTTGCCTAGGCTGGTTATACTAGGGCGTCTTATTGAGGCTCTTGAGGCGTCAAACACAAACTTTGTGCACAAGGAGGAGGTCAAAGTGCCCAAGATACTGTGGGTGAGAGCTGGGCGTGAGTTGCCTAGACTGGTTATACTAGGGCGTCTTATTGAGGCTCTTGAGGCGTCAAACACAAACTTTGTGCACAAGGAGGAGGTCAAAGTGCCCAAGATCCTGTGGGTGAGAGCTGGGCGTGAGTTGCCTAGGCTGGTTATACTAGGGCGTCTTATTGAGGCTCTTGAGGCGTCAAACACAAACTTTGTGCACAAGGAGGAGGTCAAAGTGCCCAAGATACTGTGGGTGAGAGCTGGGCGTGAGTTGCCTAGGCTGGTTATACTAGGGCGTCTTATTGAGGCTCTTGAGGCGTCAAACACAAACTTTGTGCACAAGGAGGAGGTCAAAGTGCTCAAGATCCTGTGGGTGAGAGCTGGGCGTGAGTTGCCTAGGCTGGTTATACTAGGGCGTCTTATTGAGGCTCTTGAGGCGTCAAACACAAACTTTGTGCACAAGGAGGAGGTCAAAGTGCCCAAGATACTGTGGGTGAGAGCTGGGCGTGAGTTGCCTAGGCTGGTTATACTAGGGCGTCTTATTGAGGCTCTTGAGGCGTCAAACACAAACTTTGTGCACAAGGAGGAGGTCAAAGTGCCCAAGATACTGTGGGTGAGAGCTGGGCGTGAGTTGCCTAGGCTGGTTATACTAGGGCGTCTTATTGAGGCTCTTGAGGCGTCAAACACAAACTTTGTGCACAAGGAGGAGGTCAAAGTGCCCAAGATACTGTGGGTGAGAGCTGGGCGTGAGTTGCCTAGGCTGGTTATACTAGGGCGTCTTATTGAGGCTCTTGAGGCGTCAAACACAAACTTTGTGCACAAGGAGGAGGTCAAAGTGCCCAAGATACTGTGGGTGAGAGCTGGGCGTGAGTTGCCTAGGCTGGTTATACTAGGGCGTCTTATTGAGGCTCTTGAGGCGTCAAACACAAACTTTGTGCACAAGGAGGAGGTCAAAGTGCCCAAGATACTGTGGGTGAGAGCTGGGCGTGAGTTGCCTAGGCTGGTTATACTAGGGCGTCTTATTGAGGCTCTTGAGGCGTCAAACACAAACTTTGTGCACAAGGAGGAGGTCAAAGTGCCCAAGATCCTGTGGGTGAGAGCTGGGCGTGAGTTGCCTAGGCTGGTTATACTAGGGCGTCTTATTGAGGCTCTTGAGGCGTCAAACACAAACTTTGTGCACAAGGAGGAGGTCAAAGTGCCCAAGATACTGTGGGTGAGAGCTGGGCGTGAGTTGCCTAGGCTGGTTATACTAGGGCGTCTTATTGAGGCTCTTGAGGCGTCAAACACAAACTTTGTGCACAAGGAGGAGGTCAAAGTGCCCAAGATCCTGTGGGTGAGAGCTGGGCGTGAGTTGCCTAGGCTGGTTATACTAGGGCGTCTTATTGAGGCTCTTGAGGCGTCAAACACAAACTTTGTGCACAAGGAGGAGGTCAAAGTGCCCAAGATACTGTGGGTGAGAGCTGGGCGTGAGTTGCCTAGGCTGGTTATACTAGGGCGTCTTATTGAGGCTCTTGAGGCGTCAAACACAAACTTTGTGCACAAGGAGGAGGTCAAAGTGCCCAACATACTGTGGGTGAGAGCTGGGCGTGAGTTGCCTAGGCTGGTTATACTAGGGCGTCTTATTGAGGCTCTTGAGGCGTCAAACACAAACTTTGTGCACAAGGAGGAGGTCAAAGTGCCCAAGATACTGTGGGTGAGAGCTGGGCGTGAGTTGCCTAGGCTGGTTATACTAGGGCGTCTTATTGAGGCTCTTGAGGCGTCAAACACAAACTTTGTGCACAAGGAGGAGGTCAAAGTGCCCAAGATACTGTGGGTGAGAGCTGGGCGTGAGTTGCCTAGGCTGGTTATACTAGGGCGTCTTATTGAGGCTCTTGAGGCGTCAAACACAAACTTTGTGCACAAGGAGGAGGTCAAAGTGCTCAAGATCCTGTGGGTGAGAGCTGGGCGTGAGTTGCCTAGGCTGGTTATACTAGGGCGTCTTATTGAGGCTCTTGAGGCGTCAAACACAAACTTTGTGCACAAGGAGGAGGTCAAAGTGCCCAAGATACTGTGGGTGAGAGCTGGGCGTGAGTTGCCTAGGCTGGTTATACTAGGGCGTCTTATTGAGGCTCTTGAGGCGTCAAACACAAACTTTGTGCACAAGGAGGAGGTCAAAGTGCCCAAGATACTGTGGGTGAGAGCTGGGCGTGAGTTGCCTAGGCTGGTTATACTAGGGCGTCTTATTGAGGCTCTTGAGGCGTCAAACACAAACTTTGTGCACAAGGAGGAGGTCAAAGTGCCCAAGATACTGTGGGTGAGAGCTGGGCGTGAGTTGCCTAGGCTGGTTATACTAGGGCGTCTTATTGAGGCTCTTGAGGCGTCAAACACAAACTTTGTGCACAAGGAGGAGGTCAAAGTGCCCAAGATACTGTGGGTGAGAGCTGGGCGTGAGTTGCCTAGGCTGGTTATACTAGGGCGTCTTATTGAGGCTCTTGAGGCGTCAAACACAAACTTTGTGCACAAGGAGGAGGTCAAAGTGCCCAAGATACTGTGGGTGAGAGCTGGGCGTGAGTTGCCTAGGCTGGTTATACTAGGGCGTCTTATTGAGGCTCTTGAGGCGTCAAACACAAACTTTGTGCACAAGGAGGAGGTCAAAGTGCCCAAGATCCTGTGGGTGAGAGCTGGGCGTGAGTTGCCTAGGCTGGTTATACTAGGGCGTCTTATTGAGGCTCTTGAGGCGTCAAACACAAACTTTGTGCACAAGGAGGAGGTCAAAGTGCCCAAGATACTGTGGGTGAGAGCTGGGCGTGAGTTGCCTAGGCTGGTTATACTAGGGCGTCTTATTGAGGCTCTTGAGGCGTCAAACACAAACTTTGTGCACAAGGAGGAGGTCAAAGTGCCCAAGATCCTGTGGGTGAGAGCTGGGCGTGAGTTGCCTAGGCTGGTTATACTAGGGCGTCTTATTGAGGCTCTTGAGGCGTCAAACACAAACTTTGTGCACAAGGAGGAGGTCAAAGTGCCCAAGATACTGTGGGTGAGAGCTGGGCGTGAGTTGCCTAGGCTGGTTATACTAGGGCGTCTTATTGAGGCTCTTGAGGCGTCAAACACAAACTTTGTGCACAAGGAGGAGGTCAAAGTGCCCAAGATACTGTGGGTGAGAGCTGGGCGTGAGTTGCCTAGGCTGGTTATACTAGGGCGTCTTATTGAGGCTCGTGAGGCGTCAAACACAAACTTTGTGCACAAGGAGGAGGTCAAAGTGCCCAAGATACTGTGGGTGAGAGCTGGGCGTGAGTTGCCTAGGCTGGTTATACTAGGGCGTCTTATTGAGGCTCTTGAGGCGTCAAACACAAACTTTGTGCACAAGGAGGAGGTCAAAGTGCCCAAGATACTGTGGGTGAGTGCTGGGCGTGAGTTGCTCAGTCTTGTGTTACAGTTACCTAGGCTGGTGGTACTGAGGTGTGTCACTGTGAGGCCTTGGGACGTCTCAAAAGGAGAACTTCGCACACAAGGAGGAGGTCAAAGTGCCCAAGATACTGTGGGTGAGTGCTGGGCGTGAGTTGCTCAGTCTTGTGTTACAGTTACCTAGGCTGGTGGTACTAATATATCTCTGTGAGGCCTTGGGACGTCTCAAAAGGAGAACTTCGCACACAAGGTATGAAGCGATGCGCTAAAAGAAGCATTCAGGAATGTTAGGGCGTATTCCTACGGCATATCAGAAAACCTCGTAGCAAGAATGTACCTTTTCCCTGGTAAAACTAGCGAGAGGTTTCGGGTTTAGGGGATTTTTCAGTATGAGCCTGATACGAGGTGTAGGAACACGCTCTTATAATAACCATCGGTTATTCCAACAAATTCCTGTGAGATCAACTGGTGCAGGGAATGTAGACTTTCGCTGCAACACCTTGGTAACAAATAAACTCTAAAAAATACAAAGGATTTTTCCCAGCCCAACACAAACAATACAAAAGGGCTGTTATTGTTTCTAACAATGGAATTGGTGTATGAGGTCTCTTGAAGAAACGCTTTTGAAATATTGATATGCATATGCAAGACCAGCAAGTAAGAACGGCACATTTCAACGAAGCGTTTACCAGGTGTCGAAATACAATGGCGGATCCACATTTGGTGTTCAAATTCCGAATTTCAAACCATCGTAGAGTTTTTACGGGTCAGCATACCCAGTACAGAAACTTCGTTGAGAGCGATGTGGGTGAGAGCTGGGTGAGACAGCTGCTTGAGCGCTGGGTGTGTGCACCGGGGGTCTGTTACTGCGTGTAGTGGGGCGTGTTATCAAGGTTGTAGATGCCTCCTGTGCACAAGGAGGAGGTCAAAGTGCCCAAGATACTGTGGGTTGGAGCTGGGTTTTTCAGTGTGTGCGTCGTGCGTGGTATGGTATGGTATGGTATGGCTGTGTGCTACCGAGGCTGTTGAGGCATCCATGCACAAGAGGTAAAAGCGCCCAAGACAGTGTGGTTCAGTGAGGTAAGATGCGCAGGCGCAAGCGCCCAAGATTCAGTTCAGTGTTGAATGTGCATTGCTGAGGTGCGCTGCTGAGGTGCATTGCTGAGGTGCGCTGCGCCTGCACATTGTGGCTGCATGTTCTGTCTCTCTCCGTGTGATTTAGCTCTGGTTCATGGATGAATCCTGAAATCCGATCCCCTTCATCTCCTCTTTCGTTTCTTCCACTCTCTTCGTTTCCCATCACCAGGACTTCACCACCAAGAGAGTCCTCACAATGGAGTTCATGAACGGCTGCAAGGTGCGTCACTTGCTGCTCCTTGTTTTTTTAGGCGGGGCGGCCATACATAGATTCCTTGCCACCAGGACTTCACCACCAAGAGAGTCCTGACAATGGAGTTTATGAATGGCTGCAAGGTGCGTTTCATGCTTCACGCTATGCTATTTATGCACCGTGTGTGTGTCACGTGCTGCTTCTTTGTCTGGAGTCCTAACCATGGCAGTTGTTTTAGAATTTGAAAAAAAACAATACTCCAAACTGGGCAGCATTGCAATACTAGACAGTATCTGTCATGGGTCTTTGTAGCCATAACCCCTTTCGGTCCTCCTTATTCTCATAGTATTCCTTTGTTCTCCCCTCCTTCTCCTTCTCCTCAGATTGACGATTTGGAGGGAATCAAGAAGCAAGGCCTCGACCCTCTAGAGGTACGTGCATTCGTGCACCACTCATTCAGGCAATTTATGAGGTGGTGAGTTCTGAGTCCAATCAAAACGCTCTCTCACATCGACGATTTGGAGGGGATCAAGAAGCAGGGCCTACAAGGCGCTGAGCACACCAGTCGGCCTCAGCAGCTGAGTCAACTCTATAGAGGTGCGTACACCAGTCGGCCACACATGCACCATTGGTTCTCAAGGCAAGTTCACTTTGCTTGAACGTGCATTCTCATCTGCGTGGTGGATGTCTTCATTTTTTTCATTGTAGCTTGTCAATCTCGTCTCTCTCTCCGCCTACTTCCCTGAGACCCCTGTGCTCGTCTTTCTTCCAAACCGTCCCAAAAGCCCTCCTCACGAACGCCCATCAGGTGGCGGCACTTCTGGTCGAGGTGTTTGCAGAGATGCTATTTGCCACGCCCACCTGCATGGGGATATCTGCTCCTTTCGTGCTGCTCTCCTCTCTCCCAACTTTCCTACCTGGGACCTTCCTCCTCTCCCCTCTCCTCTGTCAGTCAGGTGGCAGCACTGCTGGTGGAGGTGTTTACAGGGACGGTCTTCTGTCATGCCCATCGTGTGTGATGAGACGATTTTTGAGTCGACTCAAAAATTGACTTATCACACACGAGGTGTTTACAGGGATGGTCTTCTGTCACGGCCATTTGCACGGGGCCATCCTCCCCTCTTCATCACCACTCTTCCTTCAAATCTTCCCCCTAAACCCGAAATCCTAAACCCATCAGGTGGCAGCGTTGCTGGTGGAGGTGTTTGCAGAGACGGTCTTCTGCCACGACCACATGCATGGGGAAATCTGCTCCCTCCCTACTGCTCTCCTCTCTCCCCACTCCCTTTCCTGAGATCTTCCTCCTCTCCCCTCCTCTCCTCTGTTGGTCAGCTGGTGGCGCTGCTAGTGGAGGTGTTTGCAGAGATAATCGTCTGCCACGGCCACCTGCGTGGGGTTGTTTTCTCGCCACCAATAGTGCTCTCCTCTCTCCCCTCTCCCCACTCCTCTCCCTTTCCCTCCGCTAAGGTGGCAGCATTGCTGGTGGAGGTGTTTGCAGAGATGGTGGTCCGCCACGGCCACCTGCACAGCTCCGTCTGCTCCCCACCTACTGCTTTCCACTCTTTCCTCGGATCCGCGTCTCACCCACTCAAGCCCCAATCCCCAAACCCCGATCCCACAACGCCCATCAGGTGGCAGCGCTGCTAGTGGAGGTGTTTGCAGAGATGGTCTTCTGTCACGGCCACCTGCACAGTCACAACTCGCGATCCCCACTCCCATAAACCCTCAACCCTGAACCTTGAATTGCTTAAACCCATCAGGTGGCAGTGCTGCTAGTGGAGGTGTTTGCAGAGATGGTCTTCTGTCACGGCCACCTGCACAGTCACAACTCGCGATCCCCACTCCCATAAACCCTCAACCCTGAACCTTGAATTGCTTAAACCCATCAGGTGGCAGTGCTGCTAGTGGAGGTGTTTGCAGAGATGGTCTTCTGTCACGGCCACCTGCACAGTCACAACTCGCGATCCCCACTCCCATAAACCCTCAACCCTGAACCTTGAATTGCTTAAACCCATCAGGTGGCAGTGCTGCTAGTGGAGGTGTTTGCAGAGATGGTCTTCTGTCACGGCCACCTGCACAGTCACAACTCGCGATCCCCACTCCCATAAACCCTCAACCCTGAACCTTGAATTGCTTAAACCCATCAGGTGGCAGCGCTGCTAGTGGAGGTGTTTGCAGAGATGGTCTTCTGTCACGGCCACCTGCACAGTCACAACTCGCGATCCCCACTCCCATAAACCCTCAACCCTGAACCTTGAATTGCTTAAACCCATCAGCTGGCAGCGCTGCTAGTGGAGGTGTTTGCAGAGATGGTCTTCTGTCACGGCCACCTGCACAGTCACAACTCGCGATCCCCACTCCCATAAACCCTCAACCCTGAACCTTGAATTGCTTAAACCCATCAGGTGGCAGCGCTGCTAGTGGAGGTGTTTGCAGAGATGGTCTTCTGTCACGGCCACCTGCATGGGGACCCCCACCCAGGGAACGTGCTCATTCAAGCACACGCTCCTGGCACCACCAAGCCTGGACGCAGGAGATTTGATATTGGTGAGTGTGGTGACACTGAGACACGTTGGACATGGGTTGTTGTCGCGTCTTCTCTTGGCCTCATGCACTCCACGGGGACCCCCATCCGGGCAATGTGCTGATTCAGGCACATGCGCCTTTTGAGACGTCTCAAAAGTCTTCTCTTGGCCACCTGCACTCCACGGGGACCCCCATCCCGGCAATGTGCTGATTCAGGCACATGCGCCCGGCACCACCAAGCCCGGCCAGCGGCGTTTTGACACTGGTGAGTGTGACAGGCAACTGTGCTGTGGGCCTTTCGGTACATCCCCAGGCGCCACCCGCCCCAATGTCTGCCGCCTCTCCCACAGTCCTGCTCGACCACGGCCTCTACAGGGAGATGGACGACGTGTAGTGAGGTGCATTTTGAGGCACCTCAAAATGCACAGTCCTGCTCGACCACGGCCTTTACAGGGAGATGGACGACTGATTTAGAAGGGACTTCTGCCAGCTGTCACAGCCTCTCCCTTCCTCACTGCCTTTGCTCACTGCTTCTGCCACATCTCCCCCTCCTTCCCCGCACAGTCCTGCTCGACCACGGCCTTTACAGGGAGATGGACGACGGCTTTAGAAGGGACTTTTGTCAGCTGTGGCGGTCGCTCATACTGACGGACATGGGGGGAGTGCAGCGGTGGGGGGAGCGGCTGGGCGTGGGGGAGTATTCACGATTCCTCCCTGCGCTCTTCACTGCAAGACCTTTCCAGAGGTGAGTATCTGGTGGGAATGGGAGGGGCAGTTGAAGCGATAGTGACTGTAGATAGTGACACGGTGGGGGCATCGCATGTCTGCTGAAGAGGAGAAGAGTCTGACGTGAGAGATCAAGGCCTTCAGCTGTTGGTTTCAACTTATTCGCATCTTCCCATTCCTCCCCTTCATCACACAGCAAAACGCGGTGGGGGCAGAAGAGCCTGAAGAGGAGAAGAGCCTGAGGAGGGAAATAAGGCCATCAGCCTGCAGCACCTGACAGTTCCCGATGCTGTCTTTCCTTCTCCTCCTCTCAATGCTCCTCTTTACCACGCAGCAAGACGCGGTGGGGGCAGCGCATGTCACCCAAGGGGGAGAAGAGCCCGAGGAGGGACATGAAAGCCATCACCCCGCAGGATCTGACTGTCCCCCATTTCTCCCTACACCTCTCATTCCCCTCTTTGTCTTTTACCACACAGCAAGACGCGGTGGGGGCAGCGCATGTCACCTGAAGAGGAGAAGAGTTTGAGGAGGGAGATCAAGGCGATCAGCCCACAGGACCTGACGGCGGTTGTGGAGGGGCTTCCCAAGGACATGTTCCTGGTCATGCGCACCGAGTGAGTGTTGAATGGAGAGAGACAGTTGTTGCTTGTAGTGTATCTTGTGCATAGAGGACAGTGATTCTCTAAAGGGGGGGGTTAAAGACACACAGCCTCCAGGACCTAACAGCAGTTGTGGAGGGGCTTTCCAAGGACATGTTCCTGGTCATGCACACCGAGTGAGTGTTGAATGGAGTGAGACAGTTGTTGCTTGTAGTGTATCTTGTGCGTAGAGGACAGTGATTCTCTAAAGGGGGGGGTTAAAGACACACAGCCTCCAGGACCTGACAGCAGTTGTGGAGGGGCTTCCCAAGGACATGATCCTGGTCATGCGCACCGAGTGAGTGTAGACTGTGGGGAAGAAGGAGTGGCGTGAGGGGGCTGTTCTTGCCTCAGGGGGGGGGCTATAGCCATCAGCCTGCAGGACCTGACAGCCGGGGTGGAGGGGCTTCCGGAAGACATGTTCCTCGTGGTGTGCACCGAGTGAGTGACGGGTGGATTACCTTCACATGTTCCAGAAGAGAGCTGGGTGCGAATGAGTGCTGGGTGCGAATGAGTGCTGGGTGCGAATGAGTGCTGGGTGCGAATGAGTGCTGGGTGCGAATGAGTGCTGGGTGCGAATGAGTGCTGGGTGCGAATGAGTGCTGGGTGCGAATGAGTGCCGGGTGCGAACGAGTGCCGGGTGCGATGCTGTGAAGCACAGAGCTCTCTTATCTACAACTGCCTTCTCATTCCCTACCCTATCTATCCTTTCAACTTGCTCCTCCCTTGTGGCTCCCCCAGAAGGGAGGAATCAACCTCATTCGGCAGCACATCACAGCGCTGAGAGCGACACCAAAGCTCAGTCAGAGCTCTTAAAGCAAGCCCTGCGTTTTGGTCTTCCCCATACCTCCCCTTTGCTCCCTCTCTGTTTCCACTCCCAGCAACCTCATCCGGCAGCACATCACAGCTCTGGGAGCGACTCCAAAGCTGATGCTCTCAATCAATAGCAACCTTCTCATTTCCCCTCCCTGTGCTGATCGTACCTGTCCTGCTCTCTGTTTCCACTCCCAGCAACCTCATTCGGCAGCACATCACAGCGCTGGGAGCGACGCCAAAGCTGAGGCTGCAGATCAACGGGCGGTTTGCTGTGGCAGGGCTGGCAGTGCAGCATTCTGAGGAAGGTGGGTGTGTGGTGGCAGTGCAGTCGTTTCACATGCTCACTCAAACTACCGTAGCAGCAGGGTAGGCTGTCTGCTGGTCAAAGATGACGCTGCAGATCAACGGGCGGTTTGCCGTGGCTGGGCTGGCAGTGCAGCATTTCGAGCAAGGTGAGGGAGTGAGCAGTTTGTTATGCTGGCAAGGTGCGGTATTTTTTAGCACACTCAAAGAAATAACTGAAGGTGCGGCTGGACTTGGCTCTGTTGATGCTCAAAAATCCATTTTTCTACACCACACTTCCTTTATTGCTCCCCGCTCTTTCAGGCCACCTGACATCCAACTTGGCAGCATACCTGAGAGCACAGCTGGGCTTGGTCCAATGTGATGCTCAGATTCTTGTCTACATCGCACTTCCTCTGTTGCTCCCCTCGCCTTCAGGTCACCTGACATCCAACCTGGCAGCATACCTGAGAGCACAGCTGGGCTTACCAAGCTGTCTACACCTCCTCTCCACATCTCTTCTCCTCTGTTATTTCCCACCCGTAACTTATCAGGCCACCTGACATCCAACCTGGCAGCATACCTGAGGGCACAGCTGGACCTGGCACATTTGATGCTCAGAATCCGTAAGTCTTTTCCTTTCCACTTCCCTCCCCACTTCCCGCCTCACTTCTTGTCTTACTTCCTTCCCCACTTCTCTCCCTTCTTCCTTCCCCACCACTTCCTTCCTTACTTCCCTCCTCGTGATCTTCCCCACTATTTCACCATTTCTCTCCTCTTCAACCATCCACTTGCCTTTTTCTTCACTCTAGCCCATTGCCTCTCACCTCCAACCTCCCATCCCACCCCGAACCTCACCTCTTACCTCGCACCTCCACCTCTCATCTCCCACCTCTCACCTACCACCTCCCACCTCCCACCTCCCATGTCTCGCCACTCGTTTCACTTGCTGAAAATATTTTTCTCACCACTTTGTTTCCTCCAATGTTCTTTACCCCAGGGGCATGGGAGGTTGCACAGACAATAATCGACGTAGTGGTTCGCTGTAAGCACTGTTTGGATTTGGAGTACCTTAGGTGGCGGCAAGCTCTTATAAATGTGTTAGTCTCTTTGAACCTAGCAGATGATAAGGCAAGAATGCTTCTGTATTAGGCTTGAGAAGTGTTCATGGCAAATGCTTTGATTTCATTACATTGTAGTTGGAATGTTAGTGAAGAGCTGCAGTACTGTCCAGTGTATTTGAGCGACGCGAGCCCATCATCCCTGCTATGCTATTTCGAAGTGGAAGCTCATATTTCAGCGGAGCACCAACATAGATACAACCACGTAGACCTACATCGCACGGAAGGCCAAACTATTATTGAAGGCGAGGGCCACGTTGCAAAGCGACGCCAGCACGGCATTGAGCTACTAATTCGTGGTTTCGCGTCGCGATTCAGCGGTCTTAATGGCACTCCCTGCGGCCCTACCATTCGCGCGAATAGGAGCATCCAGATACCCCGCTCTTACACTAGCTTCAATCACGCGACGGACCACCGCCGGTGGACATTCACGCCGCAGCAACTCGCGGTCCGGCTACCGCTCCTTGAAGTGCGCGAGGATACCGGTCAGTCAACGCAGTCAAAACAGTCCGGTAGTGCACAGTGGAAGAGAACTGGAAGCGCCAATCACTCTTGAGGTGCCTAGTCAACCTAGGCAACCACTCCACCTTTCGCAGCGGACTGATGACGGCACGTCGGGAGAATTTTCGCGCCACGGCTGCGACGACCTAAAGACCTCCGCGGCTCGGGTTGCTGACGAAGCCTCGCGGCGCTCCACACAGCTCGATCCGAATCCCTTCGAACGTTTACACCTGTCGGATTCTTTTCTCGTATCGGCAGCGTCGCAGACAGCGGCGGCGGCGCTTGTCTTCTTACACGTAGACAGCGCCGCAGCTGCCGCTGACGCTACCGTCGCCGCCTCAGCCGCCATTGCAGGTGGCGACGCGGTTGCCGCTGCCGCCACGTGGACCAATCCCCTTCAGCAGGTCGTCGCGGCGGTCGAGCAAGGCGGCGACGCGGCGGGGCCGCTAGGCGGCGCCGTCTATTTCGCCGCAGCTTACGCTATCGCCGCCGTCCTTCTAGTCCCCGCTTCCATCCTAACCCTCGCGGCGGGCTACCTCTTTGGAGCCGCGCGCGGCACGGCAATCACTCTAATCGCCGCGACGCTCGGCGCGTCGGTGGCGTTCCTCGTCGCACGGTACGCGGCGCGGCCGTTCGTGGCGCGGCAGCTCGCGGGGCGGCTCGGGGAAGGGCGGTTCGAGGCGCTGGATCGCGCAATCTCAGTGGGCGGGTGGCGTATTGTGCTGCTGTGCCGACTGTCGCCTATTTTCCCATTTTCCATCTCAAACTACGTGTTTGGTATCACAGGTAAGATCTGGTTGATGCTGCTGTGCTGAATATAACCTATTTGCCCGTTCTCTCTTGGAATTGCAGGTGTTGACCAGTTTTTAGTATTAATTGCTCTCATAGGTATGTTTGCTCTTTCATTTGACCACCTCCCCTCCACCCCCTTTTACCCACCCCCTTTCACCCACCCCCTTTCACCCACCCCCTTTCACCCACCCCCGGCTGGATCTTCTCTCAACATGCTCCCTGCCACTTTCGCCTATGTCTACCTGGGGGGGGCAGGCCGTGTGGCACTCAATGCGGTTACCCTGTGACGACTCAACCCCCACACCCTCCCCTCCAATGCTTCATGCGTCCCACTTTCCCCCACCCTGACGCCAGGCATTGGGTTTTTTTTAGTACATGGCTGCTTCCTCTCTTATTTTGAGTCGACTCAAAACCAATGCTTCCTGCGTCCCACTTTCCCCCACCCTGATACCAGGCATTGGGTTTTTTTTAGTACATGGCTGCTTCCTCTCTAGGCATGCCCCCTGCCACCTTCGCCTATGTCTACCTGGGTGGAGCAGGCCGGGTTGCGTTCAATGCGGTTACCGTGTGACAACTGTAACCCCCACACATTTCATTCCAATGCATCCCCCACCCCCAATCCTCATGCAGGCATCGGGTTTTTCGAGTACATGGCTGCTTCCTCCCTCGGCATGCTCCCAGCTACTTTTGCCTATGTCTACCTGGGTGGAGCGGGCCGTGTGGCTCTTGATGCGGTTACCGATGCAACCGTAACCACGACTGCTGCTGCTGGTGCTGGGTCTGGGTTGGATCCGGTGCAGGTGGGGTTGTATGTGGTGGGGGCAGTGGCAACGCTGCTGGTAACCAGAGAGGTTTCATCACGTGCGACCAAGGCACTGGAGGAAGCTGCTGCAGAAGCTTCTGCTGATGCTGCTGGGGCTGCTGCTGCTGCTGCTGCTGCTGCTACTGATGGAAGGGTGGGTAAGGAGGAATAGATCTGCTGCTGCCGCTGATGGTGCTGCTGCAAGTGTTTTCCAATTTGGGTTGGATCTGGTGCAGGTGGGTTTGTAACCAGAGGGGTGGGGGCGGTGGCAACACTGCTGGTAACCAGAGAGGTGTTGTCCCGTGCTACTAAGGCTCTGGTGGAGGCTGCTGCAGAAGCTTCTGCTGATGCTGCTGGAGCGGCTGGTAGTGCTGTTAATACTGCTGCTGCTTCTGTTTCTGGGGCTGATGGAAGGGTAGGCAAGCAGAAGTAACCCTGCCTCTACTGCTGGTGCTGCTGCCAACGCTGCTGGCTCTGTTGCTGCAGCTGGTGGTGCTGATGCTGCTGGATCTGCTGCTGGGGTTGATGGAAGGGTAGACAAGCAGAAGTAACCCTGCTTTTACTGCTGGTGCTGCTGCCAACGCTGCTGGTAACCCCTGTGAAACCAAGGCTTTGGAGGAAGCAGCTGCAGAAACTTCTTCTGGTGCTGCTAATGCTGGTGCTGGTGGTATTGCTCCTGCTGCCGGTGCTGGTGGTTCTGTTGCTGGGGCTGATGGAAGGGTATGCAAGCAGGAGTAACCCTGCTGCTACGGCTGGTGCTCCTGCCAGTGCTGCTGGTAACCCCTGTGCAACCAACGCTCTGGAAGAAGCAGCTGCAAAAACTTCTTCTGGTGCTGCTAATGCTGGTGCTGGTGGTTCTGTTGCTGTTGGGAGCGTGGGGAAAGAGACGGGCCGAGCTGCTACGGTAGTTCTGTTGCCGCTGCTGCCTGCCTGTGCTGTTGTTGTATCATTATTTCTTCGTAATTATTACCTTGATGTATACGAGATTGTTGCAACAGTTAAAATGAGTCATCGTGAGCCATGAGCCATGACCACATGCTGCACCGCATGCCACATGCCCCAACATAACCAGACATGCCCCAGCAACATACCCCCCAACAACATGTTACGTGCCCCAGCAAGCATGTCCCAGCGTCCCTTCCTCAACATGTTACATGCCCCAACATGCCCTACCTACACTATATGCTCCATGTATCAAGCGCCTAGTGGAAGAGCTGTGCCGTTCAGTCCACAATGCAAGCAACACACCCCAATGCATCATGGCCCATGGATTATTCCTTGATTTCCTTCTTACAGCTTCGTAAGCAGAAATATAACTTATGTGTATCAAAACGAAGAAAGACACACACAGGGCAAGCACAAGAAAGCGAAACGGGTACAGTACAGCCTGCCATCCGTCCCCACAGTGAGCACTGAGCAGGCGGATGGATGGAAGGCTGTACAAGCCAGGAAACGAGCAAGCCTATAAGGGGTACAGTACAGCCTGCCATCCGTCCCCACAGCCAGAGCGGGTGGATGGATGGAAGGCTGTACAAACCTTGATCTAAACGCACACCCGATAGAGTGAGACTCCCTCTCTTCAGTAAACTCCCTTCCCCTCTCCAGGGAATGGTTTCCCTCTCCTCCTCTCAGCCGCTGCTGCGTTATGAGCGAATCCTTTATAACCCCAATGTTTCCTTCTTCACGCCTCACCAAAGCGTGGGCAGGTCACCAAAAGCGAAATCCTCAATCTTGAGATCCCGGAGATGCGGCATCGCCATCTGCATGCCCTCACCATTCCCCCCTTCTTCCGCTTCGGTCAAATCCGTTGGATTCGCGGTCTGCTGCTCACAGGCTCGTTCTGGGAGCGTCTCGGGAATCTGAGCAGAAACCAATGTTGCGCTGTCAGCACCACCAGCAGCAGCGAAATTAGGGTTCGCCACGTCAGCAGGGGGTTCCTGAGAAGCGTCCAGAACGGGCTTGTAGATCACCTTGGCTCGGAACGGCCGTGCGTGAGAATGCACTCCGATATAAGTCACAAGCAGATTCGTGTGAGTCGCAGCTACACTCTCATCTTCAGGTTGTTCCGGGCAGCGTTCAATAACCCGCCTCGCCCCGCAACCATCCTTGCTACACCTGAAATAACTCCTTTCGTAAGGACTCGCTTTTATCGCCTTCTGACCGTACTTTCGCCAGCGGTAACCATCCTCCACGTCGCCAACCACATCCCGGCCAGTTCCCTCAACCTGCACGACCGTCATCGTAACCGTCTGTCCGTCTGCGTTTCCTCCCCCGCTTCCGCTTCCACTTCCGCGCCCTCCGCTCCCCCTTCCGCCAGAGTTTCCTCCAGTGCGCATCCTTTTCCCCCTACCGCCAGCAGGCGAAATGCTTCCAGAGACGTTACCACCCTCATTAAACGCATTACCAGCACCTTTCGTTAGAGTCACAGAGTGCAGGCTCGGGGAAGACGGGCTGACAGTGATGTCAAATTCTTCCGTCGACCGGCGCTTATGACGGCTCCCCGTGCTGCCGGCGCTTCCCGTGCTGCAACTTGACGGTTCGACGGCTATGGCTGACCCGCGCGTGAGAGCAGCTACAGCAGTAAGAGCATCGCTGGAAATTCCCGCAATCCCGCCGGTATTCCCGGAGGAGGATTGGTCATCGCACTCGTCCTTAGGAGCCGATACGGAACGGAAAAGGACCGCGCCAGCGTTTGCCGAGCCTGCTGCCAAGCCTGCCGCTGCTTCCGGAGCTCCCCTGTCCGACGCGGATCGGATCATATGCCCCCGAGCCACCTCAGCAGCGGCGGTGGCGGCGGTAACAACAGCAGTGGCGTTCACAGCAGCGGCCGCGAGATCGGCGGGGGAATACACCAGTGGAGACGCGGGGCGAGCGTTGGCAGCTTCCTCGGCTGCGGCGGCGGTGGCGGCGGCGGCGGCGACGCCCAGGCTGCTGTCCATCACGCCGGCGGCGACCGCCGCTTCGAGCACGGCGGTGGCGGCGGCCATAGCGTCGGAAGAGAGTGCGGAGACGAGGCGCGCGAGATCCTCGGTGCTCAGACTCTCCAGCAGCGCGAGTCCCGCTGCGGCGGATGCGGCGGCGGGATCAGCGGATGCGGGGAAGGCGGGGGAAGCGGCGGAAGGAGCCTGGGACTGCGGCTGCGGCTGCGGTTGCGCCTGGTGCGGCTTGACTGGGGAACGCGGGATTCCGCCACCGCCGCTGCTAAACCCGCCCATCTCCTCCGTCACCAAAACGCGCGCCCCTCCCGCACCGCCCTGCGACGCGGGGGAAGCGCGGCGGCCGGGGAGAGTGCCACGTGGGTGGTTGTGCTCCTCGCGGTAAACGATTTCCATCGCGCTGCCGTCTTCGGACGAACGCTCGACCGTCTTCTTAGCCGGGCAGCGGGGAACGGCGCAGCGGAAATACGCGCGCGGATACGCTGCGCCCTTCGCTGCTTTCTGCCCGTACTTACGCCAGAAGTAACCGTCATTCAGCGGCTCCGCGGCAGGCGACGCCGGAGAAGGCGCCGCTGTTCCCGCCTCTTCCGTGGCTACTGGCTCGAGCTTCGCAGCGATTGTTGCGGCGGGAGCGTCGAGAGGGACAGAGTAGGAAGCAAAAGCGTTCCCGGCGGTCGGCTTGGCCGGGGCGAACGGGATGGGAGCGACGGAGGCCGGAGCGGCGACAGCGGCGGCAGGGCCGGTAGCGGCGGCGGCGGCGGAACTCGGTGGCTCGTCAAGGCAGCTGTCGTCGAAGTCACGGTGCGGCGAGGTCACGTCGACGCTATTCGGGCTCTCGATTTCCGGAAGCGCCTCGTCCATATCCTCGTCGGTCTGCGGCGCGGCAATCGACTCCGACACCTGCGGCTCGGACTGCTCCTGTTGCTCCACCTGCGGCGCGGGCCATTGCTGCATATGCTGCTGAAACTGCTCGAAGAGCATCGGCGATGCGAGAGGCGCGGGGGATGGCAGCGGCCGGTTGGCAAACGCCTCGAACATGCCGGCAGCCGCCGGAGACGACGCGAGCGCGCGCTTGAGCTTCTCCCCCGCGGGGGAAGCGGCGATGGCGGCGGTGGCGGCGCAGCGCGGAGTGTAAAGAAGCGGAAGGAGGCTGGCGAAAAGATTCAACCCCTGCTCGCGCAGATCCGCGGGAGTTCCGGCAAAGGGGGTTCCCGCGCTGGGGAGAGTCCCCGCGGTAGGGAGGGTTGACGCAAGGCTCCCAGTGGCCGCGGATGAGAGGAAGGATGGGGGGAAGGATGAGGGGAAGCGGCGCTGGGGGATGGAGATCTCGAGGACTCCGCAGTCGTCTAGGAGCAGCTCTTCCAGTTGCGCCACGGGGAGGGAAGGCGGGGACTGCGCGGGGGCGGCGGAGGCGGCGGACGCGGGTGGGAGAGGGGTAGTGGTGGCGGCAGGAGCGGATGCGGACGAGGGGGAAGCGGGGGTTGAGGGGAAGCTTACGCCGGAAGAGGAGCAGTGGGAAGCGGAGGCGGCTGGAACGGTAGCGTCTGCGGTAGGTTGGAACCCGCTAGCTGCGCCGCAGTTGGTGGCGGGGGTGGTCTCCCACGTCGCTTGTGTCGCCACTGCTGTCGCCATGGCTGGCGCAGGGCCTGTGTGCGCAGCAGCGGCCGTTGCGGCGGGGATTGCGGGCGCCGATGGCTGCTGCTGGGCCCAAATCCAACAGGGTGAAGCCTCGTCGGGAAGAAACTCGTCAGTGGCTGGTAAATCTAGCGCGGGAGGTAATGGCCACGTGAACGGACTTTCACTCGTGGGAGGGGATCTATGGGATGGAGAAAGGCGGAACTGCTGCTGATCTGGGTGCAAGGCTTCCTGGTTGTGCTGGTGTTGGTCCATGTGAGGACTCCACGGGCACGCTATCGCAGAGGACATCGGCAGATAGGGTTTCCTGTGCTGTGCTGGCGTGGTTTCCACGTTGAGATTGGGTTGGTTGGGCTAGCTCGCCTAGAAGAAGACTCTCGTCAACCCCGAGGTCGTGGGCTACGGAGGGATTTCAGAAAGGGGATGGTCGGCTTGGCTGCTTGCTTGCCGGGTTTGGTAAGAAAAACTCTCCAGAAGAACCCACGTTGCTGTGGTTGGAATGAGGAATGAAATATTTATGCCTCTCCGTTGACGGTCAACCCCTACGAGAGATGTTGCCGTTGTGCGAGGGCAGCGACGTCGCCCTGCAACTCTTGCAACATCCGACGGTTCGTGTGAGCTCACTGAATCTCCGATGATCGAACGGCAGTGTGGCTCGTTCGCTTCGAGTCGCGTAGTGAGGTGAGAGCGGGCTTCCTAGGAGGAGACCCCCGCGTGGACCGAGTCAACGTAACTCGCACCACGTCCAAAAACCGTTACCGGAAAACGTGGGATTCCATCCATACACCACAGCTTTGGCCACTCACTGCAGAACTGTACACTCAAAGCTTTGTTCCCGACACGACCAATCTAGCTGGCCCAGTGGGCAACGAGGAATCCAAGCCACCTGGCATGGCCGCGTGAAAAAACAAAACTTCGCCTTCGGAACGTAAGCATAGCACCCTGAACAGTGCTAAACAACGCGCTTTATTAAACAAGATTTTGTGCGTTGTGAAGCCCCTAGCCAGCAGTTTCTGACGTGTCTGCCATTTAGCCAGCTGCTCGTGATTTGGCCAGCCTGTCCTTGAAAGTTCCACAGGCCCAAACAGCTTTGGTTGGGAGCCGCAGGTTGCCTCCAAAGTCACCTTCGGAGCAGGTGATGGGACGCGGCAATGATCCGCGGAAAATCAAGCACCTTCGACCTTCGGGGATTTTGCCGCCAGGTCCGCTTGTCAGCGATACAAGCGGATAAGCGGACAAGCGGTGCAGGTAAGCAAAATCTTATTGCGCGAGTGCGGATAGGAGTGCGCGAGTGCGATCAGGGGTGCGGGAGTGTGGTAAGGGGTGGAATCTATTTTCGACAATGATGGACCGCCTGTATTATACACCAGCCATGACTTCAAGGTCACTATATTTATGACGTGTATTTCTTGTACTACTATTACGGGTGCAATGAATCTAGGTAGCGAGGATTGCACTAAGTGTAGAATGAGTACAAAATGTGAGCGAAGGCATGAGCGAACATTTATACGCGAAACATGCAAAACGATAACACGGTGCATGCGAGCTAGCTAGTGCTACGCTGGCAGTGAGGTTTGGGCTAGTCCCGAAACGTAGGCCGACACGGCCGGGCCAGCTGTGCTAGGTTTGGTGAAACAGTGCGCGCGAAGTCGGCGAAGCCCCGTTAGCAGTAACGGGCGAGCAACAGCTGCTGCTGTACGCGATGCTGCATGACGCGCTAAGGAATGTTGAGAAAATTCCTTACACTACCCCCCCCCCCCCCCCCCCCCCCCCCCCTCAAGAAGCCCCCTCCGCTACGCGAGTGCTTGTATGTCGCGGAAACTCTGGCTCCCCTATACCACACTCCCATCCCCTATATCACTCTCGCGGGCAGGGTGATTTTCGATGTTGGCCAGGGGCACCCAGCTGTCCTCAGTTGGCGTGCGGTCCTTCCAGCGAACGAGGAACTCAATCCTCCTGATTCCCGTGGGATTCGCTGTCGAATCCGGTGGCTCCGATTTTTTTCGGGCTTGATGATCGGCTCCGATGCAAGGCGAGTCATGGATGGCGGGCGGTGACGAGGCAATTGGCTCGTGGTTGGGATGTATGGGCGAAGCAGGCTGACGTGGAACGATGGGCTGATGTACCAGACTGTCGGCAACAGTAAATGGGCGGTTACTGGGGTGATCATGTGGCTAATTTGGAAGGGTCCATAGTAGCGCGGTCGTAATTTCGGTACGACGGGCAGTCTCAAGTTCTGTGTGTCGAGCAGTATGTAATCTCCTGACTGGTATGTGTCTGGGCGGCGGTGACGGTCAGCGTTGCGCTTAGCGATGACATTTGCTTTTTTAATTGCTTCGGCGGCTCTGGTGCGGGCAACTTGCAGAATCTCGGCGAATTGTTATGCGCGTGGCGTTGGGTTGTCCGGGCTCGGCGTCATGGGCACTGTAGGGTTTTGCCCGTAGTTCAGGTAAAACGGGGACTGCTGCGTCGTCGCTGACGTGGCGTTGTTGTATGGGAACTCGATCATCGGCAGCTGCTGCTCCCAAGTTGTCGGGTCGTCGCACGTGGCACGAATCAACTGCTCCATCGTCTGATTCGTCCGCTCCGTTTGACCGTCTGTCTCAGGGTGGTACGAGAAACTGAACTGTAGCCTGGTTCCGAATTGCTCCCAAAGGTTTTTCCAGAAGTTGCTAGTGAACTTCGTGTCGCGGTCGCTGATTATCGCGGCTGGTATCCCGTGCAGTCGAACGACGGCTGCGATGAACAGGCGAGCGGTTTCTTCGGCTGAGATCGATTTCTTGCACGCAGCGAAGTGTGCCATCTTCGTCAACCTGTCAACGACGACCATAACTGTGTCGTTACCCCCAGGGTTCGAAGGTAACCCCGTGACGAAATCCATGGTAACCTGCTGCCAGGCGCGCTCAGGCGGTGGAATCGGCTGCAGTTGACCCGTCTTTCTTTTTCGCGAGCTCTTCATAACCTGACACGTAGGGCACGAGCCTACGTGGTGCTGTACGTCGGTCAACAGCTCCGGCCAGTAGTAATACCACTGTAGTTGCTGTCGCGTTTTTTCTACCCCAAAATGTCCCGAGGTAATCCCGTCGTGTGCCTCCTGTAGTAGCAGTTCCCTCAGTAGTGAATACGCAGGTACCCAGATACGGTTGGTGCATGTTTTGCGTAATAGACTCCTTTGGCTTCTGCCAGTTGCTGTGAATTTCCAGTCGTGAAAAACGGGTCGGTACTGTATCCGTGGGTGAATAGGCCTGTTAGCAGTGGGTTGGTTTGGACGAGTAGGATGGCGTGAAGTTGGGCGGTGGGGCGTGTGAGTGCGTCGGCGATATTGGATGCACCTTTTTTGTACGCGACTGTGTAGTGGAAGTTGGACTCCAGATAGTCCAACCAGCGGATCTGTCGCGGGTTGAGATTTGGTTGGGCGCGAAGGTACTGTAGTAATCGGTGGTCTGTCCGTACTGTCACGTCTGCTCCCGTGAGGTAACATCGCCACACCTTGAACGTGTGCACGATCGCCAGCATCTCGCGGTCGTGTATCGGGTAGTCGCTCGGGCGGGTGAAGCTTGCGGGACTCGTACGCGATTGGCTGGAGGCCGTTCCCGAAGTCCTGCAACAGTACCGCTCCCACAGCGATGTCGCTAGCGTCGGTGACGAGTTCGAACGGACGGTGCGGATCTGCGATGTGAAGCACGGGCGGCGAGCACAAAATTTGTTTGAGGGCCGAGAAGGCATCTTGCTCTTTCTCCCCCCACATATACTCAACCCCCTTCCTCAGCAGGTCGGTCAATGGGGCAGTCAGCTTCGCCATGACGGGGACGAACCGGCGCACATAGTTGACGAACCCCAAAAAGCTCTGCAACTCAGTCAAGTTTGTCGGAGCGTGCCATGCTTGAATCGTCTCGATATTTTTCGAGTCTATTTCCACTCCATCAGCTGAAATTATGTGCCCTACAAACTCTAGTCTGTCCTGTAGAAACTCACACTTAGAGGCTTTGGTTAGTAGGCAGTTCTCACTCAGTATTTTAAAAAATGTTTCATTGTCCTGTAAGTGCTGTGCTTTGTCAACACTGTAAATCAGTATGTCGTCGAGGTATACGAAGACGCACTGATCTAAAAGCGGGTGGAAGGCGTCGTTCATCGTCATTTGAAAGTTGGCGGGGGCGTTGGTCAGTCCGAAGGGCATGACGGTGTATTCGAAGGATCCGTAGCGTGTTCGGAAAGCTGTTTTTGGGCAGTCGGGTGGGTTGACTCGGATCTGGTGGTAGCCTCCTCGAAGGTCGATTTTCGAGAAAACCCGGGCTGTCCGCAGTTGGTCGATCAGTTCGTCGGCTCGTGGGATGGGGTAGCGGGATTTGATGGTAACCCTGTTCAGTGCTCTGTAGTCTATGCACATTCGAAAACCCCCGTCTTTTTTCGGTGTGAACAGTAGCGGTGTTGCGAAGGGAGACGAACTCGGGCGAATGAACTCCTTCTCGAGCAGGTAGTCCAACTGCTTCCTTAGTTCGTCCAGTTCGGGTTGGGTCAGTCGGAATTGTCACTGTACTGTCGGCTGTGCCCCCGGTTCTGACTCTATCTTGTGGTCGTGCGGTCGCTGAGGTGGCAGTCCCGTCGGCAGGTCATCCGGAAATATCCCACTGTACTGCTTCAGGAGTGCTGCCAAGTCATCCGGTACGTCGGCTAGCAGTTTCTGTAAATTCCCCCCTTTGTCTGCTGCCTCGGCTTCCCGAATGTCGACTGCGTACACGTCAGGTCCTGCCGGAACGGCGCGTTTCATCGTGATTGCGTTGACACGCACCGACGAAGACTCAGGCGAGCCCCAGCGAGGTAAGGCGATGTTGTTACCGTTCACTCACACGGTGCAGTCACCCGTCGTCCAGTCGATTCGCGGATTGTGTCGTCGCAGCCAATCACGACCGAGTATAATGTTGGTTCCGTCGAGAGTTGTTGCGAGCATTTCCTGGCTAAACATGAAGTTACCCCCGCATCGAATCCGAACCCGGTCTACGCGTTCCCGTATCGCCAGTGGCGTGCCGTCAACCAGTCTTGCGTCGATCTCAGGCAAGCATCTGTCCAGTGGCAGTTACAGTTTCCGTGATGTGGCCGTGTTGATGAGGCTGTGGCTGGCTCCCCCGTCTACGAAGATTTTAACTAAGTCCGTCCCGATTTTCCCACTAAGCAGTATGGGGCTGTCTACTACTACTCTGTCGCTCTGGCTGATCCCACCTCGGGACCAGTCACTGCTCGCTACACTACTACTCTTCCGTGCCCTGCTCTTCCCTCTGGGTCTCTGACTGGCTTCCACGTCCCCTCGTTCTCGCAGAACTTGGTGGGCGTGAGGCCTCTTGTGAGTCAGCACGTGGGTGTGTGGATTGAGCCCTCTGGTGAGACGGCGGTTTGTGTTGACGGAGACACTTACAAGCCTCTTGCCACCTTCACAGGTGAGCCGGGCTCTGGTCTCTACACACTTCACACTGGCTCTGGTGGGCAGCAGCAGCAGCAGCCGTAGCAGCAGCAGCGACTACTGCCCCCGGCCCCTGTTCCTTCCCCCAGTCTGGTCCCTGCGTCTCACCAGGTTGCTGTGTCCCCCCATGTAGCTGTGTTTGGTCGGGTTCCCGTGTCTGGTCTAGTTGCTGCGTCGTGCTCCTGCCGGTCACTTGCCCACCCCACCATTCTGAGGCACCACCGGATGGGGCACCCATCTCTCCCTCGTCTGCGCACTATGTCTCGTCAGCATCTTGTCTTAGGCCTCCCACGTGTCTTGCCGTCGCTGCCGCCTTCGCTTGCACCACCGTGTGGACCCTGCGTCAAGGTAAGGCTGCGCGCCACCCCTCACTCCTCCTCCCTTCGTCCGGCCACCGAGCCTTTTGAGACGCTCCACTTGGACGTCCGGGGCCCCGCCACTCGCCTTGGCCCTGAGCGTGAGCGTTTCTTTCTGGTGGTCGTTGACGACTACTCCCGCAACACCACAGTGTTCCCCCCTGCGAAGAAGTCTGAGGTGACTTATACGCTGATCAGGTGGTTGCTTACCACTCGTGGTCGTCGAGTCAGCTGTCTTCACTCCGACCGTGGGGGTGAGTTTCGCTCCAGCATTCTCGCTGGATTCTGTCGCGAGCAGGGCATTCGTCAATCCTGGACGCTTCCGAAGTCCCCACAGCAGAATGGGGTTGCTGAGCGCCGCATAGGCTTGGTCATGGAGATCGCCCGCACCTCCTTGACTCACGCCCGTGCCCCCCATTTTCTGTGGCCCTACGCGGTTATGTACGCCGCTCACCAGCTGAACCTCTGGCTACGTGTCTCTCGGCCAGAGGTTTCACCGACTAGTCTTTGGACCGGGTCCCCTGGTGTTGTGTCGCAGTTTCGTGTCTGGGGTTGCTTGGCTCTTATTCGCGACACCTCCGCTGACAAGATCTTGCCTCTCGCCGTTCCCTGTGTCTTCCTTGGTTTCCCAGAGGACTCCTCTGACTTCACCTTTTACCACCCTCCCCTTCACCGGTTCTTTGACTCCCGTGACGTCATTTTCGACGAGTCTGTCCCCTACTACGTCAGGTACCCCTGCCGAGGTCTCCCGGTTCCTCCTCCCCCTCTCTTCCTGACTTCCGCTCCCCCTCCTGCTCTCCCGGTACAGCCTCCCCCCCCTGGTCCAGCCTTGTCAGGTGTGTCCCACGCTACCCCTCCCCCCTCGGTAGCCCCTCAGGTACAGCCTCCTTCCCGGCAGTCCTCCTCGCAGCCTGCGGAAGACCCTACGGGAGTCGGTGTTTGTGGCGAGGACCCTATCGGTGCTAGCTCTGGGGGTGTCGGAGTTGGGGCTGAGCCTGAGGCTGCAAGAGACTCTCGTCTTCCGGGAGCTGGTGTAGGTGGTGCTGACTCTGGGGGTGCTACGTCTGGGGGTGCGGGTGCGCCCCCTTCGGGTCCTTGTGAGCCTGGCTGTGTTGCTGTTGGTGGTACTACCTCTGGGGGTGGTGCGCCGGGTGCTTTGGAGGGTGGTCCTGGGGATGCCGCGGCCCCGGACACTACTCCTCCCCCCCACCCCTACCCGACCCGGCACCAGGCTCGTGTTCGTCGTGCCCGTGAGGAGCAGCTGGAGTTAGAGAGAGAGGAGAGAGAGTTGCAGCAGCAGCAGCAGCAGCGGCAGCGGCTGGAGGAGCAGCAGCAGCAGCAGCAGCAGCAGCAGCAGCCGCGGGAGCAGCAGCAGTAGTTGCGCCGCACGAGGAGCAGCAGCCGCAGCCACCTCCTCCTCCTGTCTCTGGTCTTCGGACCCTCGGTCTCCCCTCTCCCTCTCCTTCCTCCTCCCCCTCTCCTCCTGTCTACGGTCCCACGTTTCCTCCTCTTGACTCCTCCCCAGCTGTTCTCCCTCGTTCTCCGACTCCATTGTCTCCTCCTCCTTTGCCCGCCTAGCCCTCTCGTCGCTCTCCTCGTGCTCGTCCCTCGTCCCCTGCCACTCTCACTGACCTTCGTACTGCCCTGTTCCGTCCTACTCCGCCTCGTTCGTCTCAGTCTGTGCTTCCTTCTCCTCCTAAGTCGGCCTTCATTGCTTCCCTCTCTACTCCTGTCACTGACTACTACCGCACGTACCGACCTGTTCTCCCTCGTGTTCTCGCCTCTCTTGTTACGGACCCTCGTGCCTCTCTGTCCTCTGTCTCCGCCCTTACTCTCGCCGTCACTGAGTTCGCCACTTCTCGCCGCCTTGACTATGCCACTTGTCTCGTGGCTGCTCCTCCTACCAGTCCTCTGGCCGTCGGGGGTGAGTCTGCCCTTGGCTGTGACGCCCTAGAGGACAGGCATTTTGAGCTGGAGTTCCTGGCAGACGCTTCCCCTCATCTCTGTGCTATGCTGCTCTCCCCTGAGGGAGACCTCGACGCCCTTGACATACCGACTCCTCGCACTTACGCTGAGGCAATGTCAGGGCCTTAGGCCTCTCAGTGGAGAGCTGCCATGGACGTAGAGATGGCCTCATACAGATCGACAGGCACCTACGTCGACGAGGTTCCCCCCCCTGGGGCGAACGTAGTCGATGGCATGTGGATCTACAGGGTGAAGCGGCCACCGGGATCTCCTCCGGTCTTCAAGGCGCGCTATGTGGCTAGAGGTTTTAGTCAGCGCGAGGGAGTTGACTTCTTTCAGACCTTCGCGCCTACCCCGAAGATGACCACTCTTCGGGTGTTACTACACGTAGCTGCACAGAGAGACTACGAGCTACACTCTGTCAACTTCTCCACTGCTTTCCTTCAGGGTAGTCTACACGAGGAGGTCTGGCTGCGTCGTCTTTCTGCCTTCACTGGCATTTTCCCTCCTGGGACCCAGTGGAGGCTGAGGCGACCTATCTACGGTCTCCGTCAGGCTCCTCGTGAGTGGCACGACACCCTTCGTTCTACCCTCTCTGACCTTGGTTTCCAGCCGTCTTCTGCCGACCCGTCGCTGTTCGTCCGTCGTGGCTCCACACCTTTCTTTGTTCTGGTCTACGTCGACGACCTGGTGTTCGCCACTGCTGACAGGGTTGCCTTGGCAGACGTGAAGTCCGAACTGCAGAAGAGACATACGTGCACTGACCTTGGTGAGCTGCGCCACTACCTTGGCCTGCAGATGACCAGGGACAGAGCTGCTCGCACCATTACACTCTCACAGTCACACATGGTGCAGCAGGTCCTTCAGCGGTTTGAGCTTCAGCACTCCATAGTACAGCGCACACCTCTTGCTGTTGACCACAGACTTACTGGACCCTTTCATGACGAGCCGTTTCAGTCTAGTGGTCCCTACGCAGAGCTGGTGGGCTGCCTCATGTACCTGATGACTTGTACTCGCCCGAACCTCGCCTTCCCTCTCAGCATCCTTGCTCGCTTTGTTGCACCAGGGAGACACCGTCCTGTTCACTGGACGGCAGCTGTGAGGGTGCCGAAGTACCTAGCGACGACATCAGGCGTGGGGCTAGTTCTTGGAGGGCAGCAATCTGTCGTACTTACTGGTCACTGTGACTCTTCTTACGCTGACGACGCTGAGACTCAGGGTTATTGTTTCAGCTTGGGTTCTGGAGCTGTTTCGTGGAGGTCCACGCGCTCCTCTTCGGTCTCGACCTCTACAGCTGAGGCTGAGATCTACGCTGGTGCCATGGCGGCACAGGAGCTGCATTGGTTGACCTTCTTGCTCGCCGACCTTGGTGAGCGGCCGAGCTCTGCACCGACCTTGTTCACTGACAACAAGGCGTCGATTCTCCTCTGTCGAGAGCCGCGACTAGAGCGCAGAGTGAAGCACATTAACGTCAGGTACTTTCTTCTGCGTGAGTTGCAGAGACGTGGACAGGCTCGCTTCGAGTTTGTGGAGTCCGAGGCCAACACTGCAGACATCTTCACCAAGGCGCTTCCGCCTTGTGACCACCAGAGGTGTTGTGTGCAGTTCGGTCTTGTTGACACAGTTTCTAGTCGTGTGTAGGCTTGAGTTTACTGTTTCCTTTGCTTGTACTCTTGCCATACACCTTTGTGAACTTTTGGACTGGCCTTGTGGCCTCTGTTGCTTGTGCTCAGATTGTGTGGTGACGTTGTGATCCACCATGAGCTTAGTTTCTTTGTGATTGGTCTTGTGACCGTACACTTTTGGTTTTGATTGACACCCCTCACTTAGGCTATGGGGGTGTGTCAAATGTTGGCTAGGGGGCATGTATTCCCTATACAGAGTAAATTAGGTCCCTGAAAAAAATCCCCAGAGGCCTCAGAGTAACCTACAGCATAACTCTGACAAATTAGAGAAATCTTAAGTCCCAACAAAAATACCCAGCGGGTACAGAGTTACTTGAAAAAAAGACTCTGATTTTCAGAGAAACATAGTAATTTACTTTGAAAACGTGGGGCCTGAGGGACGTGCGTTCTGCCGTCAGGACCGCCATTTCTTCAGAGCTTTCGCGAAGTTGCTGCAGCAGTTCGTTCAGACGCTCCTGTGTGAGGGTGGTGACGTCGATGTGCTCGGCCATTGCGAAGGGCGTCGGCTCGGCTTAGTCTAGGCGCAGTCATGGCTGCACGCATTTACGAGAGAACGGGAGGACAGCGGCTCATAGGGGCTAAGGTGCGTGAGTCCCTTCGAGTGAAAAAACAAAAATTGATTTCCTGGGGTGCGGAGATGCGCGGTCCGAAAAGAAAGAGGCTCTGAATACCAAGTGTTACGGGTGCAATGAATCTACCGTCATCACCCGGATATAAGACAGTGTTGAATAGTAGACAGGGGTTGTCTACTATACGGGTGTCTCTTATAAACAGGCTAGCCTCATTATAAGACACCTATTTGTGTGTATAAGATAAGACATATATGTCTTATAATCGAAACTTCAATAAATTATAGCGAAAGTTGAAGTACCGCGTACTTTTTTACCCTTGCGAAGCGCGAATTCTTCCACGCGCTGACCCAGGACCTACCAAATTTGCCCCTGCAGGTGTTCTCCATAACGTGGCGTCTCGGGCAGAGGTTATCGAAGTGGCACCTTCGCAACATCCACACGCATTATGAGAAACTCTTTTTAAAGAAGTACGGAAAATATTTCTAAGTAGTTTAAAAAGTTTCCATTTATAAGACTTATAAGACACCCTAAACCATCCCGTTTACAAGATAACTCAAGCATTTTTGCCCGTGTACGAGATAAGACATATATGTCTTATATCCGGGCGATGACGGTAGGTAGCGAGGATTGCACTAAGTGTCAAACGAGTACAAAATGTGAGCGAAGGCATGGGCGAACATTTATACGCGAAACATGCAAAACAGTAATGCGGTGCGTGCGAGCTAGCTAGTGCTACGCTGGCAGTGAGGTTCAGGCTTACCCCGAAGCGTAGGCCGACACGGCCGGGCCAGCAGTGAGAGGTTTGGTGAAACAGTGCGCGCGAAGTCGAGATGTTGCAGGACGCGCTAAGGAATGTCTGGCAATGTGACAACTCGTGTATTTATAACATGCCCTGGCATAACTGAAGAATCATATTTATTAGCCACAACAGAGGCACTTCGAACTTTGCAAAAAATATTAGTCTATTTCATTACTATTCATAACCTCTTCCATGTCCTGCATGATGGACAACTGAGGAGGGGGGAAGGCAGTGGGGGAGAGGGGGGAGGGGAAGACAATGAAGACATGACGGAACGAACAATGCATTAGTTCTGTACAAGCTTCTTAGGGAGGCTGCACAGAGGTAAAAAATTTGTCAGGACGATGCAACTACCAGGTCAAATTGCAAGACCACAGTTAGCAGAGAGATGAGACCTCATTTGTCAGCTGACATCATCAGGAGGGTGGAACCCTAACTATGTCCCGAAAGATGGTTACTTGAAACTGTGATCTAATCATTGGTCTCAGTCATGGACGTTCCCGAAAAATGCAAAGCAAGCAAGGATACAGAAAAGAGACGAGACGAGTGTGGAAGACAAGTGTAAAGCAAGGAATTTCAGAGTACGAATACAACACGGATACAGGATTAAGTGAGACAAGAGCGGGGGACACAGAAACAAAACAATGTAGCACCTCTCATCCGATGGATATCTAGTTTTGCTCTTCATGGTGAATCAGCTAGAGCTAATAACTTTTGTCATAATCACAGAGGCGACATGAATCAGGAAAAGAAGAAAACCGCCAAGAGAAGCTCCCAGGTAGACAGACACCATGGCAACTCCAAGGGAACTCCCTGTCCCTCAGACAGACTCATCCCCAAGCCTTCTCACCATTAGTCCTCACCCAGCAGTAACTTCCCACCCCACTCTACCAGCAAATCGCAGGGAGACTAGACAGACACAATGGCGCCTCTCCCATCCTTCTCTCCCTGTCACTCCTTATCCAGCCCCTCCCCCACCTCACCAATTTTCTTACCTACCACTATCAACACAGCCCACCTACAGCTTAACGAGGCTAGCATTAGAAATAAGGTTGAAAGAGCTGACGGCCTCTCATGTTATTGATCTATCACACCGCATTAGCAGCCTGGATGACCAGAAAATGCTTTGGATGGTTGCAAATATTTAATCTTGGAGGCCTTTAAAGATGAGGTGGAAATAAGTTCACTAGTCCTCTCGCTGCAACTGTAACACTTGAACTCATAGCCGGTACCTGTGCCATGCCATCGTTACCTGGAACCATAGGACATAAAAGAGAGCTCAACCCCACACCTGGAAAGTGTACAAATGGATCTTACCAGCAGCGGCGAGGTGTAGAGACGGAACTTACCTTCAGCACTGAGCATTGGTCTGCTGGGAAGCGTGTACGGATGCCAGGAGCAGCCTGCGACGTCATTAAGTCTTCCCAAACGATGAATTGCAAAATGTGAAAGGACGTGCCTTGAGCCACCTTCACGTTGACCGGCGTTGACTGCCGTAGATCAATCGCATGAAGGATACACCACGTCAGCCTTGGATCCGCCACATGGCCGCCAGCGAGTCATGCCATCTGAAGAAAAATCAGAGAATAATGAGGGGGAAAGGAGACGCAACAGAATCATTGGAGGAACCATGGAAACCACGAAAATGCATAACCACGACAACAGCACGAATGAAGGACTGGTGGCAAAACAAGACGGTACAAAAACGCGTATGCTGAGACCTCATTCGTCAGCTGATATCATCAGGAGGGTGGTTAGCCCTGTATGTCCCGAAAGATGGTTAATTGAAACTGTAATCTAATCATCGGTCTCAACTCAAGACACTGATTTCACAAATTTAGTGATGATACTCATCTTATCACAGTATTGTGTGGCTGATCCCCCGTCCGGCAAGCCACAAGCCACCCGGAGGCAGCAAGGAGAGGGCACAGAGGGACAAAACCACTGAAGCAAGCACATGCATGCACGAATGCAAGCACATGCGAGGCTTCGGCCTAGTCTCCCTGGGGATGACGGGAGGGTGGGGATCCTCGCTGGCTAATCTGCTGCTGCGGCGACTTCCGTATGGTGGTATCCACCGGCGGGAAGGCGAGCAGCAGCAGAACGGGCAGTGCGCACATGCGATCCCAGAGAAACGGCAGCGCGAAAACCCCCAACTCAAACCCTCTGCTTTTCCCAGGATATTTATTCTAGAACTGAACAGGCAGGATAAGGAAGAACGAGCGGTTACGAGACGAATGAGAGAGAAGAATGAGAGAGACGGAGAACGGAACCATGGAACATAAAGCGCCTCTCATCCGATGGATATCTAGTTTTGCTCATCACGGCGAATCAGCTAGAGCTAATAACATGTTGCATAATCACCGAGGCGAACACAATCCCAAGAGGAAGGGAAACATAAGCTCGCAGAGGCGAGAAAGATCCCAAGGGGAAAGCAACGCGAACGAAAGCTCGCAGGTAGGCACCCTTGGAAACGACGAAAAGAGAGTGCAGAAGATCGACAATGCGACGGGGGTGGGTTTGGAGGGGAGGGAAGTGGGGAAAGGGTGGAGGGAGGCGGAACGGGGATGGGAGAGTTGGAAGGAACATGCCGCGGAATGAGGAAATAGAAGAATACAGACGCAGCTTAAAAATTGTAGAAAGCGACAGAACCGGAAAGCAAGTCGGAAAAAATCATGACCAAATGACACCCCACAAAGAGGACTAGAAGCTACGTATTCTCTCCAGTTGCAGATCTGATCAGCAGCACATCGTTTTGGACAAGATCAGCCGTAAGCAGATTGAAACTCCAATCGGGGAGGTGAAAATCCAAACGCCTTCACGGATAAAGCGACCAGAACAACAGCGAACGAAAAAAAAAACAATGGTTAGATTTGAGATTTCGAGAAATATGAAACGATAATGTAAATAATCGACAGTGTTGCTGAAAGCATCACGAGTAGTAACATCATATTCTTGACGTCACGACTTACCATCCAATACCGCGGCCGCATAGCGCGAGCCATTGCGACAACACAGCCACGCATCAACGCCAACTCAGTCACCATTAACTGTGAAGCGGTTGAGACAGTCGAGTATAAAAGAAGAAATGGCACGGTACTCCATGCAGGGTGTTCGGCTTCACATGTTCAGCAGCATCACAAGTCTACGTCCGTCAATCAGGGGTTTAGGTCATGGGGATTAGGTGACGCCATCTTGAAGGACTGGAGGTTGGAGGGAGAGAAGAGAGAGACGATGGATGTTGCTGATGGGCTCGGAGGAGAAAAGAGAGATGGGTGAAAGGTCACGTGCTTGTAACGGTTCCTCGAAGAATCAAAGATCGACAGGATGATGGCATTAGCAAGCAAATTTTCTGTAAATACATTCTCTATGCAATGTTGGCTACATCTAGTGTATATATCGTGACCATACTACGAGTATTTTTTATCAGTCAACAATCATCTAAATAATCGCAGAGTTAATTATTATGATTCTTTAAAATCATTTTCATACATGGCATATTCTCAACGACAGAGTTATTCATTAATATTCATAGTCCATTTCTATGTGTGCTTGCTATCTTGTGGCTCCTGTTCGACGAATAAGGAATGCTAGCCAGCTACGGTATGCCTGGCTGATGAGTTAGCTTGTGACGCAGCATACCGTTCACCCAGATTTTCGGGAACATTGCATTTGGACAGGTCAGCGTCGCTATCGCGGTGCGGCACAAAAGACAACCTTTACCTTCACACTGTCGAGGCTCAACGAACTCTGACCACGCACTCTCGCCTGACTAGGTTTGGGGGAATGAATCTGTCCATCCTCATGGTCACGGATTCTTTGCATGCAGACAGCCTCGTCAACCAACTCGCTGCGAAGGTCGTGAGAGGAGGGGACCAGAAAAACTCTCTGCTGCCCCAGCCCACTGTCTAGCCAATCATTTTTTCCAACCTTCTGGAAGGCGGCTTGGCTCGCACTTTCACTAACCGGTCTGGAGACTTGGACATGTGGCACTTACCATTCGTCATCACACTTGAGAAACAAGCGACAACGCTTTTTCCGCCGCAAGTCTTCGCCGTTCGTCCGTCGCGGTGTGCCGAGCAGAAGCCTCGCGTGCGTCGATCTCACCCAGGGCTGTGTCGCCCGAGAAAAAGCCGCTAGTCTGTACAGATTTTCGCAGGGTCTGACTGCTGCGGGAAGAAGGCTGACTGGTGACCGATAGGCCTTTTTCCAACCCACAGAGGGAAAAACAGAAAGCTATTCGGCTACACATTTAGGTCTGTACCGCTTTCCAACCTTGCGCATCACTCTGAACCATCTCAATACCTGTTAACAAATATACTAGACCCGCCCTCATTGCCCGTCGCGTTTCTCCTGGAGGCTCCAGCTTTTTTAATTGCTGCCGGGAGGGCAGGGATTACGGACACCTGTACAGTTCCTTTATTTTATCGTCGCATCTCTCGAGGTTCCACCACTTGGGTGGTACCAAATCAGAACAGAACTTGGCGGCGATGCGCTGCTGCCTGCTTCTGTCCCTCCCGTTTCCTACGGAATGTTGTCGCGCGCGGGGGTCATTTTGCGCAGTTTCCCGTGAATCGCCTGATAATCTCGACCCTCGCGCGGAGCCTTCCGCCTTTAAGCTCCCCCGGTCCGCTGCTTCTCCAGTGTAGCGTTCATGTACAGCGCAACGGCTAATCGCTCTCCCATGAGCCACACTCAGTGCGAAAGATTCTCCGTCGGATTTCCTCGACGATCGATCGTCGTTGATCGGCTGAGATGGGATGAGGAAGGACGGCGTAAGTCGCCAAGTTGCTGCGGGATTTCCGGTTTCGTTCTAATGGCTCGTTGAAGCAAGGTCGTCGATAAGTCGTGCACGCCTAGCATAGCGATCCACACGGGCAGACAGAAAAAAATAATCTCTTACTGTTGCAACTACTAGTTGCAACTAGTAGTAGTTGAAAGCAACGTACAGTTCCTCTCCTCTTCCCGCGTCCTGCTGTTCGCTTAGCAGAACTGTTTTAGGCAGTCGGTCCATTTACAATTCAATTGTCGGTTTGATTGGTTCGTAGTAAGGTGCGAGGCATCGCGCTAGCTGTAGGAAGCAGAGAGAAGCCGAGAAGCATCACAGTACGTGTGTACTGCGCAGTGCGCGGGAGATCCGCCAGGTGTTCTCTCGCACCGCCGACCACGGAAGTAGGACGAAGCGACACTATACATTAGCTAGCCTTCAGCTCGTGCGACAAGCGACTCTCTTATTGGGTTGGTCAGATCGCACAGGTCGACATCGCTTCTAAAAGTTTATAACGGCTTAGCAGCGCCAAGTGCGGGAGAGAAGTAAAGTACGCATAGTAGCTACTGCGAATTCAACTAATGCGGAGTCAGCAGTTTAACGGAACGACTGTACGTTGTAGCAAGAGCCGTGTAGGAGTGTATACTCTTCCTGTGCTTGAAGTTTCCTGGTTTTGACAATATAGGCCGGCCATTCACAACCACGCACTTAGCTAAGAGTGGGTCGTTAAAAGCCTCCAGGCCTCAGCGGCATCGGATGACACGGCCGCGGGGAGATGATGACGAGGGTGAGGACATGGGCGAAACCGCAGTTCACCCCGCAGTAGAGGGGGTAGTAAGGGGCGGAAAAACGGGCGGAGCAGGCGCAAACGGGGGGGACGGCGCAGGGACCGCGGGGAGGCTTCTGGCGATGGCGGACGAGAGGGGGAACTCAGCGGGGGAGGCGGAAGAGGAGGCGGAAGATGAGGGACTAAGTGATGATGAGATGGATATAGACGAGTTGGAGAAGCGCGTTCAGAGGGACCAGTTTAAGTTGCAACGGTTGAAGGAAATGCGGAAGGCTAAGGAGGAGGCTCAACGGGCACGGCAGAAGAAGCTGCAGGTAGTGATTATGCACCGCCACTTAGGTAAGTGCTTTGTGTGGTAGCAGGTATGTTTAAAATCAGGCTAGCCTATCCTCCTTGCTTGTAGTAAGCGTTCAAAACCACCATCTTCGTCAGATACCCCACAGCTTCATCTCCCCACGTCGCCTTGCTTGTGTCTACCAAAAAAAATGGCCAAGCGACCATCTTTGATCAGACACCCCACAGTGCCTAATTTTTTCCCCCTTGATCTACCCTCTCCTGATCTACTCTCTCTTCCCTCTCCTCCGTTCCCTCCCTCTTCCTATCAGCTCTTACTGGTAAGAACCATGGCTCTTTTGGTGGTTGGTGTAGAGTGGGTAGTTACAGACCCAACTTAATTACAGATTACAGGATGCGAGACACGACTCGGGCAGAACAATACGGATTAAAACCACTTGCGAAGGGTGATGCTTATACCAGTTGGTCATCTGAGCCGATCCGTTACGGGGAAAGTAGACCAAAGGCACAACTTTTGAGTTGTGCGGCGAACTTAGGGTGCGTTTCGGTGATCGTGTGTCAGGTGATCATGTCACAGGCCCTTGACACGAGGAGAACTAGACAGGCATCTTGTCCTTCAGACGTCGTTCTTCTCCTCGGGACCCCGTTCTCTGAATTTTCCTGCCAGTTTACCCCGTTAAGAGGTCACGCGGCACATGCAATCATCCCGGCTTACACTGCTGTCAGTATCGGCTTTAGTTCCCGGGTAATCGAGTCAGGAGGATCTCCTTAGCTTAGGGGTCCCAGAAAGATTCAGTGTTATCCAGGCTTATCTATAGTCTGGATCTGCTTCCGTGCCTGAGCAGTCAAGGCAGCGGAGGGGAGTATCGATCGAACAGCGGTGGTGCTGGGGTGGAGCAAGCTGGTGGGTGGAGCAAGCTGTAGGCGCCAAGGGGAGGAGCGACGACTTGTGAGTCGACTCACAAGTCACCCGGATTGATCTGCCAGTCAGTTCCTGGGCAGTCAAGGCAGCGGAGGGGGCGATCGAATGAAGAGGAGTGGTGCTGAGGTGGAGCAAGCTGTAGGGGCAAAAGGAGGAGGGTTGACTTCTGAGTGGACTCACAAGTCACCCGGATCGATTAGGCATTACTGGTGTTGGGTTAGGGATGATGGGGTGGAGTAAGCTATAGGGAGAGAGGAGGAGGGGGAACTTTGAGTCGACTAGCAAGGCACCTGGGGTAGTGGTGCTGGGATCGGGCAAGTTATATCGGGAAGAGGACGAGAGGGGCCTTCTTTTGAGGGGATTGACAATTAGTTTGGGATGGATCGGGTGTTACTGGTGCCAGGGTCGAGTAAGCTACAGGGAGAAGAGGAGGAAAGGGTACGTTTTCTGAGTGGGCTCACAAGCCACTCAGGATCGATCAGGCAGTAGTGGTGCTGGGGTCGTTTTGAGACGTCTCAAAACAACACTTTCATCAAGTAGTGGTGCTGGGGTCGAGAAGCTATAGGGACGATAGAAGGAGAAGGGACTTCTGAGACGACTTACACGTCACTCCCGTGCAGGGAGTTTAGAGTGAAAGGGTGCGTGTTCCCGCCCCCCCGTTCCCGCCACCACCTCCCCTCCAGGAAGCAGCGATGCGCTAGCCCCGCGGGTGCCGAGCCGAACGGCTTTTCGGAACTCTCAGAATTGGTTCCCTGCAGGTGCAGGACGGCATTCTAAAGCTCATGCGTGTTCCCTCCTCCGCGGCCCCCGCCACCACTGCCCCCTGCCACCCCCACGCCACCAGGAAGCAGCGACGCGCTAGCCCCGCGGGTGCCGAGTCGAACGGCTTTTCGGAACTCTCAGAATTGGTTCCCTGCAGGTGCAGGACGGCATTCTAAAGCTCATGCATGTTCCCTCCTCCGCGGCCCCCACGCCACCACTGCTCCCTGCCACCCCCACGCCACCAGGAAGCAGCGATGCGCAAGCGCATGGCACGAGCCCAAGACGGCATTCTGAAGCACATGCTGCGCATGATGGAGCTCTGCCACGCGCGCAGAGGCACAGAGGCGCAGAGGCGCAGAGGCACAGAGGCACAGAGGCACAGAGGCACGTGCATAGACCTCCCTCCCTCTCCTCTTCCTTCTGCCCTGCCCACTCCAGGAACCAGCGATGCGCAAGCTCTTTGCGCGCGCACAGGATGGAATCCTGAAGCACATGCTGCGAATGATGGAGCTCTGCCACGCGCGCGGGTTCGTCTACGGCGTCATTCCCGAGGCTACCTGTGTGCCTGTTGGAGCTTTGCCCCCACCATCACGAATGATGGAGCGCTGCCACGCACGCGGGGGTTCGTGTATCCCCTCACGCCTCTCTCCCTGCCCCTATCCCTGCAGGAACCAGCAATGCGAAAGCGCATGGCGCGAGCACAAGACGGAATCCTGAAGCACATGCTGCGAATGATGGAGCTCTGCCACGCGCGCGGGTTCGTCTACGGCGTCATTCCCGAGGCTGGCAAGCCGGTTGGGGGCAGCTCCGACAACCTCCGAGCCTGGTGGAAGGACAAGGTTCGGTTTGACAAGAACGGCCCGGCAGCTCTGGCCAAGTTTGAGGCGGAACGGGCGGCGGCCATGGGGGGAGGCGCAGGGGGAGGGGAGGGCGGGGGAGGCGCAGGGGGACTGGCGCCCACTTGCATGCCTCTACATTCACTTCTGGAGTTGCAGGATACTACGCTTGGTTCCCTGCTGTCTGCTCTCATGCAGGTGAGCGGGTGAGAGGTTGAAAGGGTGAAAGGGTGGGAAGGGGTGAGGGACAGGAGAAGGTTCGGTTTGACAAGAACGGCCCGGCAGCTCTGGCCAAGTTTGAGGCGGAACGGGCGGCGGCCATGGGGGGAGGCGGAGGGGGAGGGGAGGGCGGGGGAGGCGCAGGGGGCCTGGCGCCCACTTGCATGCCTCTCCACTCGCTGCTGGAGCTGCAGGATACCACGCTGGGGTCGCTGCTGTCTGCTTTGATGCAGGTGAGGGGGTGAAATCCTGAAAGTGTGGGAAGGGTGAGGGGAGGAGGAGGGAGGCCAGGTAATGAGAACCTCTGCAGGCGCCCACGTGCATGCCTCTTTTTTGTTTGAGGTTGATTTTGAGAATTCTCAAAATCAACCTCAGGTGCCCACGTGCATGCCTCTGCACTCGCTGCTTGAGTTGCAGGATACGACTCTTGGGTCGCTGCTGTCTGCTTTAATGTAGGTGAGGTTGAGAAAGGCTGGGAACGGTGAGGTTGAGAAAGGCTGGGAACGGTGAGGAGAGGAGGAGGGAGGTCAGGGAGTCATGCCTCTGCACTCGCTGCTGGAGTTGCAGGATACGACGCTGGGGTCGCTGCTGTTGGCTCTCATGCAGGTAGAGGCGGGAGGAGGAGGGTTGGGGGTAGGGTTGGATCTGCTGTAAATACCGTCTGAGCGGCTGGGGGCGTGACTGCCCTCATACCGATGTGCTCAACTTTTTGTCCGATTTTCCCCTTTCCCCACGCCCTCTCCCCGCACCCACTCCCCTCCGCCCTCTCTCCCCTCCTCGTTTCACCCCATCCCAGCACTGCTCACCCCCCCAGCGCAAGTTCCCCCTGGACAAGGGCGTCGCCCCCCCTTGGTGGCCGCCAGGCAACGAGCCCTGGTGGGGCGCTCCATCTCGTGCCCTGTTCAATTCTTCCCCTCCTTAACCCCCTTTTTCCTCCTTTTTTCCCCCCATAACCTCCTGTCCGCCCATACCAGCACTGCTCCCCCCCTCAGCGCAAGTTCCCCCTGGACAAGGGCGTAGCCCCCCCTTGGTGGCCGTCAGGCAACGAGCCCTGGTGGGGCGCTCTCTCCCTCTTCCACTCCTTTCGCCTTTAAATCTCCCCCTGTCCTGCCTTATCTGCTTCTTCCCAATCCCAGCACTGCTCTCCCCCTCAGCGCAAGTTCCCCCTGGACAAGGGCGTAGCCCCCCCTTGGTGGCCGCCAGGCAACGAGCCCTGGTGGGGCGCTCTCTCCCTCTTCCACTCCTTTCGCCTTTAAATCTCCCCCTGTCCTGCCTTATCTGCTTCTTCCCAATCCCAGCACTGCTCTCCCCCTCAGCGCAAGTTCCCCCTGGACAAGGGCGTAGCCCCCCCTTGGTGGCCGTCAGGCAACGAGCCCTGGTGGGGCGCTCTCTCCCTCTTCCACTCCTTTCGCCTTTAAATCTCCCCCTGTCCTGCCTTATCTGCTTCTTCCCAATCCCAGCACTGCTCTCCCCCTCAGCGCAAGTTCCCCCTGGACAAGGGCGTAGCCCCCCCTTGGTGGCCGCCAGGCAACGAGCCCTGGTGGGCCGCTCTCTCCCTCTTCCACTCCTTTCGCCTTTAAATCTCCCCCTGTCCTGCCTTATCTGCTTCTTCCCAATCCCAGCCCTGCTCTCCCCCTCAGCGCAAGTTCCCCCTGGACAAGGGCGTAGCCCCCCCTTGGTGGCCGCCAGGCAACGAGCCCTGGTGGGGCGCTCTCTCCCTCTTCCACTCCTTTCGCCTTTAAATCTCCCCCTGTCCTGCCTTATCTGCTTCTTCCCAATCCCAGCACTGCTCTCCCCCTCAGCGCAAGTTCCCCCTGGACAAGGGCGTAGCCCCCCCTTGGTGGCCGTCAGGCAACGAGCCCTGGTGGGGCGCTCTCTCCCTCTTCCACTCCTTTCGCCTTTAAATCTCCCCCTGTCCTGCCTTATCTGCTTCTTCCCAATCCCAGCACTGCTCACCCCCTCAGCGCAAGTTCCCCCTGGACAAGGGCGTAGCCCCCCCTTGGTGGCCGTCAGGCAACGAGCCCTGGTGGGGCGCTCTCTCCCAGGGGCTGCTGAGCCCTCCACCTCTTCTCCTGCCTTGTCCTCTTCCTCACCTTCTCCACCCTTTTCCTCCTTCCCTTCCCCCTCTGTCGCCCCCAAACTTTCCCCTTCCCCCCCTTCCTCCATCCCAGCACTGCTCCCCCCCTCAGCGCAAATTCCCTCTAGACAAGGGCGTAGCCCCCCCCTGGTGGCCGTCAGGCAACGAGCCCTGGTGGGCCGCTCTCTCCCAGGGGCTCGGGCTGAATCAAATCACAAGCCCGGGCGGCGCGGGAGAGTCGGGACTGCCGCCCTACCGCAAGCCGCATGATCTGAAGAAGGTGGCCAAGGCGGCCGTGCTGGCGACGGTTATTAAACACATGCTGCCGGATGTGGCTAAGATAAGGCGACTCATTCGCCAGAACAAGGGACTCCAGGTATGCACCTGCCTGCCTACGGGTATTCTCTCTGTTCTGTGCTCTCTCATAGACTCTAAGCCGCCTGAAGAAGGTGGCCAAGGCGGCCGTGCTGGCGACGGTGATCAAACACATGCTGCCGGATGTGGCTAAGATAAGGCGACTCATTCGCCAGAACAAGGGACTCCAGGTATGCACCTGCCTGCCTACGGGTATTCTCTCTGTTCTCTGCTCTCTCATAGACTCCAAGCCGCCTGATCTGAAGAAGGTGGCCAAGGCGGCCGTGCTGGCGATAGTGATCAAACACATGCTGCCGGATGTGGCTAAGATAAGGCGACTCATTCGCCAGAACAAGGGACTCCAGGTATGCACCTGCCTGCCTACGGGTATTCTCTCTGTTCTCTGCTCTCTCATAGACTCCAAGCCGCCTGATCTGAAGAAGGTGGCCAAGGCGGCCGTGCTGGCTGCCTGATGTGCCCAAGATTAGAAGGCTGATTCGGCAGAGCAAGGGGTTACAGGTATGCTGTGCTCGTGTTCATTCCGTCCCTCTCTTTTCGAGACGTCCCAAAAACACCCTCACCTCACGTTGCTGTGCTCGTGTTCATTCCGTCCCTCTCTTTTCGAGACGTCCCAAAAACACCCTCACCTCACGTTGCTGTGCTCGTGTTCATTCCGTCCCTCTCTTTTCGAGACGTCCCAAAAACACCCTCACCTCACGTTGCTGTGCTCGTGTTCATTCCGTCCCTCTCTTTTCGAGACGTCCCAAAAACACCCTCACCTCACGTTGCTGTGCTCGTGTTCATTCCGTCCCTCTCTTTTCTCTCTCCGTGGGTTAGTGATCGGGTGATAAGCACATGCTGCTCGATGTGCCCCAAGATCAGAACACTTTTGAGGCGCCTCAAAAGTCCTCTCTTTTCTCTCTCTCTGGGTTAGTGATCGGGTGATAAGCACATGCTGCCCGATGTGCCCCAAGATCAGAGCAAGGGGCTGCAGGTGTGTGGCTACCTGCTTTTCCTGTGATAGTGATCAGGTCTTCACCGTGCTGGCGAGGCGACAGTCTTCACCGTGCTCTCACGGGGCGACATTCTTCAATGCCGCCTCCCCCCCTTCCTCATTCCATTTCCTTCCTCGTGTGTGTACCCTCTATTGCACTCCCCGCTACCAGAACAAGATGTCAGCACAGGAGACGAGCATTTGGCTCGCAATACTGAACAACGAAGAGCGAGCGGTCAAACTCCAAAACGGTGACCTATCTACCGTTGCTGCTGGTACTGCTGGTGCTGCTGGTGCCGGTGTTGGTAATGGGACCGGGCAGGAAAGAATTTCCGGTGAGCTGCCCACGGGCAGGTCAGCGAACAGCTTGCAGCTTCTCGAGGGCAGTGGAGCTGCAACCAGCTCGGGCGGGCAGCAAAACGGGCAGAGAAAAACAGGAACCAGCGCTGCAGCAGCAGCAGGAGGAGGAGCAGCAGGAGGAGGAGAGGAGGAGGATGGGGATGAGTGGGATATAGAGGAGGACTATGATCCGTACAGCAGCGACGGGCAGCGGCAGAAGAAGAGGAGGCAGAGAAGAATGGCAGGAGTAGGGGCAGGCGGAGGGGGAGGAGCGGGAGTGGGGGGAGTGGGGGGAGTGGGGGGAGTGGGGGGAGTGGCGGGGGTAGGGGCAGGGGGGATGGCGGGAGTCGGGGGCGTATGGGCAGGGGGAATGGCAGGGGCGGGGGTGTCTGCTGCTGGTGGGGACGTTGGGGGGATTGTTGAAGGGGGAGGAGGGGGAGGAGGGGGAGGGGGGATGATGATGTTGTTGGGTGGGGGAGAGGATGGGAGCAGGCAGCAAGGAGGGGCGATGGTGGTTGTCCAGACTGCTGAGCTGGTCAGGGAGGTTCGGGACGGTGCTTGGCAGTTGAGTACGGTGCAGGACAGTTCTGTGCGGTTGAGTGCGGTGGCAGATGGTGCTGGACAGGTGCTGGTTCCTTGTGGTTGCTGCAACGGCCAGTTGCATGGGTCGCGCTTGGAGCCAGCATCATCATATGCAGCAGCAGTGGCAGCAGCTGGAGGAGGAGGGGCAGCAGCAGGAGCAACAGGAGGAGCAGAAGCAGCCGGAGGAGCAGCGGGAGCAGCAGCAGCAGCAGCAACAGCAACAGCAGCAGCAGCAGAAGCATCAGCAGCAAGGAGCACAGCAGCAGCAACAGCAGAAGCTCCAGCAGCAGCGCCTTCAGGCATGCATGGCACACAGGCAACTGCACACATGCAGATGCACATGCATCCTTATTATGCTGCCCACCCCCATGCTCATCCGCTCGCGCATCCCCATGCCTATGCACATTCCCTTGCACAAACGCATGCCAATAATGCACAAGCATATGCCGATCCCCATGCACATGCTCTTGGAACGTACGTCCTAGACGTTGGCCCAGCACAGGATGACGACCGAACGTTTTTCTGCCCGTTTCCCACCTGCCCAAGGAGCCGGGCAGGATGTGGTTTTCCTGATCGGGGTGCCCGGAATGGGCATCAAGCTATGTGCCCTTTTCGGGACACTGCTGCTCACGTGACCTCTTCTCCCCCCATTGCTCCTGCTCCTGCTCCTGCTGCTCCTACTCCTCCTCCTCCTGCTGCTGCTACTGCTGCTCCTGCTGCTGCTGCTCCTGCTGCTGCTGCAGCTGCCTCTTCTGCTTCTGGTGCTGCTGTTACTACCACTGCTGCTGCTTCTGTTGACGTCGAGGCTGCTGGTGGTGGTGCTGCTGCTGCTTCTGTTGGTGCTGCTGTTCCTGCTGGTTCTGTTGGTGCTGCTGTTCCTGCTGGTTCTGTTGGTGCTGCTGTTCCTGCTGGTTCTGTTGGTGCTCCTACCAGCAGTGCCGGTGCTACCCCTGCTGCTCCCCCTCCTCCCCTTCGTCGCCGCTCTTCTCATTCTTCCCTTCTCAAGCTCCCCTCCTCCACTCCGCCCACCCTCACTCCTCCATCTGCTCTAACTTCTGTGCAGCCTAGCACAGAGGCACAAGCACAGGCACAAGCACAAGTACAAGCACACAGAGAGGGGCAAGGACAAGTGCAGGCACAGTCACAGAATCATGCAGCAGGCACAGAAACGCAAGCTGAGTTGCGGCCCCAGGTGCAACCACAGGTGCAATCGCAGGTGCAACCTCAGGTGGTGCATTCACAGGCACCGGTGCATAGTAGCATGCATTCTTCTTTGGCATGGCAGTCACAAGCACAAGCAGCACAGTTTTCCCAAGCCTCTGCTTCAGGCATGGTAATGCCGAACCAGCAGCCGGGCCAGCAGATGTACCAGCAGCCATACCAGCTGCACCCGAACCAGCACCCAAACCAGCATCCTAGTCAGCAGAAGCATCAGCTATTCCTGCCGTTGATGCAGATGCAATCAATGGCTGATGATGGTCCTGCATATGCCCACGCTGGTGCTTTTACTGCTCCCCCTCCTCACTCCTCCACACCCCCCTCCTCACTTCCCTCCTCACATCCCTCCTCTCTCCCTCATGCCACCTCTCAACCCCTGCTGGCCCCACACACTCGCCTCCTCCCTCCTCACCTCCACACTCACTCAAATCCCTACTCCCAACACCACCTCATACCCTCCCAGTCGCTTCCGAACCTCCCTGCCGAGCCTCCACCCCAAGGCTCGCCAATGGTGCCGTACCAAGTGCCCCAGCCCATGCTTCTAGGAGCGCCGCTCCTGAGCAACAGCTTTGGACCGGGAGGTCATCCTGCAGGGCCTCATCTCCCCGTACCTGCTCATCCCGAACCTATTCGTGCCGAACCTCGCAGTACCAGACCTAATTTGCCCAATACGCCTAGGCTTGTTACCCCTGTGGTTATTAGATCTCGATCACGCGGCCAGCCCCACCCCATGCAAGCATACCCGTTACAAGCATATCCAATACAAGCACATTCGTTACAAGCACAACAGCCCATCAGAGCTTCTGCTGCTGGTTCTGGTGACGTCACCACCAGGTTAACCCCATCTGCTGCCGCTCCTGAAGCATCCACCCCCTCTATTCCCGCTGATGTCACTGCTGATGTCACTGCTGATGTCACTGCTGCTGCTGCTGCTGAGGCTTCCAGGAACGTTCCTTCTGCTCCCGGTGCTTCCTCTGCTGCTGCTTCTTCTTCTGCTGCCACTGTTGACGCATCTGGGTCTGCTGATGCCGCTACAGCTGCCGCTACAACTGTTGCTACAGCTGCCGCTACAGCTGCCGCTACAGCTGCTGCTACAGCTGCTGCAGTGCAAGCAGTGTCAGTTGTTCTGCAGGAGGGGGGAGAGGCGGACTTGGGGGAGATGCTGGGGGCGGATGGGAAGGGTGGGGGAGATGATGGGGGAAACAATGGGGAAAGGGAGGTGGCTGGTGCTGCATCCGGCGGCGTTACATCCCGGGAAGAGGGGGTTTCACAAGCTGCTGTTGCTGCTGCTGACAGTGCAGCAGCGGCTGGGTTGGGAGCAGCAGTAGCAGCAGCGGCACGGGGAGCAGGAGCATCAGGAATGGGGGAGAGACAGCAGCAGCAGCAGCAGCACCACAACCACCAACAGCAGCAGCAGCAGCAGCAGCAGCAGCAGTATGAACTGTCAGGGTCTGCAACTCAGCTCCTCGCAGCAACCCTGGGCGCTGCAACTCACACGTCACAACACTCTGCCTCCCATCCTCCTGCTCCCTCACACACTCCCCTGCAGCACCCACACTCCCCCCTTCAGCACTCCCACTCCCCCCTGCAGCATTCCCACACGTATCCTGATGCCAGGCGACCCATTATTGTCGTTCGCAGCCCATCACAGGGTGCCACGTGGCAGAGTGCGAGTGGGGGAGAAGGCAGCAGAGAGGCGGCGAGATTGCTGCAGCAGCAGCAGCAGCAGCTGAGTATGCACGGGCAGCATCAACAGCAGCAGGAGCGGCGGCAGCAGGAGCAGCAAGGAGAGCAAGAGGGAGTTACGCAAGCTCATTCCGATGGTGCTGCAGGAGCAATCGGTGCTGGTGCTGCAGCTGCTGCTGCTGCTTCTGCTGCTGCTTCTGCTCCTGCTGCCGCTAATGCAGCTGCATCTGCTGTTCAGGCTAATACAGCAACTGTTCCTACTCTCCCCAGTGGCTCTGAAGCTGCTGCTGTTGCGTCAGGAGGCCCTGCTTTTGCTCCTGATGGCACTGCTGCTCCTACTGATGGCACTGCTGCTGGTAATGATGCCACTGCTGATGATTCAGCTCCATCCGTCCCCCTCCGCCCCACACCCATGCCCCCACAACCACACTCACTTACTCACCCAGCACACATCCTCCAAATGCCGCACCCCAATCCCTACCTCCTACCCCGTGCCATCTCACCCCACACTCGCACTTCCCTTCACCCTCCCTCACACCCCCATCCAAGTCAATACAGTCACTACCCTTCTCCTTCCAACCCTCCATCCTCCCACAGTCAACCAGGATCAACCCACCCCTCCCTCACCTCCCCCCACCCATCTTCCTCCTCCCCCCGCCCCTCCTCCATTTCCCCGCGCGCCTCCCTCACCCTTCCCCCCAACTTCCCCTTTCCTAACTCTCCCTTCCGCCCTTCCCCCCAGTTTCCCTTCCAACCCTCCCCCCAATACCCCTTCCCACCTCCCTTCCACTCCTCCTCTGTTCCCCCTTCTTCCCCCAACCGTCCCCCCTCCCCATTCTTCCACTCCCTCTCCCCCAACAATCCTTCCCCTCACCACACTCCTCCCACGAATTCCCCCATTCGGCCCACTCTCTCCCCCCACAACCGCCACTCCCCCCGCCTCCACCTCTCTCCCGCCCAAGCCCTAGCCTACGCCCGAGCCTTTGCCCAAGCTCAAGCGCAGGCTCGGTCTCCAACCTCTGCCCGGGGACCTGCGCAGGCTCGGACCCAAGCTGAGGTCCTGGCTCAGTCCGAACCTGAGGCACAGGTTCGGGAGGTTCTGAACAGGGAGCAATCCCAAGGGGGGTGTAGCAGGACCCACAGCCGAGCTTCGGCTGAGGAAGGGGGGAGTGGTAGGAGGGGAAGAGGAGGAGGAGGGGAGAGAGGAGGGGAGCGAGAGGAGGGGGGAGAGGAAGAAATAGAGCCTTTACCTCCTGCGGCTTTAGAGAGGGGTATGAGTTTTAACAGCAGGAGGAGGAGGGGAGTGAGGGAGGGAGGAGGGACGAGAGAGGGAGAATCAGGAGATCAGGGAAGACAGGTGGCAGCAACTGCTGGGAGAGTGGCAGGGGGAGAAGCAGGGGCGGGAGGAGGAGGGGAAGTGGCGGGAGCGGCAGAGGGAGAGGGGCAATGGTCGTTACTGCACTTGGCTGTGGGGTTACCAGCAGGGGAGACACGTGAAACACACAATGAGCCTGCCAGTGAGGGTGGTGGTACGTCAGATGGGGGATATACCCATCCTTATGCCAGTGCGCACCCCCATACACATGCACATGCTCATGCTCATGCACATGCACATGGGGTGTGGAACCCACATGCACAGACCCAGCAACAGTATCAGCAGCAGTATGAGCAGCATCAGTACCAGCAGCAGTACCAGCAGCAGCAGCAGTATGAGCTGTTTCAGATGCAGCAACAATACCACCAGCAGCAGGCAGGGCAGACAGTTGGAACAGGGGCAGATGCAGGTGCAGAGCAGGGGGGAGCAGAAACTACTGTAACAAATCCTGGGATGGCTATGGCTATGGTGATGCAGGATGAGTCCCATGTGTCGCATGACATGCAGCATGATGTGATGGGAGCAGTGGGAGGGGGTGGGCATGACGTTGGGGGAGGAGGAGGGGTAGGGGAGGCGCAGGAGGGAGGAGAGCAGCAGGGGCAGCTGGATGGGATGATGATGGTGCAGAATCTTCCGATTCTGGACAACTTTGGATTTGATCCTTTCATGGATGAGGATCTTATTTGGTACTTTGGTGCCTAGCCTACTTGCAGTCATTATGTATGAGTTGCATTAGTGTGGTTACAAAACAGTTGTACTTACCAATGACTGTAATGGTGATTTTCAATGTATTCCCCCCCTATTGTACATACCATAAATATGGGTGACGTTTGACATATATTATATCTACCTACAAGTTCCATTAAAATTGAGTTGTTGTACAGTAATGGTTTGCAATCAAATGCTGCTGCTTTGTACACGCTATGCACAATGGAAAAAAAAAGAAGGATTGTCTACTAGGAAACATGAAATACATCGACAGCCAACAAACTCCTTAGTCAAACTAGTCTAGCATCAGATTGTTAAAACAGTCTCATCTCACCACCGTGATTGCCACATCTACAGCACTAGCCAAATGCATCCAGGTCATTTCTCAAACACCGAAACAACACAGCTCCTCATGCATCTGATCCTCAATTTCAACCACAATGCCGAGACACCCTTCACGCACCGAAGTAGCACAACTCCTCATCCATGAGGTTGTTCAGCAGTCTCATGTGATCCTGATTGCCTATCGCTCCAAAGCTGAACCCAAACAAGCTGTCATCCACATCCTCCTCCATCCCCACTGCACCCCCTCCGCTCTGCCCCACGGCTGCCCCACCAGCGTCCCCACCATTACCACTGGCAGTACCATTGCCGTTTGCAATACCATTGGCACTAGCATTAGATGAAATCATCCCCGAACCTGCTGCTCCGGCTTGGCCCGAACCTCCTCCCCGACCTGCCCCATCATCCGTAATAGTCTCATGGGGAGATCCCAAGCTCGGTTGCTGCTGCTGATGCAGCATGCCCTCTAGATGAATCATACCGTCCAGATTCGATGAATCTTCGAGGACCGAGGCGAAAAAGTCTGGGTTGCTGGCGAGAACAGCCTCCGCATCGGATAACGCCCTCCGCTTCGCCCCAACTGTCACTCCGCCGCCAGAACTGGCAGCACTGGCGCCGTTGCTAGCAGCAGCAGCAGCAGCCACGGCAGCAGAAAGCTCTTGAAACGCTGTTTGCTGCTCCTGCTCTTGTTGTTGCTGCTGCTGCTGCTGCTGCTGGTGCAGCTGGGAAGGAAGCATGCCAAGGTTGCTCCGCCCCGACCCCCCTCCAGCAGCAGTTGCGCCGCTCCTGCCACCTGATGCCATACCACCAGCCACGCCACTGGCAACACCACCAGTGATCGCGCACAGCGGAAGGTTCTGGTCGCTGTAGTTGCGGCGGAAGGGAGGGAGAGACGCAGCAGTGACTCGAGCCAAGGGGTTTAGGGAAGCAGAGCGAGCGTTGCTGCTGCCCACGTTTTGCTCCTCTGCCTGCCCTCCCTGCTCCTGAGAGTCGTCTCTTCCTTCCAAAAACCCCTGCTGCTGCTGCTGCTGCTGTTGCTGCTTTGTGTCTTTCCTCCTCTGCTGCTGCATCGCCTGTCCTTGCAGCATCACTTCCCGAAACACCTCCTCCCCAACCCCACCAGAAGCACCACCACCAGAAGCATTGCCAGCTCGAGCCATACCTGCCCTCGCAGCAGCAGCAGAGGCAGAAACAGCACCGTTAGCACCATTCGCACCACCACCAGCATTAGCAGCGGCGGCAGCGGCCGCAGCGGCCATCATCATCCCCGCATAGTGATGCGGCGGCGGAGGCATCCCATATGGCCCCATCCCATGCGGTCCCCCCATCCCCATGTGCCCCCCTCCCATGCCCATCATATGCCCGTACATCCCCCCGTACACGTCAGGATACCCTGATGCGTGAGCTGGCAGGCCGAGCGCCGCGGGGTACGGGAGCGGCGGAGCGGGAGGTGGAGGGCCCATGATTGGCGGATGCGGGGCGGGCATTCCCCCCATCATGTTACCTGCGCCCATGCCCATCATGTTTCCAGGGCCCCCCGGGTGGTAGGAATCTCCTGGGAAGCTTCCCTGCCTGAGCAGGGACGCGTGGCGCAGGTGGTGGGGTGGCAGGAAAGGCGCCCCGCCGTCGGGTGCGCCTGGATGTTGACGTGGCATGTGCGGGACGAAGCTTCCTGCGAACATGGTGGAAGCTGATGAGGGGTTACCAGCAGCAGCGGCTGATGCGGCGGCAGACGCGGCAGCGGAAGCGTTTCTAGCCTTGCCCGGTCCACCTGATGCCTTCGCGGCAGCGGCTGGCGGCGCGGAGGATATCGCTGACGTGGCAGGAGCAGGCGCGTTTCCGCCCGTTGCTTTCTTCGGAGTACCGGCTGTAGCAGCTGTAGCAGCTGTAGCAGCCGCAGCAGCAACAGTCTTTGCAGAGACGACGTCGGCAGCGGCGGCGGCAGCAGTTGCGCTCCCGCCAACGTCAGCGCGCGAATTCCCCCCAGCAGCGCCACTCTTTCTGCCGTTTGCGCCACCGCTGGCTTCCGCGGAACCGGCGGAATCCCCCTCCCCCTTGCCGCTAGGGCGGAACGCGCAGTTCGCTTGGTGAAGGTTTCGCGAGGCGCGGTCGGAAAACGCGTTGCGCCACAAGTGCCGCGGGCAGCGGTCGAACGGGCACATGAAAACTCTGTGCTCGGGCAGCATCTCAACCCCCGCAAGCACCGCCTCAATTGGCGGTGCCACGTCATCATCGCCTCCGGGATTCCCAGCAGCAGCATCACTGCTGTCCCCTAAGATTAGCAGCTTTTCGGCATTCCCCGGCGCCTGACCCGGAGCCGCGTCAGTGGCGGCAGGATTTGCGGGGATGTGATTCGTCACCGCCGGCATCCACGACAGCGGCTCGGTTTTCATGGTGGCGGCGGGCTTTCCGCCGACGCCGGCGGCGCCCACAGCGGGGGGTTTCCCGGCAGTCGCCCCTTCCGCTGCAGCGCTTCGCTGCTGCTGCTGTTGCTGCTGAAGTGCCTGCAGCGCTCCGGCGAGGTAGTCACCGCATCCCACGCCGCCGTTCGCGGAGACGAAGGGCGGAAGGTCGACGCGGAAGGGGTCGTATTCCGCCGCGCCCGGCGGAAGCGGCTTCCCCTGCGCGTGCAGCAGCGACGCCTCCTCCTGATCCAGCACAGCGAGCCACGTGGCACTTTCTCTCGCCGTCATCTTATCCTGCAAACACTTGCTCTGTCGCACGAGCTTGCGAATCCGTGCGATGTCCGGCGACAAATGCTTTATCACCGACGTCAGCACCCCGACCTTCCACGCCTTTTTCAAATCGTGCGGCTTCTTATAAGGAGGACGACCGCTGCCACGTGGCATCCCCAGCTGCGGCCACCAATCCTCGTCCCCGCTCGGCCACCACGGAGGGGGGTTTCCCTTTTCCAACGGATACCTCCGCTGCGGCGGATCGCAATGCTGCATTAACGCGGATAGCAGCGACCCGAGCGTCGTATCCTGAAGCTCTTGTAGCGTGTTTGGCGTGGTGAGCTGTAGCAGGCCTGCGGGCTGGTGGTCCTTCTTGCCGGCCGCTACAGCCTGCTCCGCGTTGTAGCGCGCGATGGCGGCGGGCCCGTTGCGGTCGAAGCGCACCTGGTCCTTCCACCACGCGCGCAGGTTGTCAGAGCTTCCGCCCACCGGCTTGCCCTTCTCCGGGATTATACCGTACACGAAACCCTGTCACAAAAAACAGTTTCGCGAAACGCAACGCAAAATGTGACGAAAAAGTGACAGGTCAGTGTGCTGCGAAGCGAAACATACTTAATAGCGAAAGGTTTGACGAGATTTAGAAACTAACGCTTTCACATCATTGAACGGAGCTGGTAATAATGGGTACCTGGGCCTTGCAGACTTCCATCATCTTCAGCATGTACTTCAGAATCCCGTCGTGCGCTCGCGACATCTTTTTGCGGCGAGCCTGATCCTGCTGCGACTGTTTCTGGCGCGGTTTAAAGTCGTCCTCCTCCTCCTCGTCCTCCTTATTCTCCTGAGCCTCTGGAGCATCCTTAATCTTCTGGCAGTCTTTGATCCGCTTCAGCTTGAGGCGGTCCTTCCACATGCGGCGTTCCAATTCGTCCACGTCAAGCTCGTCGTCGGAAAAGCCGTCCAGGTCAGCCTCGCCGACCATGAGATCCGCCATGTCACCCATGTCGATGTGGCCCGGGAAGATTATCTCGTCGTCCACCATAGTGAAATTGCGCCAACTAAAAAGCTCCTTAATAAGATAGGAATTTTGAGTTTATTATAGACCCAACAAAAAGAACGCAGTATTCCAGCACGGAAACGTTACTATAAGATGTCCTCCCTAGATTAGATACGATAGGTCGTGGCTGAGGATCCGTCAATGGCGGGACAGCCGGGAATGGTGGGCCGTAGGATGCTTCAGATATATTTGATTATTCGCAAAGCTGTTCTGATTACACTAGAGACGTCGACTATCGGACGCCAAGGTGCTGCCGTCGAACACGGAAGACTTCAGGAAACGCGAAACTACGAGAGGGAGCTACTTCTGAAGGTCAAACCGGTCGAGAAGATAGTAAAACACTCGCAGATTTGCTCAACTGATTGGCTCCAAGGACACAGGCGAGAAGGTGGACAGGGACCGTTGTCCTTACGTTCGCTCAACCACACACCTCCTCGTCCGTAACTGATGTGTGGGAGCGGAACCTGAGAATGCGAGTCGAGTTCTATCTCTGAAGAACTCAAACCAAACACAAGACGACCGACCTCGAGGAGAGCCAAGCTTCAGGAGGACAAGGAAGCCCCAGGCCAAGGAAAACCTCGGGGCAGCCAAGCCAACCCAAGGGAAGCCAAGCTCGAGGAAAGCCAAGGTCCAGGAGGAAAGCTGGCAAGACGAAAAACGAGTGGCGGAGAAACCCGCGTGACGCGAGGGTTCGGCAATATCAAGAGGCAGTTGCGGTGGATTCCTCTGGAGACAATCAAGAGGAGTGCAATGGTTGGCTGCATTGGAGGGCAGGAGTGGATGGAAGGGACGGGGAGATGCAAACGGTTCTTTCTGGGCCGTGTTTTATTTGACAGCTTGTCGAAGATCAGATTTTGATCGAAAGGCCACCGAGGATTATGGCATGGACAGTGGAAAATGACCGTGGAAACGATGGAAGGGAAATCATTACGAAATGGTGTAGGGCGGTGTTGAGGCTAGAAAGTGCTGATGTTGGCCACGAATCATCCAATTCTTTTGGTCTGCCCATTAAAGCCCGAGGTCAGCATGGTAAATTTTCAAGTTATGTGGGGTTGAAACAGTCTGGCGAAAATAATAATATCGTGTATTTCGAATATGTGTGTGGGGCGAAAGCGAATTCAGGAGGCGGGTAAAACAACCTTCGCCACGATACTATGCGACGGCTGTTTCCAAGGATATGGGAGGGCCGAACGACTCTGTGTGTGACAGAGCACTGCTCCAGCCCCACCACTGCTGCTGGCGCTTCTCTTTGGGGTTGAAATGGTGGGCAACGCGAAACTCACGCGAGTGAGAGTAAGGCAGTACACTGAACACTATTTTTACAATTTCTAATTTACTAAAATGTCTGGATGCTTTTGAGACTTCACTTCAGAAAAAACACAAAATTTCAAGTGCTGAATAGGTGCAGAAAAGCATTGCAAGCAAATTGTGAACAAAAAAAAAATGAAACATCAATAAACGCATTACCAATACATTTCGGAAACGCACTCTCTCAAGCTCAGATCCCTCAACTCATAAGGATCTCGGCCGGCCACATATCGACATGCCGTGCTGGTCCCTGCAACACTCTGCAGTCCCCCGGCCCACAGCAGCGCAGACCTGACGTGCGCTGCCACCATCATTTTCTGCCAGCATGGTCTGCCCCCTCCCGCATCAATGCTCCGCGGCATCCTGCTGGGCAGCAGGGGAGGCTGAAGGCAGTTTCGGGAGGAGGCTGCCTCACAGCTCCGCCAGCAAGCCTCAGGGCAGATTCACTCAAAGATCCGCTGGATGCGGTGCTTCGGTGGCCTGCCACGAGGAAGAGGGGGAGCAGAGGGGGAGGGAGTGGGGAGAGAGTGACGCTCATCACTTGTGCCAAGGGATCCAGTCATCGAATAACTTCTGCATGCGCGTGCGTGTTGCTATGCACCGTGTAGAGAAGGGAAGGGGATGGGGGGAAGCAGGGAAGGGGATGGGGGGAAGCAGGGAGCGGGATGGGGGGAAGCAGGGAGCGGGATGGGGGGAAGCAGGGAGCGGGATGGGGGGAAGCAGGGAAGGGGATGGGGGGGAGCAGGGAAGGGGATGGGGGGAAGCAGGGAAGGGGATGGGGAGAAGCAGGGAGCGGGATGGGGGGAAGCAGGGAAGGGGATGGGGGGAAGCAGGGAAGGGGATGGGGAGAAGCAGGGGATGGGGGGAAGCAGGGAAGGGGATGGGGAGAAGCAGGGAAGGGGATGGGGGGAAGCAGGGATGGGGATGGGGGGAAGCAGGGAAGGGGATGGGGAGAAGTAGGGAAGGGGATGGGGGGAAGCAGGGATGGGGATGGGGGGAAGCAGGGAAGGGGATGGGGGGAAGCAGGTGAGGCAAAGGAGAATATATTGGGGGGTAAACGGAGCTGGTGGGAGTGAGGGAGGTTGGTAATAAAAAAAAGGGGTGTAAACAATTAGGGGGAAGTGAGATCGACAGGGAGAGGGAGTGAGGGGAGTACCCGCTCTCACCCTCTGTCTCTCACTCTCTGGGACACCCCCCCCCTGTTCCCCCCCCTCCGTCCTTCCCCTGCTGTCTCTCCACCTCTGCCCTTCACCTTCTGTCTCTCACTCTCTGCCCCTCCCCCTCTGTTCCTCCCCCTCCGTCCTTCCCCTTCTGTCTCTCCCCGTCTGCCCTTCACCCTCTGTCTCTCCACCTGTGTCCTTCCTCCCGTGTCTCTCCCCCTCTGTCCTTAGCGAAAAAGGGAGGGAGAGAGGGAAGAGAGAGAGAAAGGCAAGAGAGAGAGAAAGGGAAGAGAGGGAGAGGGAGAGAGGGACAGAGGAATGAAGGTCGAAAGCAAGGTAGGGAGGGACGGAGGGAGAGGAAGAGAGGGGAGAAGGAGGGATGGAGGGAGGAAGCTTGGGCGAAATGAAGAGGCGGGGGCGACGAGAAGAAGCGCGCGCGGGCGACGAGGAGAAGCGCGCGCGGGCGAGGAAGAGAAGCGCGCGCGGGCGACGAGAAAAAAGCGCGCGCGGGCGACGAGGAAAAGCGCGCGCGGGCGACGAGCAGAAGCGCGCGAGGGCGACGGTTCAGGGTGCGCGCGCGGGCGACGAGGAGAAGCGCGGGACGGTGGGAAGCGCGGGACGGTGGGAAGCGCGGGACGGTGGGAATCGCGGGCGACGAAGGAAAGCGAGAGAGACGAGTGGGAGATATCGTGACCCGAGCAAGTGTGGGCGACGAGAAGAAGTGCGGGTGTCGCTTTTCCGCCAGTCTCACGAGGGTAACGCGCTCTCGTCATACTAAATCCCTTGAGTGTGGCAACTCATGCCATTTACGAGCATTGCTCGTGTCGTGCGCTAGCACGGGTAGCGTCCCTGGCATGCGAAAGAGGTACGGTCAGCGCATGGCTTGAAGTTGTGCTGGTCAGCGATTGGTCAGACAGCGTGAGTGACTCGTGTTGCAAGGAGAAAGTAGCCTTTACTTGAGCTAGCTTCTATCGCCCTGCCGCGCGTTTCCTAGTACTGTCCCTATTCTAGCAGACTAGTACTACTTGGTCTTCAAGATATGTGAGGTGTGCTCACGGCAATATTGTGGGCGATGGTCGGAGGTGTTGTGCGACTGGGCACGGAAACCAATCAGGAGTGAGGGTCGCAATAGGTTTTCCCTGAGTCGCGAGTTGTTTTTCAAACCAGAGAGGGTTACCCTGTTTTTTGCGACTTCAAGTTCAAGAATCTTGAACTTGAAAAATACCATGCTGTACCCGGGCTTTAAAATGGCGTTTTGCCGGACCAACGATTCGACCAAGGAGCAGATACACGACCGTCAAGAAATCGTAACAGTTGATTGCTCAAGCAGCGGCTGTGGGCAAGCGGTGTCGAGGGTTTGACACGTCATCAAATAAGTAAGGACCATCCACACGGCACCTTCCAGAAGCAAGCAACGTCACCGCAACCAATCAATATCTCAATTATCAACCGTTTGTGGTTGAAATCTCCTTTGCACTCATTGTGGGGAAGGTCGCTCGCATTACTTTTCCCGTGTAAAAATTCCTAGAAACGCCACGACGCCTGTCGAGATTTGAGGAGCACCCTGCAGTGACCCGTTTTCGCCCCTGCCACTGCAGCATACCGGAGGAGCATTGCAGCGTTTCATTTTTTAATCAGGTCTATGACTTTACACTGCAACGCAGATTGCTTTTTTTTTTTTCGTGACAAACCTACACTAGGCAGAAAGCGTCCAGAACAATTCCTGACGGGGCTGGAGGGTTCTGGGGTTTGGGAGGGACGTGAGGGCAAAAGGGCAACAAAACAACACATTGATTCTGAATCCCACCAGCCTGGTGCTCCTCATTGCCCTTCAAGGGTCAGCGATGCCGCTTGTCTGAGGCAAACTCTCACAAAAGGGTTCATTTATTACGCGTAACAGTTACCATACATGGCTTGGACTCGCCGGGCCGTTCACGATGCTTGCCTTCGTCTCCAAGACATGCTCCGATATACTAGGTTCACTCGGTACGAACTGGAGGAACCACAAAATTCATAACAATCACGCGTAAAGCCAGATGGTACCAAATCAAACGAATGGTTTCAGGTTGCATAATTGCGAGCACAACTGTACCACTAAACGAGGTCAATCGTTTTAGTCACCATCGAACCTGTTTGGTGTTCAAGTATATCTCGACGAGGTAAATAATGGTTCGGAGCGTTCTGAAGTCCATGAAATTATTATTCATTGGTATTACTCTCCTACGGCATCTGTGATGCTCTCAAGACCAGACCATTTCACAATCCTCTTCTATTCTCATAGCCATGGCTGTTCCCTGATGCGCTGATTAACTCTCCATGCTGGTGACCGTTACAAGTGATTATATTCGCGTTGCTGCTCTCCTCGGCAGACGAATTTGAGTTTCAAGTAATAGTTTTTGCAGAAGATATAGGCTTTAAACGCGTATATCCGACGGAATGGGCCGACGTGGCTCAAGGTCGCCAGTAAGGAAGCGCAGCCGTCGACCCCCCTCTCCGACCCGATCAAAATCGCGGTCTCGCTCCCGGTCTCCTCCTCCTCGTTCCTCATTGGCTCGCAAGGATCGAAGGGACGATCGGAGAGAGGGTCGGAAGGAGGGTCGGAGGGAGGGATCGGAAGGAAGATCGACGAGAGGACAGGAAGGACGATCGACGGAACCGTCGGAGCCGAAGCAGATCGCCTTACGGCAGGTCGGGACTCTGACATGCCTCCCCGTTGCTGAGCTTCGGCATGCTAATAATGCTTGTCGGAAAATGCTGTTATCGAGCGATTTCTCTTCGTGCGGCCTCGTTTCCTTTCACACATCCCCTCGGACTCGTTATACGCTGCTTCGTTATGCGCCATCAACTCCCTCAGGGACCTTGAATGGCTCGCCAGCTGGTTCGGGATTCAACGCAACAAGACATGTCTCCTTCTTCAGTCCTTGAGAGGCGCCCGTGTTCCCGTCTCCTCGTGTCGCTGTTTACCCTCTTCTTGAACCAAGATGAAACCAGCGTGATACTCGTTATAACGGTCCTCCCTATTCGCTAGGTTTCCGGAGGGTGACGTGTCTCACCCTATTCCCCTGCAGCTCGCCTTTTGAGTCGACTCAAAAGTCGCGACGTGGCCGCTATTCGGACGGTGCGATGCGGTGCAGTGAGGTGCAGTGTCTGATCCCTCCCCCCTGCAGCTCGCCTGTAAGAGACGTGATTACAGGCACCATGATAGTAACGCAGCGTCTTGTAACGCAGCGTGCCCGTAAGAGCCACAGACTCCGTTTTTCCTCTGGTGGCCGTTTTTCCTCTGGTGGCCGTTTTTCCTCTGGTGGCCGTTTTTCCTCTGGTGGCCGTTTTTCCTCTGCCATACACACCCCGACGGTACTTCCCCTGTCCCTCTTGTTCTCGGCCGTTTGTCCCCTCTTAATCCCCAATCCTTCCCTCTCCTCCCTTCCTCCCTTCTCCCCGCTTCCTCCGCCTCCCCATCCTCCATCGCCTTAAACTGGACCGCTTTTAGTTAAGTGCCATCCTACTATGAGCCCCCCGTTTTCACCGTATCCGCTCTAACATATTCCACCCTATCCATCCCCACCCTTCCGCTCCTCCCCTCCCTCTCGCCTGTGCGTTCGCCGCTCCACACCCATCCTTCTGCCCTCCTGGTGCTTTTGGCACCTCCGCTGGTCTCCACCCTGGGTGCGTTCGGCACACCTTGGGAACTTCCTCGTCGCTGATTGGCCAGAGGGCGCCGGAGCAGGTCCCCCTCCCCTCGCCGCCGCGACAAGGCGCGGGACAGCGGGCGAAGAGGGGGCGATGAGCGGAAGCAGGAAGGCGCGCGAAAGGGGGAGAGTGCGCGTAAGGGGGAAGGCGCGCGCGGAAGCAGCCGTCGGGACCTAAGCCGCAGCCGCTCGCGCTCCCCTGCCCCGCGGAGGCGTTCGCGCTCCCCCTCCCCACGCTCTCGCGCGCGGAGAGAAAACGCGCGGAAGGACGATGCGCGGAAGCGGAATAGCCTGCCTGGTGAAGGGGATAAGGGCGGGAAAGGCGCGGAGAAGGGCAAAGGAGGCGAGGAGGAGAAGGGCAGGGGGGAGGACGAGCGGAAGAAAGCTGACTGCGTGGGGAAGGACGTCGAAGGAGGGGTGGGGAAGGGAGGGGAGGGGGAGGTGGAGGGGGATGAGAAAGTGAAGGAGAGGGAGATGGAGGCTCGGAGGGCCAAGGAGGACGCGGAGAGGGCTGAAAGGAAAAGGTGAGTAACATTGGTCAACGCTTGTCAACGCTAGTCAACGTTATAACTGGGTGTATAAACAGTTGAGACCCCTCATTCTGGAAAAGCGACTGGGAGGTGTTTCATTCACGTATCTCCCACCCACCCATCCTTCCTGTATGTGTCCGTGCAGGTTACGAGAAGAAGCAATGGAGAAGCTTATAGCGGAGGAGACTACGAGGAGGCTTGAGGAGGCGATTCGGGAGCGTGTGGAGCGAGAACTTACCTCAGAGGAGATCAAGAGGGAAATGGCGGCTTTAATTGAAGAAGGCCGGAGGAAGCTTCCTGGGGAGGTGGCGAGAGTTTTAGAGGAGGAGAAGGAGGCTGCTGAGGAGGAGAAGAGGAGGAAAGAGGTGAGTGGGGGGAGCGTTGGGATTGGGGAAGAGGTGAGGAGGAAGAGGAACAGTAGTCTTTCTTTTGAGTTGACCAAGAGTCAGCTTTAGAGGAGGAGGAGGCCGCTGAGGAGGAGAAGAGGAGGAAAGAGGTGAGTGAGGGAAGAGGGAACGGGGGAAAAGGTGAGTGGGGAAGAGGGGAAGTGAGCTGACTTTTGAGTTCACTCAGTCAGCTTCAGAGGAGGAGAAGGAGGCTGCTGAGGAGGAAAAGAGGAGGAAAGAGGTGAGTGGGGAAGAGGGGAAGCGGGGAAGAGCAGAAGAGGGGAAGAGCATTTGTTTGAGTCTGATCTTTTAATGCTGTGAGAAGGGTGTTGAAGGGGTCGCAAGGATGGGGAAGGACTGGTACTCTCTTTCAGAAAAGGTAAGGGTGGTGGTGGGGTGCAGCAAGGATTGTTGCAAGCCTTTGCTAAAAAAATCGCTTTTGAGACTTCTCAAAAGCGATTTCAAATTAGGCCAGAAAGTATACTTGGAGGAGCCTCTGGGTTAGAAGGAAAAGGGCCAGAAGTCAGATTACAAAAATCGTTATCTTAAAGCCTAAACCCTTACTTCATCTTGGCCACTCTTTACGTTCCCACGTTCGTTCCCTTGCCCCGTCCATTTTCTCTATCCCTTGCAGGAGGAGAAGCGGAAGGAGGAAGAGCAGCAGCAGGAGCTGTTGCAGCAGAAGCAGAGAGAAGCAGAGGAGGCGGAGCGGCAAAGGTTAGAGGAGCAAGCGAGGGAGCAGGAGAGGCGGTATCGGGAACTGGAGGAGAAGCAGAGGCAGAGGGATGAAGCCAAGAGGAAGAAGAAGGAAGAGGAGGAGAAGACAAAGAAGGAACAGATGAAGATTTTGGGGAAGAAAAACGCCCGGCCGAAGCTAGCGTTTAGCCTCGGCGGTGGGAAATGACTAGGATTGGATAGTCTTCTCTGGTTTGGCCTGGCCTGGCCTGGCCTGGCCTGGGCTGGTCTGGTCTAGAACTGTGTTGGTGTTTATGGATGTACTGTTTAGAGTAGTACCAGTATGTGATGGTTAAGTGCTGGAGTGTAGAAGTGGGCTGTGTTCCATTCTGGGTGCTTCAGTCTGTATCTGTACCGTACTCTCCAGCTAAGGTCCATCCCCCCTGTTGCCAGAGCCTGCACCTCTTGGGATAGGATCGAGGCACCTAAAAAGGGCTGCAGCTGTTACGGTATCTATGTGCCAAAGCTGGCTATGTTCTTCCCTCTTCCCCCTTCCCTCTTCCCCTGCTTACCCTGTTGTCCCCTCACTCCTGTTTCTGCTCCTCCCTAAACCAGAGCCCAAGAGCCAGACCCGATTTCAGACAAGAATATGGTAGACCAGAGTTGGGTTGATAGAAACTTGGGGAGCAGGCGTCTTGAGGAGTATCTAGGAAATCCAAACGCAGGTGGTGGTGGGTACAAGTGGCCCTTTCTTTCCTCTCCCTGCATGTGTTCCTATTCCAATCGTGGCATGGCATGGCAAAAATGCCAACTAGGGTAGCAGCAACAGACAGCAGACACGTATATTAGGTAAGTGCCAGAATAAGGTAGGTAGGTGGCTTGGGTAGGTACCAGTGCTAAGTACCTTAGGTAGATGACTGGTGGTGGATCAACAGGGCACTCTTCAGATGAAGTGACAGGGGACAAGCATACATTATATTCGCGGGAAGGTGTAAACATGGTTTTGATGATGGGTATTAGCTATCAACTCTGGTAATTGGCTTGGACGATCAGGCCTTGATGATCAAGCTTTGGCAAAGAGCTTCGGAATGAGGTTCGGCAATTGGTATGGATGAGGAAGCCTAGCCTCGTAACGAGATGACGATGACGCTGGTGTTGTCCTCTGTCTCACGATCCTGAGAGGGAGGGGCGCAGCAGAGAGAAGCACACAGATGAGGACACAAAGAGACACACGGATAGAAGCATGATTGGGGCGAGATAACTCGAATCTGGTGTTGTCCTCTGTCTCGCGATCCTGTGGGGCAGGGCAGAAATACAGAGGGTGCAACAGAGAGCAGAAACACAGAAGAACCTATGAAGAGATATACGGAGTGTCGCAAGGAGATGATGATGATGATGCTACTCCGTGTAGATGGTTGCTGATCATGCTACTCTAACGAGTCAGCAAGGACTACCGTGAATTACGCTGTAGTGTGCTGTTCTACAGTGTAGTGTACTGTATTATAATACACTCACATGCAGAGCTGTATGCATGAGCGCATCGCATGCCTGCTGCACATCCCCGTGCCTCCAAGCTAGCCCTTACCTTCAGCTATTGGTGTATCTGCATGTAGTATACTGAATGTCATAAGACTCTCACGTGCAGAGCAGTGCGCACAAGGGCCTCACATTCCTGCTTACATCCTCGTGCCTCCAAGCTAGCATCTATTGGTGTATCTTCATGTAGTATACTGTATGTCTTTAGACACTCACGTGCAGAGCAGAGCAGTGTGCACAATGGCCTCGCGTTCCTGCTTACGTCCCCGTGCTGCAACGACAGTGCAGTATACTGAAACTAGCGTGCCTCCCATCCCACGTGATAAAAGCAGTGTTATGAGACGTCTCAAAACACTACTTTTATCGCAACGACAGTGCAGTATACTGTCTTGTAGCGTGCTTCCCAGCTTACAAAAGCATCTTGTACCATGCCCTCATGCACTCACATGCAGAGCCGCGTGCACGAGAGCCTCGCAAGCCTGCTGGCTGCTGTGCCTGCAGGTCTTTTAACGTCCCCATGTCTCCAAGCCAGCGGCAATGCGTAGTGTACTAAAGTGTCATATAGTGTATCTTGATGTACTATACTGTATCCTTGTTCACTCACATGCAGAGCCGCGTGCACGAGAGCCTCGCATGCCTGCTGTACGTCCCCATGCCTGCAAGGCAGTATTAGTGTATGGCAGTATAGCATAGCGTAGCAGCCTGTAGTGTAGTGTACCGTTGTGTATCATACAGCACTCACATGCAGAGCCGCGTGCGCCTCGCAAGCCTGCTGCACGTCCCCATGTTGTAGAGTCCAACACGGTGGAAATCAGTGTGCTTATAAGAGCATATTATACCACAATCTCATACACTCACATGCAGCGCAGCGTGCACGAGCGCCTCGCATGCCTGCTGCACGTCCCCATGCTTCTCCATCTCGCTCCGCACAAATGACACGGCTTCAGAACTGCAAGATTAACAGGGTGTGGTGGGAGGCAGGGAGGGAGGGAGGGAGGGAGGGAGGGAGGGAGGGAGGGAGGGAGGGAGGGAAGCAGTGTGTGTGGGAAACGGATGTTTGTTCCAAAAGTCCCCATGCTTCTCCATCTCGCTCCGCACAAATGACATGGCTTCAGAACTGCAAGATTAACAGGGTGTGGTGGGAGGCAGGGAGGGAGGGAGGGAGGGAGGGAGGGAGGGAGGGAGGGAGGGAGGGAGGGAGGGAGGGAGGGAAGCAGTGTGTGTGGGAAACGGACATTTGTTCCAAAAGTCCCCATGCTTCTCCATCTCGCTCCGCACAAACGACACTGCCTCAAAGCTGCCAACAGGATGTGTGGGGGAGGCAGGTAGGGAGGGAGGAGCGAGAGAGGGGAGTGGGAGGGAAGGAAGGGGGTGTGTGTGTAGCTGTCACTTATTCCAAAAGTCTCCATGCCTCTCCATCTCGCTCCGCACAAACGACACTGCCTCAGAGCTGCAAGAGTGGATGCGTGTGGAGCAAGGGGGGGAAGGGAGCGAAGAAGATGTGTGGGGAAGCTGCTACTGACTTTCGATCCCCATGCCTCTCCATCTCGCTCCGCACAGACGACACTGCCTCAGAACTGCAAGAGTGGATGCGTGTGGAGCAAGGGGGGGAAGGGAGCGAAGAAGATGTGTGGGGAAGCTGCTACCGACTTTCGATCCCCATGCCTCTCCATCTCGCTCCGCACAAACGACACTGCCTCAGAGCTGTAAGAGTGGATGCGTGTGGAGCAAGGGGGGGAAGGGAGCGAAGAAGATGTGTGGGGAAGCTGCTACCGACTTTCGATCCCCATGCCTCTCCATCTCGCTCCGCACAGACGACACTGCCTCAGAACTGCAAGAGTGGATGCGTGTGGAGCAAGGGGGGGAAGGGAGCGAAGAAGATGTGTGGGGAAGCTGCTACTGACTTTCGATCCCCATGCCTCTCCATCTCGCTCCGCACAGACGACACTGCCTCAGAACTGCAAGAGTGGATGCGTGTGGAGCAAGGGGGGGAAGGGAGCGAAGAAGATGTGTGGGGAAGCTGCTACCGACTTTCGATCCCCATGCCTCTCCATCTCGCTCCGCACAAATGACACTGCCTCAAGAGCTGTAACAGGGTGTGGTGGGGGAGTGGGAGGGAAGGGGGGAGGGGGGAGGTGGGGAAGCGGGTGTGGGGGTGGGAAGGGTGGAAATGGGTGTGTGGGGGGGGAAGGGTGGAAATGGGTGTGGGGGTGGGAAGGGTGGAAATGGGTGTGGGGGTGGAAATGGGTGTGGGGGTGGGAAGGGTGGAAATGGGTGTGTGGGGGGGAAGGGTGGAAATGGGTGTGTGGGGGGGGGAAGGGTGGAAATGGGTGTGGGGGGGGGAAGGGTGGAAATGGGTGTGGGGGTGGGAAGGGTGGAAATGGGTGTGGGGGTGGGAAGGGTGGAAATGGGTGTGTGGGGGGGGGAAGGGTGGAAATGGGTGTGTGGGGGGGGGAAGGGTGGAAATGGGTGTGGGGGTGGGAAGGGTGGAAATGGGTGTGTGTGGGGGGAAGGGTGGAAATGGGTGTGGGGGTAGGAAGGGTGGAAATGGGTGTGGGGGTGGGAAGGGTGGAAATGGGTGTGTGGGGGGGAAGGGTGGAAATGGGTGTGTGGGGGGGGGAAGGGTGGAAATGGGTGTGGGGGTGGGAAGGGTGGAAATGGGTGTGGGGGTGGGAAGGGTGGAAATGGGTGTGTGGGGGGGAAGAACGTGTAGCAATATGAGGGGAGCGGGGGCTAGGTATTAGCAGGAAAAGGAGAGCTTTATACCTGGAAAACGCATCCCATAGGCCATCAGATGCAATGATGACGAATTCGGCATCTTCTGTCAGCTCAGTGCCGTACACGTCAGGGAGCGCTGAGATCCAATCAGAATCGTACTTTCTCCTGAAAACCAGGAAGGGATGGCAAAAGCAGGCACGGGAAAAGCATGCGGGTAGGGCTGAGAAGGGGTGAGCAGGAGCGAGATAGAAGGGATGAGAAGGGATGAGAAGGGATGAGAAGCAAGGTACGAGAGGAGAAACCTATCTGGATACGTTGATGCTACTTTCGAGAAATCTCAACAGTAACATCAGTTGGGCTGAGAAGGGGTGAGCAGGTGTGAGATAGAAGGGATGAGAAGGGATGAGAAGCACGGTACGAGAAACCTATCTGTATATCAACTTGACCTTCTTCACTGGTTAATGGAGGGACAGCAGCAGCCACCAAACTCGGTTCTCCTGACCAACTACTAAAAACAGCAGCAAGCAGCGAGCAGAGAGCAGCAAGCAGCGAGCAGAGAGCAGCAAGCAGCGAGCAGAGAGCAGCAAGCAGCGAGCAGAGAGCAGCAAGCAGCGAGCAGAGAGCAGCAAGCAGCGAGCAGAGAGCAGCAAGCAGCGAGCAGAGAGCAGCAAGCAGCGAGCAGAGAGCAGCGAGCAGCGAGCAGAGAGCAGCAAGCAGCGAGCAGAGAGCAGCAAGCAGCGAGCAGAGAGCAGCAAGCAGCGAGCAGAGAGCAGCAAGCAGCGAGCAGAGAGCAGCAAGCAGCGAGCAGAGAGCAGCAAGCAGCGAGCAGAGAGCAGCAAGCAGCGAGCAGAGAGCAGCAAGCAGCGAGCAGAGAGCAGCAAGCAGCAAGAGGAGAGCAGCAAGCGGAGAGCTTCCTTGGAGACCCATCTGGTGGTCCACCTCCCCTAATTCACTGAAACGAGAATGGCTTTAAAGCAGCAAGCAAACGCAATCAGCAAGCATCAAGCAGCAAGCAGCAGCAAGCATCAAGCAGCAAGCAGCAAGAAGCAAGGAGCAAGCAGCAAGGAGCCAGCTTACTTGGAGACCCATCTGGTGGTCCACCTCCCCTTCTTCACTCCTTGTTGCATCATTCTGCACACAGAGGAGCACAGTGCGGTAAAGTGCGGTTCAGCATGGTATAAGAGTGGTTCAGTGGGAAGAGTAGGGCATTGATGTGCATACAAGTACTGTATTTGTCTTAGTTTTGTTTGTTTGTTTGTTTTGTGTGCAGTGATTGATCCAGGTAGGTGTATTGGTAAAGCTGGTTACTTCAATAATTCATAAGCGCGACTCACTCAGTCAGTGACTCACTCCTCTTTTCTCTACTGCACGACTCACTCCTCTTTTCTCTACTGCACGACTCACTCCTCTTTTCTCTACTGCACGATTCACTCCTCTTTTCTCTTCTGCACGACTCACTCCTCTTTTCTCTTCTGCACGACTCACTCCTCTTTTCTCTACTGCACGACTCACTCCTCTTTTCTCTACTGCACGACTCACTCCTCTTTTCTCTACTGCACGACTCACTCCTCTTTCTCTACTGCACGACTCACTCCTCTTTTCTCTTCTGCACGACTCACTCCTCTTTTCTCTTCTGCACGACTCACTCCTCTTTTCTCTACTGCACGACTCACTCCTCTTTTCTCTACTGCACGACTCACTCCTCTTTTCTCTTCTGCACGACTCACTCCTCTTTTCTCGTCTTGAAAGCCACGTTGCCAAACGCTCGGGACACAGCAATCACGCCACACACCCGCCCTTGGCTCACCTGCGTATGGGATGAATGATGAGGGAAGTTACAGGGACGGGTGGGGAGAACATAAAAGAGAAGGTGGAACGTATAATGAAGGAGGCCCGGAAAAGGCTCGGGACACGGCCACCACGCCACACATCCGCCCTTGGCTCACCTGCACATCGGGTGAACCAACAAGGGAGGTGGGTGGGAGGGTAAGATGGAAAGTGTTTGGGAAAAATCAAGGTAGGTTGGGGAGAAAATACGTTTGAAGCGTCTCATAATAGGATCAGAACACGCCAATCACGCCACACATCCGCACTTGGCTCACCTGCGTATGGGGCGGTGGGTGAGGAAAAGGGTGGGCATGTGGATAGGGGGAAAGATAAGGTGAATTCGGGGAGAGATAGGATGGACAGGGAGAGAGACAGGGTCGTTGGGAGGAAGATTGGGTGGATTGGGGGAGAGATAGGGTGGACATGGGAAAGATAGGATAACGTCTCAACAGTTACGCACAAGTTGACTCAGCACCCACCCACTCACCCATCCGCCGGCCTTGTTGCTCCTCTTAATCTCCTCCTGCTCCTTTTCCACTTGCTCCTTATCTCCACCTAATCGATTCACTCACCCATCCGCCTGCTCTGTTGATCTTCTTAACCTCTCCCGCACCTTCCCCCAGTTGTTGCCTTTCCAATATGCTAAAAAAAAAAAAAAAAAAAAAAAAAAAACAACGCACCCATCCGCCCGCCTTGTTGATCCTCTTAATCTCCGCCTGCGCCTTGCCCGAGTCGCCGCTGGGCTTATGGTCGTCCGAGATGTATCCCTCGTCGCCCCCCCCAACAGCCATCACGGCGCGCGAGTCGCCTATGTGCGCCACGAACAGGCGGTCGTGCCGCACGAACGCTACCGTGCCCGTTGAACCAGACTCGGGCTCAGAACTGTGCTCCTCCAGCCTGGGGTGTTGGGTTGCGAGAGGCGGGGGAATCGGCGGCGGGAGATTCGACTGAAAAGTGACACACAAACGCCTCTGTACCCGTCGACCCCGACTCAGGCTCAGAACTGTGCTCCTCCAGCCTGGGGGGGACTATGCAGGAGGGAGTGTAGGGGTGGGGAGGGAGAGGGGACACGCGCGAGGGGAGAGGAATGTAGGAGGGGAGGGAGAGAACAGAAGGAAGGGGGAAGGGGATATGTGCGAGGGGAGCAATACTCAAGTCGAGGCAAGTAAGCGAGTAATGCTCGAGGCGAGCAACAATCCAGGCAAGTAATACTCAAGTCGCGGCGAGTAATTCTCTAGGCGAGGTAAGTAATAATTGAGGCGAGTAATACTCACCACTGCAGCAGGCGCTGGTCGGCTTTAAGAAAAGCATCCTCGCGCGTTTCCGCGGCCGTCAGCTCCTCGTCCTCCAACACCGCACCGCCTTCCAGTGCCAGCACACAACAAGCACACCATACAAACGCACCCAACCAAACACACCCACCAAGCACACCCACACCACCAAGCCCTCTTACCACCGCAGCAGCCGTTGATCAGCCTTGAGAAACGCGCGTCCTCCGCAGCCGTCAGGTCCTCGTCCTCCAACACCGCACCGCCCTCCAGTGCCAGCACACAACAAGCACACCCACACCATACAAACGCACCAACAAAACGCACCCACACCACCAAGCCCCTGTAGGAGCCGTTGATCAGCCTTGAGAAACGCGTCTTCGAGCGCGTCCTCCGCAGCAGTCAGGTCCTCGTCCTCCAACACCGCGCCGCCCTCCAGCGCCTCCATAACCTCACCATACACTCAGTCAACCCCCGCCAAGCACACCCGCTCACCACTGCAGCAGCCGTTGGTCGGCTTTAAGGAAAGCATCTTCGAGCGCGTCCTCCGCGGCCGTCAGGTCCTCGTCCTCCAACACCGCGCCGCCCTCCAGTGCCTCCATGCAGTCGTCGTGCAGCTCGTCGCTCAGAAACTTCGCGGAAGACGCGCCTGCACGTGCGACAAACACGCGCTCCGAAGTCAACTCACACGCTCAAATCTTAAGTATCGGAAGCTTCCCAGAAAAGCAGAAATGAAAGGTTTGGAAACTGCACGCTCAGTATCCGTCCAACACGCTCCTGGCAGTCAAATACGCACCTGCGTGGCCGTCAAATACGCCGGCGTAGAGGAACCCAGCGCCTATGTCTTCCAGAACCACCACGTGGTCCTCCATCTCGTCGACTCAGTAGATACCTGGATGGCCGTCAAAACGCACCGGGTGGCCATCAAATGCGCACCGGGTGGCCGTCAAATACACACCTGCGTGGCCGTCAAATACGCCGGCGTAGAGGAACCCAGCGCCTATGTCCTCCAGAACCACCACGTGGTCCTCCATCTCGTCGCGCCGCCCCTGCGCCGCGTGGCACCCCACCTTCAGGCGGCGGCGCGGCGTCCCTTCCGTTCCTGACGCCGCGACTGACGGCGCGTCCTCCGCTGTGGGTGCTGCGGCAGCAGCCGTGACGGGAGTCGCTGCAGCAGAAGGAGGTGCGACTCGTCGAGGGCCCTTAGCTGAAGCGCATGATGCGGAGAGATTCAAGTTCAGGTTGAAGAAACTCGACTCGTCGCGGACGAGGGAGGAGGCTGATGATTTGAGTGGTACAACTGGAGCGGGAGTGAGCCTGAGGGAGGAGATAAGCGAGCGAACCGCCGCCATGGTTGCCGTAAGAGGTTCTTTCGAAGTTGCGGACTTGCAATTGTAGGATTGGTGAACAAGTGGATGCCCAGCCCAACAATCACTGAATTCAGCAATGCTACGCAAAACGATGTGTCCTACTATGCACGAAGCAGAAAGCAATGAGCTCGGTACGTCTTCTCCAGTGGAGGACCTATGCTTCGTATAGTACGACGACAAACCTTCTTTAGCCAAACTCCGAGACGTATATACGAACGGACAACCTATGAACGACCTTCAGGTACGTACGTCCTCTTCTTCTCCGCGTTATCGTAATTTATGGAGGTCCTACCTCAGACTTCCTTGCTTCCACTGACCAATCACAGTATTTCTGACAGAATCAGTCTGCCGTGAATTACCCGTTGATGATTTCCTACCTCTTATTCTGAATGCGGCCTTTTGATTGAAATCGCTTGTCCCAAACAACCAATCTCGGAGGAGGCGCGGTGCCACGTCACAATGCCTCGGCATGCTCGATGGTGGTCCACGAGGTTGACATCCACCCTACGATTGGGTCAACCACGTGGAACGTGTGGCGAGCAACGTCGATTCGCTCAACATGCCTGGCGAAAAGGTATGGAATCGGCTCGGGAGGAATCGATCAAGGATTTCACAAAGCTCGCTGTAGTTTGTGGAGCCAGCGTGGCAAGCTTTTCATTTGTCGGTCTTCTTCGGGCCAACATCACTGGCATGCAACATAGTATGGTAACCCTATGCAATTGTATGCAAAACCGTCGATACCTCGGTTTTGAAGTTATTTAGATATTGCGCTAGTATTTAGGCTCTTTTGAATGGACACACTGATTTTTAACGCGCTTATCTTTCCGCTAAAGTTCTATTTATTCGGACAACTGTTCTGCCATATGAGCAACACTGTTCACTTCTTTTGACAGAAAAAAAATAAAACCCAATCGGAAAGGGATGCACTCGGGGAGGCATCAACCCTAAAAACAATGCCCTTTCCCGTTTTTAGGGTTGATCCCTCCCTGAAATAAGTCCAGGTCCCTAGGGGTTTATTTTTTTCCTGCCTGCACTAGCAGTAGTCGGTAGCAGTATATTGGGTGGAATATATTGTTACGAAAAAGACCCCGTTAACTTCCATTCTAACGGATTTTCCTGTTAAAATTATCGTGCAAAATAGTTGTCTGCAGGAATATTTGTCAGGCGCCGAACGGAGCGCGTTAAAAAACTAATGAAACGAAATCGAAAACGCATTCGGTTGTTGCACCCATTGCACCCTTTTTGTGCTGCGTCAGCTGTTACACAGTGTTTTGAGTGGCGCTACCGGACAAATTTGCGAAGCAGAACTGGGGTATCGACGGTTTTGCATACCATCGAATAGGGTTACCAGACTAATTTGCATGTCTATGATGTTGGCCCGTCTTCTTCACCAATCCACTGCCTTACGAAAGTAGGGCTCGCTTGCTGTCATCATGGCTAATTATCACGACCACACCCACCTCCCTGTTTGAGCAACTGCGCTACGCTGCGCTATGAAATCGGAACCAAAAAAGGATAGAAAGCACTAACATACATACATGCAACCTTATTGCATTATTCTCCACCTTCCTGTTCCATCCCCCTCTAGCACAAGCTCAGCATGGTGCCACCTCCGCAGAGATTCTCTTCTATGGCTAACACTAACAATAGCAACCCCCGCCATAGCAAGCCAGGCATACATACGCGCCTCCATCTCGCCATCCACAGCACTCGTAGCCTCATCCAGGAAAACCAACCTCGGGCGATGAAACACCACTCTTGCAAACTGAAGCCGCTGCTGCTCCCCTGGAGAAAGTCCCGCAACCCAACTTCGAGCGTTGCCTGACCATTCTGGAGACGGCCTGATGTTGGGACAACCTTGCTGCTGACAGTGCCTCTCATTGCCAAAACGATCCTCAGATTTCACCAGTCCATCTGGACAGATGGTCTCCAGAAATGGTAACAGGTGCGTCAAGCCCACCACAGCAAGAGCAGCCTCCATCCTAGTCCTTACGCCGCCATCCCTCCTCCTGCCTCTACACACACCCTCGGGAATACCCCCAAGTTCCATAGGGTACATGACTTGAGCAGCAAGGCAGGGGGAGGGAGCAAGAAGGGGCTTCTGGGGAAGGAACATGACATTGGGGGAAGCAGCAGGGGGGTATAACGTCACGGGGGGAAGGAGGGCTGCAGCAGATGAAATTACGCTGCTGCGGCTGCTGCTGCTGACGTGGCGGCTGCTGGTTGGCCAGAGTCCAGCGATGGCGCGCAGGAGGCTGGTTTTGCCACACCCGCTGGGACCGGTGACCAGTAGGGCCTTGCCACGTGGCAGATGGAGAGAGAGGTTCGCGACAATGAGGTGGTTTGTTTGGGGGAGAGTGAGAGTGAGACGGGAGAGGGAGAGTGCAGGAGGGAAGGAGGAGGGGGAACAGGTGTGGCATGGTGGGTGCACCTCAAGTTCAGGTCCAGGTTCAGGCTTAAAAGCAGGCAGACGTTCAGGTTCAGGTGCCACCAATGCTTCCTCACACCCTCCCTCCGCTCCCTTCCCCGCTGCTGTCACACCTCCCATCTTCCCATCCCCCGTCCCCTGTCCCACCACCACGACCCCTTCCTCCTCCTGCCAGCCTGGCAGGCGCCAACCAGAGCCTGCCACGTGGCGGATGGCAGATTGCAGGAGAGGGAGAGGGGCGGTGGTGAGGAGGGAGGCTGGGTAGGTGTGCGTGCCAAATGAAGGGTGGAGAACTAGGGGGCATGACGGCATTGGTGGTGGTCCTGGTACTGCTGGTGTTGCTGGTTCTGCTGCTCCTGCTGCTGCTGCTGCCGCCGCAGCATTAGGAAACACTGTGGAGCCCATTGAAGCTGCTGCTGCTTCACTGGCCGTGGCAGTGGGAGCAACAGGATAACCGAGGAGGATCTGGGCAACGTCCACCTCGTTGTACTTGATGGGGGAGGGGAACGGCCACGTGCAGCCAGCACCGATACCAGTACTGACAAACTCAGCGCCACCACTGCTGCCAGCAGCACCAAATTCGGCACTAACACTGCTGCCACCACCACCGGCACTACGACCAGCGCTGCTGCCACTGCTGCCAGAAGCAGAGTGCATGAGGTAGCCAGTGAGGGGGTCAACAGCGTCAGCCCAGTGACCGGCCGCCCAGATGTGCTCACAGAGCTGCTGCTGGAAGAGGCGGAAGTTGAAGAGCAGCCGGTTCATTGCCCTGCTGACGTCTGCCTGCGTTGCTGTGGCGGAGTCTGCTGGACTCATGCCTGCATGTGCTGAGGCGCCATCTGCATTTGCAACTTCTGATACAGCAGCAGCCGCAGCAGCAGAAGCACCAGCAGCAGAGGAGGATGAATTGTTGTGGATAGGCCAGAGTGGCACATCGCTGCACTGAAATGTCACCACTATCTTCACATCCTCTACTCTCACCTCCCCCCTCTTCACACCTTCCAACCCCCCATACTCTACTCTCACCTCCTCCGTTCTCACATCTTCCATCCTCACCTTCTCGATTTCCGCTCCTTCCATCCCCACATCCTCTACTATCACATCCTCCACACTCATGCTCCATGCCTCGCCCACACGTGCAGCTGCCCACCTCATCTCCGTCTTCCCCCATCCGTCTCCGGATTGTGGCAGCAGGGTCCCTACCAGGGAGCGTAGATCGGGCGGGACAGAGTGAATGGAGTACTGCAGGATCCTGTCAGCTTCGCCGGCTGCTTCCTCGTCAGCTCTCGTGCCGTTGCTTCCTGGTCTCGGCACCATCAGTCAAGTCGGCTCCTGCAGCATAAAGTCCCTTGGCTCCACAAATTCGCCACCACACGGTGTGATCCGCGTGTCCTCACAACGGCCCTCACGCACCGATTCGCCAGCCCCTCTCCACGTGCTTAGCGCTGAGATGGCACGCCTCGACGTCCTCCCCGCGTGAGAAAAGGATGTCCTCGGATCGCTCCTTAACTCTGACATGCGCCATACGGAACTCAGCTTCCCGCCTTTCCTGCTCGGCTACTAGCGCCGCGACTGGAGACATGACGCAGCGCGTTATGACCGCACCGACTGTGAAGAATAGGAGGATGATCAGGAGGCCCGTGGGACCGATTAAAGACACGACCCAGCAGCTGTAGTACAGCACGGTAAGCGGCGCGGTTACCGTTCTACTTAGCAGTAATGAGACCTGCTCCGCGAATCGGTGAATGTCCTCCGTGATCCTTTGATCGGGGTTGTCTATAACGGGTACAGAAGGGTCCTTTGCATTAGTAGCGGCATTATGGACAGAGGAGGTGCCGCATTTCTCGAGATGCGCGAAGTACAGCCAGCTGCTTCGCCTGTACGCCACGTGGCAGGCGGACGTCAGCGTCTTCCGCCATTTCAGGCAAAGGAACTGCGCGGACCAATCAGTGAGGGCCGTGGAAACAGCGGCCAGGGTCAACCAGATCGCGGAATTCCCGAGGGTCTTGAGGAAAGCATCCGGGCTGGCATTGACGAGGGCGAAATAGAACGTTCCTGTAACGGTGCCCATTTTCGCAACAATGGGAATGTTTGCGAGCGCGAGGAGTAACAGGATGATGGCGTACTTCGCACCAGCGAGTCGCAGAAGGGCCAGCAAGCGTCGCAAGAAACGGAGATCCACTCGTGCGGAAGACGCGCGATCGTAGCCGTTGACTGGTAACGGCTGATCGTCGGTGCCGATGGTCTGCGACTCCTCGGTGAAGAAACAGCATCGCGAAGCCTGTGATTCCTGACCCATCGAACGGTCCAGATTGATTCGGGAAACCACTAAACCCAGCCATGCCTTCGAACAATCAGAAGCCAACGCAGGAAAAACATCACAGATGGTCATAGGTCCTTCATTAATGGCGTCGTTGAGAAACCGCGGGCCTCTAATTCCGGACATGGTTCTCAGACCGACTAGTTCGTCACAAGGTCATGGTAATCTGGATACCCTCGCACTCGCATCAACGGCTCACGGAGCTTGCCGATCAGCACAAGCAATCGCTGCTTGCAGTCCTCAACAACCAAGAGGCACAATTCGCATCTACCTCATTCCGCAGGTTCTCCTCTTGAGGTGGCTAACTCAAGACCAAGGTGAGCTGGTTCTCACTAATGGTGGAGCAAGCTAAGTACGGTAGCGTCTTTTCTCCCAAGACTTGGATTGACCTTTTAGACTAGTAGCTTCTCCGTTCTATTCTTGAGAACTGGTTGTGGGCAAGATAAAAAGCCGCACTGCAACCCCGCTTAGATCCTTTGAAACCTGCAGAACCGACTCTCATCCCGAACAAAACCATCCCAAGGATGGCGATGCTGCAAAACCTGTCCTCGAATTTTGTCCTCTGCTTTGTGGCCTGTGCTGAGTTCAAATTGCTGTTTGATCGGGAGGATGTTCGGCTGGAGCCGTTGGATGAGCTCAGAATCAATCACTGTCGAAGCTGCTCCGTGATCCTGGGCGCTATTGACGTTCCACAACAACACCGTGGCGTGAAGTGATCCGTTTGATATAAATCTCTACAGAGGTAGAGTGTACGTACAAAACCACGGGTGGCATGTACGTATATACAACCATTTTTCAAAGTAGGTGAGCCAACTCAATCTAGTAAATGGGCAAACCACTTCCCAACAAATCATACACTATAATCACCATCAAGACCTAAACCATCCATCCTTCACTTCCTTCTCCTTTCCCTTCCCCCTCCTCCCCCTCCCTTGTCCCTTCCTACTTTCACCTTCCACCAACGCATGCCTAAAGTCGAACACCCGAACATCAGCGTTGGCAGCACCACACACCACCCTCTCATCCTTTATATCCACGCACATTACCGATGAACTCAACCCCCCTAATCTCCTCGCAACGGTCCCTTCCACAATCTCGCCGATTTCCCCATTCGCCCCTATAGCCCATGCTGACCCCCACTTACTGATACCATTCCCTGAGCCCCACTTGCTATCCCCTCCCCCTCCACCCCCTCTTTTCCACCATCCCCCACTCCCAACCCCGAATCCTGCCATCCCCCCTCCTTTCCTCTTGTCCTCACCTATTCCATTTCTCCCCAGCCGATCCCCTTTATAAGCCCATCCGCTGCCTTTACAGCGACCTGCTACTGCAGCAGCCGCTCTAATGTCCATAAGAGCACAAGAGCCGTCAGTAGAAGCCGAAACAAGCCATGGGTCCTCAAAGGCAAGACAATTCACGTCATTGCTGTGTGCATGCCACTCTGCCACTGCGTCCCATACACCTCCCTCTCCTCCCTGCCCTCCTCCTCTCCCTGCTTTACCTGCTTTTCCTCCTCTTCCTCCTACTCTCTGATCAAACATCCTCACCACCCCATCCTCCCCTCCAGAAAAGACAAACCGGCCGCACAGGCTTGCTTGAACGGCAAGCGCCTTCCCCTGGTGCGCTGCCACGTGTCGCTTCAGCAGCGCTCCGGTCTCCACGTCCCAGCAGTACACGTCAGCACCAGCAGTGGAGAAGAGGCGGGGAGGGGAGGAGAGCGAGGGGGAGAAGCAGGGTTGCAGCGAGTACACCCAGTCAGCATGGCGAAAGGAAGAGATGGTTGGAAAGGAAGTGGAAAAGGAGGAGGAGGATGAAGAGGAGGAGCAGGAGGTAGAGAGGGAAGACGAAAGGTCCCAGCAACGAATGGTCGAATCCCACGACCCCGAGAAGAGGAGACGGCGGGACGAGACAGGCGAGGAGGACGAAGCGGAATCGGCAGAGAATGCTGGGAATGGGGAAGAGGAGGAGGAGCGGGGAATTTGCCACCTGTTTGAACCTGGAGCATGGTACCCCCCTTCCAGAGCCAGACAGGTAATAGGACCCATGTGTCCATGCAGCAGGACCGGAACCGAGGGCAGGTGTGACGGAGCAGCAGGGGGATGCGGTGGAGGAGGAGAGGGAAACGACGGAGACGGAGAAGGAGGACGAGCATGAGAAGGCACATCGGCAGCAGGGGGTGCAGCAGCTTCTTTTGAATCTAGTGGCCCGTTCCTGACAGAGTGAGCAAGCTGGGCGGCAAGGGTCTTAGCTGCTTGGGTGTGGCTCCACATGCCAGACACGTCAAACAGATACGGACAATCGTTTGCCGCCCGCCAGATCCGGATCACCGCGTCCGTGCCGCCCACTGCCAGAAAGTCCAGCCCTGCCGCCACCGCCCGTACCGTCTCGCCAAGTGGCGGCGACGTGGCGATGGGGATCCCACCGCTGTAACTGTAACTGTTGCTGATGTTGTTGAAACTACCAGAGTAATTATGGATGGAGGAGTGGGGAGTGGTACTGGGGTGGTAACCAGTGCTGCTCCAATCATCCAGCGACCAGATTCGAATGGTCGAGTCATAACCAGCAGTAATGGCCAGAGAAAATGGTGGGTTCAGCGGTGGCTCGAGCAGAGAACGAGGATAGGAGTGTGAGAAGGGTTGAGAGGGAGGGCGAGAGGGGGAGTAAGAGGGGGTGAAGCGGAAGGGCGGTCGGGTGAGCATCCTGACAGCACGCACGCCGGAGGTGTGGCCTGCAAGGAAATCGCTCTGGAACCTTCCGAGATACGCCATGGACCGCCTCTGGCGCTGCAGGTACATCTCCCTCCAATTCACCCCACCTGCACCCATGCTACCACCATCGGTACCCCTCTCTCTCGTTTCCCTTCTGTCGTTCTCCTCCGCTCCCACTGGTCCTAATTTTCCATGTCTTGGCGCGCTGACAGCGGGTAATGCGCCTGAGGTTGTCGCGTAACTGCTACTCTCCCCTCTTGTGCTTGGTTCGCTTGAACTTCTCAATCCTCGTCTTCCCTCTTCCTCTTTTCCTCCTCCGTCTCGTCCCTTTTTCCTTCCACCGCTTTGCACTCCTCCCTCCCTTCCTCCCTCCACTCTCCCACCACCTAGACCAATCACAGGTGGAGCCCATCGCTCGCAGTAGAACCGCATCCAACCGCACGATTCTCCCGCCAGGCGATGCAGCAGGCGGCAGCAGCAGGACAACGACGCCAGATCGTGGACGTCCAAATGCCGGAGCACCTCCAGGATCAACGGATGGGGTAAATCCAGAAAACTCATGCTTTGATCAGGGTAATGCGGTTCACCAGCGAAACTCCCCACTGATTGGCCCAGAGTCTCCAGGCTACGAGTCGCCTCGACGCCTCGCCGAATTTCCAGGCTTCCTGATTGGCTCGGCCGTTCCATGCCACCACCTCTCTCCTCTATACCAACCAGTCTTGTTTCCGTTTCAACCCGCTCCTTAATTCCCCCTTGCGAGGCTAGGTTCCGATCAAGCACGGTCGGACCAGGATCGCCTAAAGCTGCTTCGGTTTGGCCTACAACTGGATAAGGTTCGTGTGAATCGTCGAACCAGGCCGCGTCAGCAGCGCCAGGTGGATGGCTGTGATAGTTCTGATGCGGATCTGGCAGTGCGGCGTCGCATGTGGAGGATGAACTCGCTCCCGATGACGTGGCAAGCGGCGATGCCGCGGATACGAACATAATGGCTGAGAAGCAGCGGTTCAGGACAGGACAGTCATAAGAAATGAAGGAGCCTATTAACGGGCTCGCATAAACAGGTCTAGATCCTGCCTGCTTCAGCAATGTCCTAGTTCCAGGTGTGCTTCTATAAGTTGGACCTTAGGAGGTTGATTAGTCACCACTCCGTACCTGTTAGTAGCTCTATGTCTCCTGTATTTGTGTGGCATGGTCTATATACAGTTGAGAGGTGCTTTATAACTATACTTACCTATTGTACTCGAGTGAACCAAACTGAAAGATGGATTCTTCGTTCCCGTTCGTATGTGTGTGTTTTTGCTTTTTCGAAGGCACAATTTATGTTGTGTCGGGTCTCTTTCTCCCATAGCTTACGCTGTACTGGTCATCGACCGCGCGCAATTTAGGGACCCACACATAGGCTTGACGTGGAAAGATCGCTGCATGACAGGGCATGTCTCATCAGTGAGTCTGCGCTCCGCACTTTCTGACATGCCGGCTCTACCTTGAACACACGATTGAGCCACATGGCAGGTTCGGAGCATCCTGACATTCAGTTCGTGTAGCATCATCCCGTTCGTTTCCCCCACCATACCAGACCGTAACCGCAATCTTCGAGGCTCGCCCAAGAAGCTTGGAAACAGCAACTTTCGCACTGCCTGACGAAGCTTTTGCAACATACGACACACCAACCTTCAGCCATACGACTATTTCGCGAACACTCATCCAGTCCCGAACCAAACGACGCTTTTGCGGCATGCGACCACACCCATCCCCATCCCAGTCGCCATCATCCGTGGTCATGACTCGTGACTGATGACACAAGATCGGTAGCCCTAACTCCGAGTAAACTTCTGTCGCGTTGGCATGCTCGGAGTTAGTACACCGACTCACACGAGCGTGCACGTGTCGGTGGGAGCTTCTCTCTCCTGCTGTAACTCCGCGTTGGGAAGTTGCGAGGGTGGGGGCCGCGATATCGCCCAAACCACTGTTGCATGCAGCCCAGACTGCCCCACAGTCCATCAAGCAGGCAAATTTCCACAAAGGGTATACCGGGTCACAAATTGAACCGTCGAAGAGAGGCTGTAAATTTTCAACTCTGATATATGAGGGGGGGCCCGTCCAACAAAAATACCCAATCCGGAGATTGAATGGGTTCGCCCTTCAAAACCTTACTCCGAGTAGTGCGAGAAGTTCTCCCCCAAATGCTGGAGTTAGGGGATGCCTTACTCGGAGTTAGGTTTGCCCCTGTAGGAATCATCCCGCAGGGTTCCGACGGGTCGTACTCCGAGTGCGCGTTACTCCGATCGTTTGCCCGTTTTGGCTTACTCGGAGTAAGCCACGTCGGTGTGATTGTATCCGACGCACGTGCGAAGGGGGAAGTTAGTGAACCCCCTCGAAGCCCCCCAACTCGGAGTAAGGGGGCTACCGATCAGGGCCAAGGCTGACTTGAGAGTGCTCGCCGCTGATTGGCCTGAATGGTGTTTTGTCGCGGCAACTCTGGGGGAAAATTCCCGTTCCCTTGGTTCCACTACACTCAACCGCACTCCGAATCATTCCACCCCATTCCACGTCGTCTGTTCCTCCCGTTCCGTGCATCTGATCTGAAGATCTCAGCGGAATTGGGTCGTCAAGCCTGACGACCTGTGACGACCTGACGACCTGCTGCCCCGGGCAGAAAAAAAAACTAAAACCCTATCGGATGGCATGCCATCCGAGGGAGGCATCAACCCTAAATCCATGCCTCCCCGTGTTTAGGATTGATGCCTCCCTGACCGGATGCATGCCCGAATGGGTTTTATTTTTTTTGCCCGCGGGCAACGAGCTCCCTCGGGCGACGACCTGATTCCGCTGAGCTATTTTCGGCTGTTCGGTTCGTGGGAGACTGTCGAGGGGTGTCACTGACCCAGCTGTGTGCTCTTGTTGAGCTGACCACTAAATCTTGTGACTGAAGAACGGGTCAAGCCAACTGAGAGTCTTGCCTTTGAGCTCCATAACTTCCGACGATCTTTTTCACTTGCCTTTTTTCTCGCAGGCGTTGGTTTGGTGTATGAGGAGGGACTTCTCGCAGAGGAGTAGGGTTGCCTCGCACCAGAGTACCGGACACTACTTGGTTCTTGCAGCTGTTCCTATGCTGGATCATATGCGGAGAAGGACACTTTCCAAGAACGTGTTGTCCTATCGAACCCTGGTCCTATAGCTCGTGTTCTGCGTCATTCTGTCCATTTTCCTGTGTATATTGTAGAGTTAGCTTGCCTCCGTACCGATAAGTTACAAGGACGCCGAAGTATCACGTCAGCAATGGCTGAGACCCAGGATGTTATGATGCTGTGTGTTCATATGGACAACAAGAGACCGGGCTCTTTCCAGTTAACTCCAGGCGTTACGCCTGGAACCGGCTCAACGTCTCAAATCAGCCAACATCTGGGGGTGGCGAGAAGGCGAGGCGAAGGCCTGAGACAAGAGGTGGTTTCTAACGCCAACCAGACAACTTCTAGGCGAGGCTCCTTCGAGTTGCAAAACGAAGACCGCGTTGCGATATCTTCCGGCCTCGGAGAAACGGCGTTTCAGCAGGAGAAAGGGTCCTCCGACCATCATAGCGATCCTTGGTGGTCGGCGTAAATTTTATCTAACGGTTCAATTTGTTTGGGCTTGAGGTAATCCGTGCAATGCCTTTCTCGACGCCTTCGTCTTCTCGCTTCCAATGCCGTGTTTCTTATCTGGCTAGTTAGCCAGGGAGCTCCCCATTGGGCCTCCCCATTGTTTCTTGGGGATTCGTTGAGGTTGTGTGTGTGACTGAATCAGGTCTTTGTACAGGTACCGTGTTTCGTGTGACTGATATTTGTGTAACCCTGACTGTTTTTCTGAACGATACTTTTACTTTTGAGCTGACGTTGGAGATGCCTCTTACATGAATATTATGCTGGTTACTGCCAGTATGTTCTGTGTGCAGATTGGATACACACCTAAATGGCTCAAGAGTTACATAGAGAATGAAATAAACAGCACTTCAAGGGAGGACAAACACAGCACAAAGCACACATGGTACACACAAAAAGCCTGGAATCAATACAACACAACACAAGATTTCCCCACCATACCATAGGCATTCCACCTCCATGTTTCCGCCACGCAATATTTGAGAACTGCGCCTGTCATGTGTCACCGTGCTACGACTTCAAGCTGTAGCAAACAACCCATTATACACCAACAGTTTAGCAATCTGCCATTTATTAGTGCAGCCGCAGTGTCAGCGGCAGCGGCAGCGGCAGCAGCCGCGGCATAACCACCACAGCATTCCATCCCCTTGTTGACATTGCTCTGTACGGTATTCACACCACCCGCTTCCAGCAACTCGGGAATCCATTGCTGCAACTCAATCAGAGGACCCCATGCAGTGCAGTATCTCTTTACCACTGGTTGCAACTTGCCGGCCCTTTTTGAAGCACGCCGCTGACGCACTCCTCCTTCGCCACCCTCCCAGCCAACTCGCCCACTGCCTTGCACTGCTTCGATTGTGACCCCTCCCCCCACGCCTCCCCTCCTGGTCAACTTGAGCTGGGAGACCAGTTTTCCTCACCCCCCACCCTCCTCGTCGCATTCGGGTAAATCACCCTCCATAAATGGCATTCCCAAAGAGGCACCACCATTGAGCGCCTGCTCAGGAAAACTCTCCCCTAGCCAGTTTCCAAACCTCCCGTTGGACGCGCCGTACTTTGCCGAAGCTGGCGGCATGGAATGAAGTTGCCTTGTGGATCCGTGCCGTGGAAAAGAAGGTAGAGGTACGGGTGGGAGAATCTTGTCTGTGGGACGGGAGGAGGATGGGGAGGAAAAACATAAGAATGGAGATAAGCCAATGGAGAGATATGCGTAAGGAGAAATGATGGGCAAATAGACTGGAGCTAGTCCTAGGAATGGGGGATGGGGCATGTGAAGAAAAGTACAGACAGGATCCAGTACATTTGCAAGAGTCTGAGATCTGGAGACCTCTCAACTTGAAGTATTTTTGGTGCAAGCACCGAGGATACGTACTGTTGTCGGCTCGCTGGGAAGGATTAGTTGGTCCTCGGCCACTGCAAGAAAGAGGGAAAAATGAACGAAATAAAGAAGCAAGAAAGAAACAGAAGAAAGAGCTGGAGAGGGGGAACAAGAGAGGGGGAAGAGACGAAGGGGGAAACGGATACATGCGCTTGAAGAAACTGAAGGAGAAAACCTAACGCCAATCTCAGCGATGCTGATTTCTGCTGTGCGTATGGCAACCCATATTGGTATCACTCACCGTAAGCTACCGGAAAGCTTCCTCCCTCAGCAGAGTCCAAGAGAACCTGCTTGGTGCAGTGGTATGGGATGGGCGAGGAAAGTTATGATAAGAGACTGCAATCATTGGCAACGGTGGGAAATGTGTAAATTGTATGGTTCCATGACTAAGGAATTTATCATCACCGGACCTTCTCCCTGCTCAGGCGAGGGCAATGAGCAAGGAGAATGGGAAGAATACGCGTTCGGATGCCCTTCGGCGGAGCGCACAGGCGAAGGGCCATGCGGCGTGTAATCTACCCATTCTTCTTGCTCATTGTCTTCGTCTGAGCAGTGAGAAGGCATTTATCATGACCGGCCAGTGAGGTGGCATGATCGACTTACGAAATAACACATCAATGACTGCTTGTAGCTTCCCGCCCAAGGAACGGTGGTATTCCATAGGCGCGAAGCGCAGAAAAAGGTGCTGCGTTCGGTTTATTTATCCGCACCGCCTGCGAGCTTGCAAAGCAAGCACCGCAAATTAACAAACTTGCAACGCGAATTCGGTTGCAACAACAACGTTCGGAAGGGCGCCTTACAAAACCATCCGTTCGCAAGCAACCAGCGCAAGCGGCACGCAAGGTGCCCTTCCGAAAGCAAAGCAACGCGACGTTCGGTTGCAGAGCAATCAAAGCAATCAAAGCAACCAGCGCAAGCGGCACGCAAGGTGCCCCTCCAAAAGCAAAGAAACGCGCCGTTCGGTTGCAAAGTAACGCGACTTCGCAAAGCAATGTTAACTTGCTTGGCGCATTAGAAACGATAGGAGGCCAAGGTTTAGGGTAGTTCAATTCCACACCTGACACATGTTTAAATCAATTGGTACACATTTCCAATGAAGTAGTTGGAAATTCCTAGTCTTTGGAAAACCAAATCTTTGACTAAAGCGAATGGTGACCGTGGAGACTCAAATCTGACAGGAAAGTCAATTTGATTAAAAATACTCGATCTGATTGGGGAACAGATTCAAGATATTCGACCCACCAAGCGCGCATACCTGGTAAAACGGCTGACACGGCCCTCTGGGAAGGCCTGCCACGTCAGCAGCTGCCATCCACTCTGCTGACTCACAGCACACGGGATCCACACCCACCACCACTGCATCATAGGCTGCGATGGGTATAGGGGAGCAATGGGAGAGGGGGAGCTAAGAAAGAGGAATTGAACGGACTAGTTCCCGGTGCCCCGCTCGCAGCACAGGGGATCCACGCCCACCACCACGGCGGTATAGACTGGGAGGGGGGGGGGGGGGGGCGGCGGAATGGGAAAGGGGGAGGTGGAGGGGGGAGAATAGGGGAAAAGGGGGTTGAAAACGGCAAGTGCGGGCAAAAGGGAACAGGCCCAGTTTCAAATGCCACTACGAGCACAGGGAATCCACGCCCCCCACCACGGCGGTATAGGCTGGCAGAGGGGGAAGGGGAGCAATGGGAGAGGGGGTCCAGGCAGGGGGGTAAAGCGTCAGGGATTGGAGGAAAGCGTGAGGGCAGGCCCAGTTTCAAATGCCACTGCGAGCACACGAAATTCACGCCTTGTCACCACGGCGGTATAGGCTGGCAGAGGGGGAAGGGGAGCAATGGGAGAGGGGGTCCAGCCCCTCTCACCTCTCGCCACTGCGAGCACACGAAATTCACGCCTTGTCACCTGGCCCTGCCCCTCTCTTGAGGCGCCTCAAAACTTTTGAGGCGCCTCAAAAGTCGGAATTCACGCCTTGTCACCCGGCCCTGCCCCTCTCTCTCACCTTGTCTGCAATGCTCCACCCCCCCTCCTCGTTCCCAGCCCCCAGCCCCCACCCTCCCCCTTCTCTTTCTCTCTCTCACTGCGTCGGCAGTGCTGCACGCGCTGTCCCAACTGAAAGCGACACCTCACCGCCCCCCTGCCGCACACTCAATCCCTGGCCCTTTCCACACCCCTTTCCCCCTCCCTCCAACTCCCCACTCCCCACCCTCCTCCTTCTCTTTCTCTCTCTCACCGTGCCTGCAGTGTTGCACGCGCTGCCCCAACTGAAAGCGACACCTCACGGCCTTTACTTCCCCTTCCCCTTCCCCTGTTTTTCCCCCGTATGCTGCCTGCTGTAGCTCCTCTCTGCACAGCGGGCAGGCAGAAAAATAAGGGTGGGGAAAGGTAATGGCGTAGAATGAGGCACTGAATAAGGTGAGACCAGGGAGGGTGGTCGGGGCGAAGGGGAGACGGGGAGGGCAACGAAGGTCGACGCAAGTCAGTTCAGTCAGGCTAATGGAAACCAACCCGATTACATATAAGTCAAACCAAGTCAACCAATTCAAAGCAGTAAAACCAAGTCAGAAAAGTCAACGCACTTTAGGGTGTGCATGGAGAGAGGGCCACCCTCCACCAATGGTGGCATGCAGCTGAAACTGCTGCCGCCACCACCGCTGCTGTTGCTGGTGCTGCTGCTGCTTCCCAAGGCGGAAGGGTCAGCGGAAAGGGTGTGCATGGAGAGAGGCCCACCCTCCACCAATGGTGGCATGCAGCTGAAACTGCTGCTGCTGCCGCCGCCGCCACTGTTGCTGGTGCTGCTGCTGCTTCCCAAGGCGGAAGGGTCAGCGGAAAGGGTTTGCATGGAGAGAGGCCCACCCTCCACCAATTGTGGCATGCAGCTGAAACTGCTGCTGCTGCCGCCGCCGCCACTGTTGCTGGTGCTGCTGCTGCTTCCCAAGGCGGAAGGGTCAGCGGAAAGGGTTTGCATGGAGAGAGGCCCACCCTCCACCAATGGTGGCATGCAGCTGAAACTGCTGCTGCTGCCGCCGCCGCCACTGTTGCTGGTGCTGCTGCTGCTTCCCAAGGCGGAAGGGTCAGCGGAAAGGGTTTGCATGGAGAGAGGCCCACCCTCCACCAATGGTGGCATGCAGCTGAAACTGCTGCTGCTGCCGCCGCCGCCACTGTTGCTGGTGCTGCTGCTGCTTCCCAAGGCGGAAGGGTCAGCGGAAAGGGTTTGCATGGAGAGAGGCCCACCCTCCACCAATGGTGGCATGCAGCTGAAACTGCTGCTGCTGCCGCCGCCGCCACTGTTGCTGGTGCTTCCCAAGGCGGAAGGGGCGGCGGACGGGGCGGCGGAAAGGGCAGCGGAGGGGACGGCGGAAGGGGCGGCGGAAGGGGCGGCGGTTGGGGCGGCGGCGTGGTTAGCGCAGGGGATAGGGGAAGGAGGCGCAGCGGAGGCGAAGGAGATGGCGGCTTTGGCGTCTCGTTGCCGCGCCGTCTCTCTGTCGATCTCCGCGATCTTCTCTCGTAGCTCCTGCGCTGCTTCGTATTGGTCCGCCTGCAGCGCTCTCTGCGCGGATAGAGGGATTGGGGGAAGGCGGAGGGGGGAAGGGCAGGGGGAGGGGGAAGGGGAGGAAAGGGAGAAACTGTCTCTCTGTCGATCTCCGCGATCTTCTCCCTTAGCTCCTGCGCTGCTTCGTATTGGTCCGCCTGCAGCGCTCTCTGCGCGGATAGAGGGATTGGGGGAAGGCGGAGGGGGGAAGGGCAGGGGGAGGGGGAAGGGGAGGAAAGGGAGAAACTGTCTCTCTGTCGATCTCCGCGATCTTCTCCCTTAGCTCCTGCGCTGCCTCGTACTGGTCCGCCTGCAGCGCTCTCTGCGCAGACAGAGGGAAGGAAGGGGAAGATGGGGGGGAAAGGAAAGGGGGCTTTGCTTATTCCGTAGCTCCTGCGCTGCCTCGTACTGTTCCGCTTGCAGCGCTCTCTGCGCAGAAGGGCGGGAAGGCGGGTTTGGCGGAAGGCGAATGGGGACGGAAAGAGGGAGGGGGAAGGGGGGGGGGGTGGGGGTGGAGTGCGTTGGGAAGGGGAAATTGGGCGGGGAGTGGGTTGGGAAAAAGGGAGGGGAAAAGAGGTCAGGGAGGAAAGGGGACAGTCTCTTGGTCGATCTCCGCCGGCTTATCCCTACCTGCCCTCACCTGCGTCCTACCTGCGCCCCTACTTGCGCCCAACCTGCGCCCCACCTGTGCCGTGCCTGCCTCCATACCTGCGCCCAACCTCTGCCATAATAGCCCCCATATGGCGCCCTACCTCCAGGCGCGCGTTTAAGTCCATTCGGTAGAAGAACAGCAGCAGCTCCTCATTCACCATCGCGCTATACTCCGCCTCCGCGCCGCTTCTCGATGCGCCGCTGCTTCCCGCGCCGCCGCCGCCGCCGCCGCAGCTGCCGCCGGGAGCTAGCGATTTATCAACGATGGGTGGAGACAGGGGCCGCCAGATAGCGTGTAAAGGTGGATTTTGCTGCTGAGGTTGTGGTTGTTGTTGCTGTTGCTGCTGCTGCGGTTGATTTTGCTGTTGTTGCTGCGGGAATTCCTGCTGTATTTCCTGCTGTAGCTGCTGTTGTAGCTGAAAGAACGTCGCAAATGTCGGGCTAGTGGGAGAGCGACACGTGTTGAAAAACGCCATCGCGGCGCCCGCGGAGAGGCGCCCAGTGCGTCGCCGCGGTGTGCGCGGAGAGGTTAGGCGCGGGGAGGAACGGCTCCGCCCCATCCGCGGGCTGCTGCCGACGGTTCCGCGGGAGAGGCCTCCGCGCGGGCAGCGCACGCGGGGAAGGCGCAAGTGATTGGTGAAATGGGGGCTTGAAAGAACCTCCACTCCTCCGCCGTCGCCGCCGCCACCGGCCGACATGGTGGCGCGGGCCAAATAGGGCGCTATGCTGATTGACGGAGCGGGCACGATAAGGCGCTACGTTAGACGGCGAGAAGGCAACGAGAAGGTACACGTCCCTGAGATTATGGCTAATAGTTGCTGCGCTGGCGAAATGGGCTGTGGTGCTACGGCAATTAGGCCAAAATAATTCGAAAACAAGGGTGAACGCGTTAGGATGCTTGTGTAACGAGAGCTCCGTCTGAATTCTTGCAGAGAGTAGCTTAGCGGAATGCACGAAGCTGCGAATTCAAGAAGGGAGGAGCAGGGCCAAGCTAGGTTTGTTGAGGAAATAGAAGTTTGGTGCAGAACTAAGAGAATTGCGTGGGACTGGAAATGAAAACTTGAGAATGGCGCAGAAGCATCTAGAATCTGGATCGTACAAATACGCGAGTGGGGAGATGGGGAAATTGATGGGGGCGGGAAAGTGGTTTGGCTGGGATGGGATTGGTTGAAAGGGGCAATTCGGGCAGGAATTTTGGGGTTCTCTCGCGTGCGCGGAGCCGAGAGGGGCAGTAATTGCGCATTTGATTGGGGTTGAGGCTATAGCTATGGGGGTGGCGGTACCTGCTTTGGCGGCGCCGCTTGGCGTCGCGCGGGTCGCAGGAAGTGGTGTCTGTAAATCCCGCGCCTCCCCCTTCCTTCAAAACTAGCTGCGGAAAGGGGCTTGCGCTTGGCGACTGTTTCACGTGCTGGTTGTCGCCAGCTCCGCATGAACTACAGCTTTGTTGGTGATTCGTTGGCGACGTGGCACTTCGTCAGCCTCCTCATGTGAAGGGTGTCGCGAAGTGCTGAACCTCTTTGACGAGTCTCGCGAAATTATGTCACGTGACCTGAGATATTGTTTGGGCTCGGATTCAGCCCGAACCAAGCGCAGAGCGGAATACCCTCTCAGTGCGCATCTACACATGGGCGGAGCGGTAAAAACGCACAACGCGTTGAGTCTGGACCCTCCGCTATACACATTCTCGAAAACCATGAGGCTAACTGCTATAATATTCGTCACTTATACACCAAATATGTAGCCACTCCCTCCTTTCTCCCTCCGTTTGTATGGCTTCGTGTTGGTGTGGAGACGCTGATGTGGCGTTTCGTGTTGTCCATGCAAGCTGGTCGGCATCCCCAAGGATCCGTCGAATGTTCAACAGCCTCCCTAGAACCTGGAGCCAGCTCAGGTGGTTGTCAGCAATTTCAGGCAGAATGTCAGACATGTCTCGTATCACCGAATCTGACCTGTCTGGATCATTTTGAACCGAATAAACCGGTCCAGTAACCCCTGTCTTCAAGCTCTATTCCAGTATTGTATTAGCAAGGCGTAAGGTGTGGTCTGTGTGCACCGCAGCACATCAGGTAGAAGCGTTCTGAAAGCCTTTGCACCGATCCGTGCGGATGCCTTTTCCGACATTTCTCTCGTGCCAATTCTGAATTACAGCATCCTGACCTGAAGAGCAGATGGAGCAGCGCTTTGCATAATTCACGTTTCTTGGATTTGCAAGCATTGGGTTTCTCCATTCTTCTAGCTGCATTCGCTTCAGTACGAGCCTTTAGTGGTCTCGTTATTTCAGCTACATTCGCATAGAAGTCTGATCTCTAACTAACGCGGTCGCGTTAGCTGGACAAGAATGGCCGAGAATCTGGATGTCGGTCCTGGGAAGTGGCTGCACAAGGTTGCGGACGCCGTTCCCGCCACTGATGGAAGCCCCTCGAAAGGCAAGTCGGTCTCGTCCGTCGCGTCTTTCTGCGGTCGAAATCGTCCGCCGCGACATTTTTTTCTGTTTCAGACGTGTAAATATTGAACATCTGTCTTAAACAAATGGTTACACAAGGTTTCGGACGCGTTGCCGCCACAGATGCAAGCCCCTTAAAAGGCAAGTCGGTCTTGTCCGTCGCGTCATACTGCAGTTTCTAGACGTCTAAATCCTGAACGCAGTCCATGGTTAGTGGTTGCACAAGGTTGCGGACGCCGTTCCCTCCAGCGATCGAAGCCCTTCACAAGGCGAGCGGGTTTCATGTCGTTCTCGAATCAGGCTATGGCTGTTTCTTGTTCGTTTCCCTTTTTCTTTAATATTTTTTTCCAAGATACGTGTAATGCTAGCTTGCTGTTTTCGAATACACAGTCGTGTTCGGTACTCGCGACGCCACGTGTCATCCCCTTGGAAGTGTTTGCGCGTTCTTCCGTACCCATCCGTCGCTTTCCGTCGCGTCACGCGAAATTTGTTTTTGGGGGGGGGGGTCTTTTGGACAGTGGGAGTCAGTACTATGAATTTCGGGACGGTCCATCCTCATCCACAAATCCACGATAATAGAAGAATTCAAGAATGTATCAGAGTCGAATCAGATGCAAAGTTTGCCTCTATCCATGTGCGCAGGTCCGACGTATAGCAGAATTTAAGATTGTATGAGAATAAATTCAGATGTTATTTTCGCTTCCGTCCACATCCACAGGTTCCGCGTATAGTAGCATGTAATTTAGCGTATTAGCGTCGACTCAGATGTCATTCTCGCCGACTTCCACGTGCGCAGTTGCCACGTGTCAGCATCTACGCCAAGGATGCGTACGCCAACCATTTGACTCGACTAAACAGTCACCTCCTCCATTCATTCGCCCCCTTCCCCACCCGCAGGTCCCACGTATCGCAGCATCTACGCCAAGGATCCTGTTGAGTCGACCCAAAGGCCGCTCAAAAAACATTTTCCTTAGTTCGCTCATCTGTTTCTCTTGTCCGCAGGTCCAACGTATCGCAGCATCTACGCCAAGGATGCGTACACCAACCTGTTGAGTCGACTCAATAGTCATCTCCTTATGGCATTCATCTCGCCCCTTTCCCCACCCGCAGGTCCCACGTATCGCAGCATCTACGCCAAGGATGGGTACGCCAACCCGTTGAGTCGGCTCAAAGGGTTATTTCCGTATCTCATTGATCCGTTTCTCTCGCCTCACGCACACCCGCAGGTCCCACGTATCGCAGCATCTACGCCAAGGATGGGTACTTCAAATTGTAGAGTCGACTCAGAACCATCCTGTGGGCGCAATGGTAATCTCCTTATTTCGCTCATCCGTTCCTCGTGCCCGCAGGTCCCACGTACCGCAGCATCTACGCCAAGGATGCGTACGCCGACCTGGGGCCCGGGGTTGACACCATTGGGTACCTCGACCTGACCCCAGTCATCGACACCATGTGGAGCCTCTTCACGTGCGTCCTTCTCTTCTCCCTACCGCATGACTCGCTCGCTCGCTCGCTCGCTTATCCGCGCTTCCTTTATTCCTCGTCGTGCAATCCCACGTCCCTCTTGTGTCGACACTTCCTTGTTTTATCATTGTAGACGTCTTAAACTCGATATCGGTTCATCTATTATGTGTCACTTTCTGCTTCACTCCTCACCGTGTATAAAAATGTCCAGGCGTGGGATTGTACCGCCTCTTCATGTGGTCTTTGATTGGCTTGAAATTGTGCTTTTCCTGCACGGGATCGTGAATAATTCGAGGCTGTTATGTTCTGTACGTGCATCCAATGATCTATCGCCACGTGGCTGAATTTCAGGGCCTCTGTGTATCGATTCGGCGACAACAAGTTTCTGGGGAAGCGCTCGATCGTAGATGGCAAGGTATTAACCGAAACTCAGGTCCTGAACCTCGTAACGGATTGTCTTGTAACGAATGGTAGTGTTCGGATGCAATCTTCCTGAGGAATCACTCGATCGTAGATGGCAAGGTATCACCCGAAACTCAGGTCCTGAACCTTGTACTGTAATGGACTGCTTGCCTTGTGACAACGTCACAACCGTAGTGCTAAGGACCGCTATGTCATGCGTTGTGTTTTGAGTCGACTCAAAACACGACTTGAAACTCAGGTCCTGAACCTTGTACTGTACTGGACTGCTTGCCTTGTGACAACGTCACAACGGTAGGTAGTGCAAAGGACTGCTATGTCATGCCCTGCCTGCCCACTCCCTCCTCTCCCCCCTCCCTCACCCTCACCAGTTGTTTTCTCTTCTCGTTTCCTTGCTAGCAACTCATCCGTCTTTCCTGTCCTCTTTTCCCTGCCTCTTTGCCCTTTGTGTGTAACACCTATTCCCAGGTGCATGACAAGGTGCTGCAACTGGGATCAGCGTACCGTGCTGCCCTCATCCCTCCTTCTCTCCTCCACTCCTCCACGCTTTCCCCCATCTCTCCTCCCTCTTTTCTCCTCCCCCCAGCCGGGCCCGTTTGTGTGGGACACGTACTCCCAGGTGCATGACAAGGTGCTGCATCTGGGATCAGCTTACCGTGCTGCTGGGTTGGAAGCGGTGAGTAGGGGGAGGAAAGAAGGGAGCGGAAGGAGGGAAAGTGGGGGGAGAGAAAGGGAGGTGGGGTCCCTTCGTGTGGGACACGTACTCCCAGGTGCATGACAAGGTGCTGCAGCTGGGATCAGCTTATCGTGCTGCTGGGCTTGATGCGGTGAGTAGGGGGAGGGTAAGGGGGAGAGGGGGGGCGGGGGGGGAGGAAGAGACAGGGAAGTGGGGTCCCTTTGTGTGGGACACGTATTCCCAGGTGCATGACAAGGTGCTGCAGCTGGGATCAGCTTATCGTGCTGCTGGGTTGGAAGCAGTGAGTTGGGGGAGGGAAAGGTGGGTGAGGGTGAGGGGCGGGATGGGAAAAGGGGAGGCCGGAGGGGAAGGGGGAGGGGATCAGCGTACCGTGCTGCTGGGTTGGAAGCGGTGAGTAGGGGGAGGGAATGGGGGGCGGGAAAGGGGAAAGAAGGGAACGGAAGGTGGGGTTCGGGAGGGTGGGAAGGGAAGGGAAGGGGGAGGGGATCAGCGTACCGTGCTGCTGGGTTGGAAGCGGTGCGTGGGGGGACGAGCAAAGGAAGGGAAGCAGGAGGGGAGGGCAGAGGGGCGGGAGGGAGGAAGGGAGGGAAGAAGGGTGGGCGGAGGAGTGGAGGGAGGGTTGAGTATTGATTAATTGAGGGTGGAGGAAAGAGGGGAGTTGATAGGGGGGCTTGTCTTTTTCCGGAATAAGAATCTTTCGATTCATGACAATCAGGGTACGAAAAAGAGTTGAGTTGAGTGGGGGATTTTTTATTTTTTATTTTTTTTTTCATCCACCCTCGCCCTCTCATCCCATTCCCTCCCCAAATCCCCTCCCTCCGACCCCTCCCCCGCCTTTCTCTCTCTTTCCTTCTTCTTTCCCCTACCTCCCTCCTTTGCCCATCTTCCATTCACCTTTCCACCCCATCAGAACGCCAGGTGGAAATCTACGCCATACGCTCACCTGTTTGACGCCGCGTCCAACAAACCTCTCTTCACCTCTTCCAACTCCTTCCTACCAGTATCCCTTCATCACCTCTCTCTCCCCCCATCAGAACGCCAAGGTGGGCATCTACGACAACAGCTCGCCGCCAGCCAAGTGGTTCATTTCTCTCTCAACCCCTTCCTCCCTCGTCCAACCCCTTCCTCCCTCGTCCAACCCCTTCCTCCCTCGTCCAACCCCTTCCTCCCTCGTCCAACCCCTTTCTACCTCGTCCAACCCCTTTCTACCTCGTCCAACCCCTTTCTACCTCGTCCAACCCCTTTCTACCTCGTCCAACCCCTTTCTACCTCGTCCAACCCCTTTCTACCTCGCTCAACGCCTCTCACCACCACCACCCCTCCCCATCAGAACGCCAAGGTGGGAATCTACGGCGTCAACTCGCCCGAGTGGTTCATGTTATCCAGCTCTCTCCCACCGCTCCCAACTCCCTTGTACCTCTCTCATCTCCTTCCTGTCTGTATCCCACCACATCCCTTTTCCATCAGAACGCCAAGGTGGGAATCTACGGCATCAACTCGCCCGAGTGGTTCATGGCCATGGAGGTACGGTGTCTGAGAGAGGTACGGTGTCTGATGAGAGGTGTCACGTGGGGGAGTGTCAGTGCGCATTTTGAAGGTGCACTCTACTCGCTGTAGCACTGTGCCTTGCTCTCTGCCACTCTGTCCCATCCACGGCATCAACTCGCCCCCAGTGGTTCATGGCCATGGAGGTACGGGCTCTGATGGGGAGTGAGCTCTGCATTGCATGCATGTGTCGGGAACGCCAAGGAAACACCACTGCTTGCCTTTTGAGTCGCGACTCAGCAAGTCACCTTGTGTGGGAACGCCAAGGAAACACACTGCTTGCCTATTTGAGTCGACTCAGAAGTCACCTTGTGTGGAACGCCAAGGAAACACACTGCTTGCTTTGAGTCGACTCAGACGTCACTTGTGTGGGAAACGCCAAGGAAACACACTGCTTGCTCAAGGAAACAAACACTGCTGCCTTTTTGAGTCGACTCAGAAGTCACCTTGTGTGGGAACGCCAAGGAAACACACTGCTTGCCTTCCTCTGCTAGCTTTCCTTTGACGCGCACAGTACAGTTCATGCCTTTCTGGATCGTTTACATAAAAAAAAACAAAAGTTTAATGAAGTCTTAAAATATACATCAATTCAAATCTTATCGTCCCATGCTGAGCCGAGCCGACTCAAAGTCTCTTGTTTTTTTCTCTTCTTGCTGAATCCCCTTTTTGTTTTTCCAGGCATGCAACTGTCAGTCCATGCAGTGCGTGCCACTCTACGATACACTGGGTGAGTCACTAACGAGTATGGGAGCAATCGTGTGTATGATACAAATGGTGAGTCACTAGCGAGTATGGGAGCGACGATGCATATTTCATAGTACACTGCATTGCATACGGACGGTACACGAGTGATTTATTTATGTGCAAAGAGAGCATTCTGGGAACGATTTTTGAGTCGAGTAAAAAATTGACTCATCACACGCGGATCGTATGATAGTACACTGCATTGCATATGATGGTAAACGAGTGGGAGTTACTTATGTGCAAAGAGAGAGAGCATCATGGGAACGTTGATCGCTGCGTGCGTTGCTCAGGGAGTTGACTTTTGAGTCGACTCAATAGGTACACGAGTGAGTTACTTAAGTGCAAAGGAAGCATCCTAGGAACGTTGATCGCTGCGTGCGTTGCTAAGGTTAGCGAGCAGCCTTCCTCGTCCCTCTTCTCCCTGCTGTGCATCACACACACCAATCTCTGTCTCTGCTCTCTTTCTCATTCCCCCATCGCAGGTGCGGAGGCAGTGTCATTCATTCTCAACCATGCGGAAGTGGCACTCGTGGTCGTGCAAGCAGCCCTCCTCCTCCTTCCCCCCCCCCCCCTGCTGTGCATCACACAGCTCTCTGTCTCTGCTCTCCCACTCTCCTCTCCCCTCTCTTCCCTCCATGCAGGTGCGGAGGCAGTGTCATTCATTCTCAACCATGCGGAAGTGGCGCTCGTGGTCGTGCAAGCAGCCAAGATACCTGCTGTGAGTCATAGACTTTCTAGATCTCACAGGCTGGTTCTTGAGAATTCTCAAAAGCCAGGTCGTGCAAGCAGCCAAGATACCTGCCTGCTGTGAGTCATTGACTTTCTGGATCTCACAGGCTGGTTCTTGAGAATTCTCAAAAGCCAGGTCGTGCAAGCAACCAAGATACCTGCCTGCTGTGAGTCATTGACTTTCTGGATCTCACAGGCTGGTTCTTGAGAATTCTCAAAAGCCAGGTCGTGCAAGCAACCAAGATACCTGCCTGCTGTGAGTCATAGACTTTCTGGATCTCACAGGCTGGTTCTTGAGAATTCTCAAAAGCCAGGTCGTGCAAGCAGCCAAGATACCTGCCTGCTGTGAGTCATTGACTTTCTGGATCTCACAGGCTGGTTCTTGAGAATTCTCAAAAGCCAGGTCGTGCAAGCAGCCAAGATACCTGCCTGCTGTGAGTCATAGACTTTCTGGATCTCACAGGCTGGTTCTTGAGAATTCTCAAAAGCCAGGTCGTGCAAGCAGCCAAGATACCTGCCTGCTGTGAGTCATTGACTTTCTGGATCTCACAGGCTGGTTCTTGAGAATTCTCAAAAGCCAGGTCGTGCAAGCAGCCAAGATACCTGCCTGCTGTGAGTCATTGACTTTCTGGATCTCACAGGCTGGTTCTTGAGAATTCTCAAAAGCCAGGTCGTGCAAGCAACCAAGATACCTGCCTGCTGTGAGTCATTGACTTTCTGGATCTCACAGGCTGGTTCTTGAGAATTCTCAAAAGCCAGGTCGTGCAAGCAACCAAGATACCTGCCTGCTGTGAGTCATAGACTTTCTGGATCTCACAGGCTGGTTCTTGAGAATTCTCAAAAGCCAGGTCGTGCAAGCAACCAAGATACCTGCCTGCTGTGAGTCATAGACTTTCTGGATCCTTACAGGCTGGTTCTTGAGAATTCTCAAAAGCCAGGTCGTGCAAGCAGCCAAGATACCTGCCTGCTGTGAGTCATTGACTTTCTGGATCCACGAAAGCCTTGACTTTCGGCTTTGAATTTCTGATCTCACAGCATGCTGCCTGCACATTGACCCCTTCTGTCCTTAGGGTTTAGGGTTCTTGCATGCACTCCCTTCGACCCTCGCCCTTCGCCCCTCTCCCATCGCCCCTTGCCTCTTACCTCGTTGTCGCCTCTCACGTCGTTCTCGCCTCTCACCTCGTTCTCGAATCTCTGCAGCTGCTCAAGAGTCTGTCTAACTGCACACGCCTTGCTCTCATCCCCCACACCCCTTTCTCTTTCCTCTCCCTCGCTTTTGAGTCGACTCAAAAGCAGACTCGCTTTTGAGTCGACTCAAAAGCAGACTCGCTTTTGAGTCGACTCAAAAGCAGACTCGCTTTTGAGTCGACTCAAAGCAGACTCGCTTTTGAGTCGACTCAAAAGCTGCCTCTCACCTCGTTCTCGAACTCTGCAGCTGCTCAAGAGTCTGTCTAACTGCACACGCCTTGCTCTCATCCCCCACACCCCTTTCTCTTTCCTCTCCCTCGCTTTTGAGTCGACTCAAATGCTGCCTCTCACCTCGTTCTCGAACTCTGCAGCTGCTCAAGAGTCTGTCTAACTGCACACGCCTTGCTCTCATCCCCCACACCCCTTTCTCTTTCCTCTCCCTCGCATGCACTCCCCTCGCCTCTCGCCCCTCATGCATGTGCAGCTGCTCAAGAGCCTGCCTAACTGCACTGAGAATGTCAAGAGTAAGTCGCCTGGGCCGAGGACTTGGGGGCTTGGGCAGTCCCTTGAGCATAGTTTTTGTTTGCGAGTTTTTTCCGAGTTGTTGTTGTTGTTGTTGTTGTTGTTGTTGTTGTTGTTGTTGTTTGTTTTTTTTTTTTTTTTTGAGAGAATTGCATCCTTCATAGATGAAGCTCTGATCTACCAGCTTCTCACACACCCGCCTATCGCACACTTGGCATTTTCCTAGCATCTATAATCTCCTTCCCAACCTCTCTCCTCCCATCCCACCTTCCATCCAGGAGAATGATGCCACGGGAATGTTGCCACATTCGTTTTTGTCAACCGGCCTTCCGATTTTTCTCCTTTCGAGTCGACTCAAAAGTCGACTCAGAACTCACCTTCCATCCTGGAGAACTTTGCCACGGGAATGTTGCCACATTCGTTTTTGTCAACCCGCCTGCCGAAATTTCTCCATTCTCCCTCCCCCCTCACCTTCCCCCCCTTCTCCTTCCCCTCCCCCTTTTCTTCTCTCGCACCCTCCGCTTCTCTCTTCTTCCTCTCCCTCCATTCATATAATTCTTCCCCTTCCCCCCACCAGCCGTGGTGAGCATGGGGGCGCTGGATGCGGATTCAGCCAAGGCGCTCACAGACATGGGCATCCGAGGAGTCACCTGGGACGACTTTTTAAAGGAGGTGAGTCAACGAGGGTCAATGCTGGTCAACGCAGGTCAATGGCAGTCAATTGCTGAGGCGCCTCAAATGTCAGCTAAGGCGCTGGCAAATCATAGGCATCTGAGTCAGCTGGGACGACTTTCTCAAGGAGGTGAGTCAACGCAGGTCAATGGCAGTCAATGGCAGTCAATGGCAGTATGCACGTGATCATTTTTAGAGTTGGCATGCATATGAATTCTGATCTTCTCCTCCCTTCGTCCTCCCCACCTACCGTCTCCCTTTCTACTTTCCTCTCCTCCTCTCCTCCTTTCCCTCCTCTCTTCCCCTTTTCCTTCCCTGCCGTTTCTGCTGGTCCACACTCATCCCCTTCCCTCTGTCCTCTGAATCTGTGTGCACTGTCCCCTGCCCCTACTCATCAGGGCGAGGAGAAGCCAGTGGAGCCATGCCCGTCCAAGCCAGAGGACATCTGCACCATCATGTACACCTCAGGTGGGTTCAGGTGGTTTGTCATGTACACCTCAGGTGGGTTCAGATGCTTCCTTAGGTGGGTTCAGATCAGACTGGTGGTTGCTCTGGTAGGTACTAAGGGAGAGCCCAAGGGCGTGCTTACAGCTCACTCACTCTTGTTCTGACGCCTACATCTCCTACAGCTCACTCACTCTTGTTCTGACGCCTACATCTCCTACAGCTCACTCACTCTTGTTCTGACGCCTACATCTCCTACAGCTCACTCACTCTTGTTCTGACGCCTACATCTCCTACAGCTCACTCACTCTTGTTCTGACGCCTACATCTCCTACAGCTCACTCACTCTTGTTCTGACGCCTACATCTCCTACAGCTCACTCACTCTTGTTCTGACGCCTACATCTCCTACAGCTCACTCACTCTTGTTCTGACGCCTACATCTCCTACAGCTCACTCACTCTTGTTCTGACGCCTACATCTCCTACAGCTCACTCACTCTTGTTCCCCCTCACGCTCTGGCGCGTCTCATCGCTCCCATCATCTCTGTCCACTTATTTCAGCCGCCCCCCCCTGTTGTCCTTCCACCCCTCAATCGATAGGCACCACGGGCGAGCCCAAGGGCGTTCTTACCCACTCATTTTTCTTCTCCCTCACGCTTTGACGCGCCTCATCGCTCCCATCATCTCTGTCCATGAGGTGACTTTTGAGTCGACGCAAAGGTTTCTCCCTCATGCTTTGACGTGGCTCATTACTCCCATCATCTCTCCCCAACCGTGCCAACCGCCCCCCCCTGTTGTCCTTCCACCCCTCAATCGATAGGCACCACGGGCGAGCCCAAGGGAGTGCTTATAACGAATCATGCCCTTGCCACTGCTGTAGCGGGCACCAAGCGGTTCTGCGAGGTCAACAACTGTGTGGTGAGTGGGGATGGGGTTGGGTGGGTGGCAAGCTTTTAAGGCGCCTTAAAAAGCGCCTTTTGAGGCGCCTTAACAGGTGCTTCTGCAAGGTTAACAACTGTGTGGTGAGTGGGAGTAAAGGGGGAAGGCGGGGGTGGTGGGAGAGGAGGAGAAGGGGAGGCAGGGCCTTGGATTGATGTCCCATCAGGTAGTGTAGGGTGCTCCCTGCCACTGACGGTTGCGGGCATATTGTTTTTTGGGCAACTGTCTTTTGGATGTCCCATCAGTGTAGTGTAGGGTGCTCCTGCCACTGCCTGTAGCGAGCACCAAGCGCTTCTGCGAGGTCAACAACTGTGTGGTGAGTGGGCAGCTAGGGGGGGGGGGGGGGGGGGGGGGGGATCACGATTATGCGTCCATGTCCACTCTCATGCCGGCTGTCCAAGCCCCTCTCGCACTGCCGTGGCGGGCACCAAGCGCTCTTGCGAGGTCAACACCTGTGTGGTGCGCGGAGGGGAAGCAGGGGGGTGGGGGAAGAAGGGGATGCATAGGCCTGGATGCTGCGCCAGCGGTGGGACTCTCGCCACTGCTGTTGCCGGCACCCAAGTGCTTCTGCGAGGTTACCAACTGCGTGGTGAGTGGGCAAGTAGGGAGTGGTTACTGCACTGTTGCTGCTGCGCCACAACACAACAGCTGCTCGCATCTTCAACCACCAGTTCCTGTTGTTGCCCTCCACTCCCCACTCTCTCCCCCTCCCCCTTTCACAGCTCACCCCAGCAGACATCGACATCTGTTGCGCCTCTCTCCCTCTTTCCGCACATATTCGACCGCGGAGGAGACGAGATGAGCTCCTCCCCTTGATATGCGCTGTGTTTCCCTCCTTGCCCACCCCCATCACAGCTCACCCCAGCGGATATCTACATATCCTACCTGCCCCTGGCACATATCTTTGACCGCGTGGCAGAGCAGCTCATGACGTTCTCCCTTTGATGTCCTCTGTATCCCCCACACCCCTCCCACCCTCACAGCTCACCGAAGCGGATATCTACATATCCTACCTGCCCCTGGCACACATCTTTGACCGCGTGGCAGAGCAGTTCATGACGTTCTCCTTTGATGTCCTCTGTATCCCCCACACCCCTCCCACCCTCACAGCTCACCGAAGCGGATATCTACATTTCCTACCTGCCCCTGGCACACATCTTTGACCGCGTGGCCGAGGAGCTCATGACGTCTCCCTTTGATGTCCCTCTGTATCCCCCACACCCCTCCCACCCTCACAGCTCACCGAAGCGGATATCTACATTTCCTACCTGCCCCTGGCACACATCTTTTGACCGCGTGGCCGAGGAGCTCATGACGTCTCCCTTTGATGTCCTCTGTATCCCCCACACCCCTCCCACCCTCACAGCTCACCGAAGCGGATATCTACATTTCCTACCTGCCCCTGGCACACATCTTTGACCGCGTGGCCGAGGAGCTCATGACCCATGTGGGGGGCTCCATTGGCTTCTGGCAAGGGGTGAGTGAGATGCGGTGGTGATGGATGGGTTGCCGGTGGAATGCGGGTGGTGAGGGATGGAATGCGGAGGTGGGGGGGTAGATGTGATGGTGATGGGTTTGACACAGTGTTGAGAGGTGGGACGCGGATGTGCACAGCAACGTCTCCTATCTGCCCCTGGCGCATATCAATTACCGCATCGCGAAGGAGCTTATGACGCACCTGGGCGGCTCCATTGGCTTCTGGCAAGGGGTGCGACGCGGTGGTGAGGGGTGAGATGCGGTGGGATGCGGTGGTGGGGGGTGAGACGCGGTGGTGAGGTCTGGTGGGGGGTGAGATGTGGTAGGGTCTATGGCACAACATATTCGTGGCAGAGGAGCTCATGGCGCTCAAGCCAGCCCCGCCGCACACACTCGCCCTCTTCCTTTTCGCTTCCCTTCTCTCCTCCCCTCCACTGCACTTGTATGCCCGCCACTCCCCCTTATCCCACCAGGACGTGAGGCGGCTCACAGACGACCTGGAGGCCCTCAAGCCCACCTCGCCTCACACACCGTCCCCTTCCCTTCCTTCCCCTACCCCTCCATTGCCCCCTTGAACTCCGCCCTTCCCCCCCCCTTCTCCCGCACCCCATCAAGACGTGAAGCTGCCCACAGCCAACCTCCAGGCCCTTAAGCCCAACTCTCCTCACACACCCTGCACTCCCTCCCCTGTCCTTTCCCCTTCGCTCCCCCGCACTTCCACACCCTTCTTTCCAACCCCATCAGGACGTGAGGAACCTCACAAACGACTTGGACGGCCCTCAAGCCACCTTCTTCTGCGGAGTGCCGCGCATCTTTGACCGCATCCACTCGGGTAGGGCCCTTGGGACATGCACCTTGCATCCCTACCCCTCTGTGTGCCACGAGCAAGCAAGCAAGCAAGGCAGTCAGCGTCGCACTTCTTTCTGCGGAGTGCCGCGATATCTTTGACCCGCATCCACTCGGGTAGGGGCCTGATGACTCAGTGTGCTGTGCTTATCCGCAAACGCCCCTGCCGTCGCATTTCCCACAAGCAAGCCAGGGACTACCCTTCGGTATGACTTCTGAGAATTCTCAAAAGTCCGTACCAAGCGAGGATCCCATGCACCTACCTCATTTCCCCATTCCCTGTGCCTCTCTATTCCCTTCCCTCATCTCAGCCGTCATCTCTAAGATTGAGTCCACGGGCGGGCTCACCAAGATGCTGTTCGACTATGCCTACAGCAGCAAGCAAGCCAGGCTAACTCATTTGCCCCCTCTATTCCCTCTGCCCACTCTATTTCCCCTCACCATCCCAGCCGTCATCTCTAAGATTGAGTCCACGGGCGGGCTCACCAAGATTGCTGTTCGACTATGCCTACAGCAGCAAGCAAGCGCGGCTGGCAGCAGGGGTGAAGATTCGAGACGCCACGCCAATCTTTGACTTCTCGTCTTCAGCAAGGTGAGTGGGTGGCTGGGGTAGGTGGGTGGGTGGGTGGGTGGGTGGCTGTGGGTAGGTGGGTGGGTAGGTGGGTGGGTGGGCTGGGTGGGTGGGTGGCAGCAGGAGTGAAGATCCGAGATGCCACTCCATTTTGACTTCCTCGTCTTCAGCAAGGTGAGCTGGGTGGCTGTGGGTTGGGTGCGAGAGGAGAGGTCAGCATGTTGCGTTCGGAAGAGGTGCCTTGATCAATGAACACGCACCGGGTGGCAGCGGCAGGGGTGAAGATCCGACACGCCATGCCCATTCTTGACTTGTTTGTATTTAACAGGGTGAGTTTGTGTGGCTGTGGGTGGGTAGGGAGAGGTGAGCGTTGTGAGTCTCTAGAGGTGCCTTGAACGCACACAGCTGGCAGCAGAGCAGCAGGGGTGAAGATACGACATGCCATGCCCATTCTTGACTTCTTTGTATTTAACAGGGTGAGTTTGTGTGGCTGTGGGTGGGTGAGGAGAGGTGAGCGGTGTGAGTCTCTAGAGGTGCCTTGAACGCACCAGCTGGCAGCAGAGCAGCAGGGGTGAAGATCCGACACGCCATGCCCATATTTAATCCCCACCCACGTCTTTCCTCCACCTCACTCCTGCCACAGATCAAGGCGCGGCTGGGCGGCAACGTGCGGATTATCTGCTCCGGTGCCGCCCTCTCGCCCCTCACGTGGAGGAGTTTTTGAAGATCGCCATGTGCTGCCCCCGTGGTGCAGGGTATGGTGAGTTTGAGAGCGGGTACAGTGCGATTGAGGGGTACGGTGAGTCCGCCACATGTGCAGGGTTATGGTGAGTGTGATCCTATGCGAAAAAAAGGGGGTCTTGGGTTGGATGGAGTGACTAGAGTGGTGGGAAGCGGTGCTGCCCGGTGACTGTCCTGGTTGGTGTCGCCCCTTCTCCTCCGTGCCCTTCTCCTCCTTGCCCGTCCCGCGCCTCACAAGGATGGAGGTGTGCTTGAAAGATTGCCATGTGCTGCCACGTGCAATTTCCTTCCCCCCACCCCTCCCCCACACACCCTCCCTCCCCTTCCCCCAGGCCTCACGGAGACCAACACGAGCGGCTTCATCTCGTACGCGGATCGCATCGAGCAGGCCACCACTGTTGGGCCGCCCATGCGCAGCCATCTCACTCCTATGCCCCTCACAACCCTTTCCTCTGCCGCCGCTTCTCTTTAACACCCCCAGGTCTAACCGAGACCAACACGAGCGGCTTCATCTCGTATGCGGATCGCATAGAGCAGGCCGGCACGGTGGGCCCGCCCATGCCCACGCTCGAAACCCGCCTCGAATCCATCCCGGAAATGAACTACGATGCTATCGGCAGCACCAAGCAGGAAGGCGAATCAGGAGAGGCGCAGGTGCACCCCCCCCGTGGGGAGGTGTGCATTCGCGGGCCGATTCTCTTCTCGGGGTATTACAAGCGGGAGGATCTGACGAAAGAGGCGGTGGATGCGGAGGGGTGGTTCCACACGGGTGATATTGGCGAGTGGCAGGCGGATGGATCAATGAAAATCATTGATCGGAAGAAGAACATCTTTAAACTCGCGCAGGGCGAGTATGTGGCTGTGGAGAACCTCGAGAACGTGTTTGGCAACTGCACGGCTTTGGATATGGTGAGTTGGCCTGAAAGTTTTGAACATTTGTGCCGGTAGGAAGATGGGGTGTGTGGCGCTAGTACCATCCGTGCGAGTACCAAGGTGGCGAGTGGCAGGCGGACGGGTCGATGAAGATCATCGATCAAAAGAAGAACATTTTTAAGTTGGCTCAAGGGGAGTATGTGGCTGTGGAGAACCTCGAGAACGTGTTTGGCAACTGCACGGCTTTGGATATGGTGAGTTGGCCTGAAAGTTTTGAACATTTGTGCCGGTAGGAAGATGGGGTGTGTGGCGCTAGTACCTAGATCCGTGCGAGTACCAAGGTGGCGAGTGGCAGGCGGACGGGTCGATGAAGATCATCGATCAAAAGAAGAACATTTTTAAGTTGGCTCAAGGGGAGTATGTGGCTGTGGAGAACCTCGAGAACGTGTTTGGCAACTGCACGGCTTTGGATATGGTGAGGCGGTGTTTCTATTTGGGGTGTGTGGCGGTAGTACCATCCGTGCCAGTGTGGCAGATGGAGTGGCGAGTGGCAGATGGGTCGATGAAGATCATCGACAGGAAGAAGAATATTTTCAAACTGGCGCAAGGGGAGTATGTGGCTGTGGAGAATCTCGAGAACGTGTTTGGCTGGTTTTTGACATGTTTGGCAACTGCACGGCTCTTGACATGGTGAGTGGTGGTGTGGAGATGGTATTATCCGTACAGTATATCAGTCCTCCAAGCTGACTCAAGGGGAGTATGTGGCTGTGGAGAAGCTCGAGAACATGTTTGGCAACTGCACGGCTCTTGACATGGTGAGTGGTGGTGTGGAGATGGTATTATCCGTACAGTATATCAGTCCTCCAAGCTGGCTCAAGGGGAGTATGTGGCTGTGGAGAAGCTCGAGAACATGTTTGGCAACTGCACGGCTCTTGACATGGTGAGTGGTGGTGTGGAGATGGTATTATCCGTACAGTATATCAGTCCTCCAAGCTGGCTCAAGGGGAGTATGTGGCTGTGGAGAAGCTCGAGAACATGTTTGGCAACTGCACGGCTCTTGACATGGTGAGTGGTGGTGTGGAGATGGTATTATCCGTACAGTATATCAGTCCTCCAAGCTGGCTCAAGGGGAGTATGTGGCTGTGGAGAAGCTCGAGAACATGTTTGGCAACTGCACGGCTCTTGACATGGTGAGTGGTGGTGTGGAGATGGTATTATCCGTACAGTATATCAGTCCTCCAAGCTGGCTCAAGGGGAGTATGTGGCTGTGGAGAAGCTCGAGAACATGTTTGGCAACTGCACTGCACGGCTCTTGACATGGTGAGTGGTGGTGTGGAGATGGTATTATCCGTACAGTATATCTGTCCTCCAAGCTGGCTCAAGGGGAGTATGTGGCTGTGGAGAAGCTCGAGAACATGTTTGGCAACTGCACTGCAACGGCTCTTGACATGGTGAGTGGTGGTGTGGAGATGGTATTATCCGTACAGTATATCAGTCCTCCAAGCTGGCTCAAGGGGAGTATGTGGCTGTGGAGAAGCTCGAGAACATGTTTGGCAACTGCACGGCTCTTGACATGGTGAGTGGTGGTGTGGAGATGGTATTATCCGTACAGTATATCAGTCCTCCAAGCTGGCTCAAGGGGAGTATGTGGCTGTGGAGAAGCCCGAGAACATGTTTGGCAACTGCACGGCTCTTGACATGGTGAGTGGTGGTGTGGAGATGGTATTATCCGTACAGTATATCAGTCCTCCAAGCTGGCTCAAGGGGAGTATGTGGCTGTGGAGAAGCTCGAGAACATGTTGGGCAACTGCACGGCTCTTGACATGGTGAGTGGTGGTGGG